>CM027121.1:40002264-40374525 GCA_015476505.1 Urochloa ruziziensis | reverse complement strand
CTTCGACTGGTCCGACGACGACGCCGACAACCCCGCGACATCTCCACGCCGGCTATGGCAAAGAACCCCGAGCTGCCTCCCCCCTACGACCTTTAGCAAGAAGCCCGCCGTCGCCGAGCCGTCCGACCCCACCAATCTACAGGAGATCTTCCACCAGATGCGCACCGAGGGCCTCACCGACTACGCCATCAAGATGTTCGACGGATTGTCCAAGGATGGCCTCACCCACGAGGCGCTTGAACTCTTCGCCGTCATAAAGGACAAGGGCGCCATGCCCGACGTCGTCGCCCACACCGCCGTCCTTGAGGCCTACGCCAACGCCGGCCCCGCGCACTGGCGTGACGCCATGCGCACCTACGACCGCATGCTCGCGTCGGGCGTCGAGCCCAACGCATACACGCTGGCCGTACTCGTCAGGGGGCTCGCGGCCAGCGACCGGTGCTCGGAGGCCGGGAGGTATCTGGTGGAGATGCTCAACCGCAGGATGCGGCCGAATGTGGTGACGTACCTGTCCGCGTTCGAGGCGTATGTCAGGATGGAGAAGGTGGAGGAGGGGAAATTGCTGCTGGAGACGATGAAGGGAAAGGGCTTCATGCCCGATGAGGAGGCAGTGCGCAGTGGCACTGTGAAGCGTGGGCATGTGTTCAGGGGCGTCATGAACTTACTCTTTGGCAAGTGATTGTGGTACGTCTTGCTTTCTCATGTTGGAAATGTTTGAGCCAAATAGCATTTGGTCGTGACTCTTAAAGACTCAGATGGAATGAAAGTATGCTGCTAGCCTTTCGGTACCATGCCATAGAGTCTTTTTTTAATTGCAACACATTATTATGCACTGTGGAGCTTATTGTAATCATTACAGAATGCCCTGACACAAGATTCAATCTATCCGGAATGAAAATTTTGCAATATCATTATAATGTTTTTTGGGCATGGACTATCATTTTTCCAAGAAATTGCAGAGCAACTGGCATTCTGGCAATGCAAAAGACTGATCTTCTGTATTATTTGTCATACACTCATACAGCCCCAGTACACTGTATCTTTTACCTTCTGGATTTTGCAGACTATTTTTTTTAAGCTGTTGGAAACGGAAGAACTAAACAGTGGCTTATCTTGAAAGGGTGAAACAAATTTGCTTATCCCGAAAGGGTGAAACAGATTACCATTTTTTGCGGCCACATACACCTTTTTCCTATAAAGACTACTGTTCTGCACTGACATGTTCTTAACAAAGAAGCATCAGGTGATGTCATTGCTATACCAGTCAACCAATTGGGTTCCAAACTTCCAATTAATTTACCAGCTTTGTGGTGGCATGTCTATATTCTCCTTTTGCCCAGTTTATGCCTTACACATAATTGCCATTGACGCATTTTGATACTGTTATGAGCATTATTTATTGCGGAGGGAGGAGTTGGGCAGTCCCCGGAGGTGGGCGCTGCAGTTAAAATAGAGGCAAAGAGGGAGGGAGGGGTTGGGTGGCAAGGTGATTGGGGAGCTGGTGGCGTGATGAGGCAGCATGCTGCCTACACACCCCCCTGGTGGTAACTGGGAGTCTAATTGGCCTGTAACAAGTACTTGTAATTTTGACTTTGTCCTTGCTCCATAGTGAGCTTTGAATCTCTGTCAGTTAGTTAGAATTGTAGATTGGATTCACATAAGGATCGCCACATGCATTGTATCATAGTAACTGTTCCACGATATGAGTTTGAGATAAATGCATAGCTGCCATCATTATGAAGGGTTTCAAGTCGACTACTTTCAACAAAGGTAATCACATAATTATTCCAAGAACTTAGCCCACATTGTCTTGTGTGAATCGGACGTACTTGATCAGAGAAAAAAGGCTCTTTGATGTGTTGACCTGCAGAGTAAAAAACTTACTGCAATTACTATTTGATGCTTCGTCATTTCAGATTTTTTTTTGTGAAAGGTCATTTCAGATTAATAAATATATAAATTTCATGATTTAGTGAGATTTTCATGAATATAACATCATCTTTCTCAGAACAACCAAAATGTTATTTTTATGCTCAGAATACCATAAAACAACAAACCCTCAGGCAATATTCAGAACTAGGGAAATTATGGTTTAGGTCCCATGCGATGCACATACCTTTTGAGTGAGAACAAGCACAAATTCTTGTAGTCACTGCTTTATTTAACAAGTGATCTAAATAGTAGAGTGAGAAATATTTTGTTCGGTTCCACCAGGGGAGTAAGAACTTGGATATCGAATCCAAAGAACGGTAGACCGCGACTAGCCTAGAACTTTTCTATCCGGACCCACTAGGGAGCACAAGGTAAGCGGGTAGAGAGCTTGACTTTAGTTAGCTACTCGTTACCCCAGACAAACTATCTATATCTAATCTGATCTGCTTCGACGGCTAGAACGGGAAGAACTCAGAACGGGGTGAGAGAGGGGTTCTTCGGGCTCAGCACTACTGTTATGAGTACACCCGAACGTGGTGAAGTACAAAGGACGGACAGGGCTGTCACCACCTGCCGCCTACCACTGCAGTTCCGTGGGGTGCAACACAACCTGAGGTGACTAGCCAGCAAGGCACCACGCCTAAGCTTTCAGTCACTGACCTCCACCCAACGCGCAGGGCTATAGAGGAAACCACAAACAAGAGTCGCTGTCACTCGCGCCGACTCAGTACCCGCAGATCAAGATAAATGCGATAACTGCTGAAGTAAGTGTAAACTAGCGAAGGTTACTAAAGGCAAGAGACCGAGGACTTATGAAGTAACTCTGATCTATTCCTCTGGGGCGGAAATGTTGAGATGAGACCGAGAGAGAAATCCCGGACTCTTCTACAAAGCTCGGCTGTCACCCGAGCAACTCACCCACTCTCTCCCCTACTCTAACTCTAAAGATGAGAGAAAACTCCACTAAGACTACTTCTCTCCTTTGGATGGTGATGGATGCTTCTCAAGGTGAAGGAGGTCCCTTTTATAGTCTTCAAGGGCGGTTGCCGGCCTCAGGATTAAGCTAACCCTCTGCTTAACTGCCACGCGAAGGGGGACAGGTGGCGGCCTCTGGGGGAGGCCGGTCGGCCTAGGCCAGGCCGATCGGCCTGGCCTGGCTGCCCCGTGGCACCGCCTTCTTCAGGGACGCTCTGGATTGCTCCCTGAGGTCGGTAACGGTTGCTTTGGATCAAAGCTGTCCGAGAATCCAATGTTGGTGGGCCCTTCAATCCATGCAAATGTAGCTTAGGCCTTTCGGGTCCTTGGATCAAACCGACGTTAATCGCACGTCTCATGATCATTTGTGTTGTGTTTGTGATCTTCCTGGATCAGTGACGTGGCAAGTGGCCACAGAAGGGGGCCGGTCGGCCTGTCATAGGCCGGCCGGCCTGGCTTTGTGCCCAATGTGGCTCAGCTTTTGCTTGCTTGCTCCTGCACTCACAAATTATACAAAACTTGTGGAACTTATTAGAAATAATCAATTTTCACTTTGTTATGAGTAGGATGAGCCTGAAATATGACGGAATGTTGGTGGTGAAATCCGTATCGTAACGACCACCAACACAGTGCAACGTGCAGGCGCGTGGAGAGCTGTCGATAAAGAGGCGATGGCCATCATAAATGGTTGAAGCATCTTGATCACTAGGCCGACACAAGGGTGTGCGGTTGCTGATTAAAAATCGAGCCTGATCTTGATCAGGCTCGTGTGGCTGGGTGCCATCCGGTGGTCGAGCCGAACTCATGACGGTGCCGAGTCACTTGTCGGGGCATATGGAGAGCGACTGAAGGAGCTCTCCATACTGGAGTAGTCCCGAGCATTAGTGGGATTAGCATAATTGGACCAATGGTCAAAAGAAGATAACCCAGCCTAAAAAACTGCTGGGCAGCCCAAAGGATAAGAACGCCACGCCAGCCTGGCATGGTCAAGGTACAAATAGAATCCCGTGATCGTCGCATGCATGCATGCATGCAAGAAAAGCCGAAAACGTTTCAGCGACATAAAGGCGGGCCAGCGCATTGAGGCGCGGATTTGTCGTGATCCGGAAGTCACGCTGCGAATAGTAGTTTAGGCCTGTGCATGCACAGCCACGGGCACTATAAAAGGAGGCCCATAGATCTTGAGAAGAAACATCAAAGTGTAGGAGATGAAAGGTAGCCAAGTAAAGATATTCTTCGGGGGAGGGAAGACCGTTCGTCCGTCGGAATGGAAGTCAGGAGCTGTCGTCCATGGTGCTAGAAGAAAGCTTGCGAGCGGAGGGAGGAAGCCTAGACAGCTGGTGGCCCTTATCCTGCTATGGGCGTAGCAGGCGGCGCAGGAGCTGTGCACTTCACAGCATCGCCGGAGCCGAGGGAAACTGAATGCTGCCAGCCTTTTACTTCCCTTCCGCAAAACATCAGTTGTTGTCCGGATGCTACAAGAAAACTTGCGATGAGGTCATGTGGACCAAGTTGCCAAGACATGTAGCAGATGCACACTGGTGTTTGTGTATATGCACCAAGTTGGTGCAAATATCTTTGCTTGTTTGTAAGCGGCAAGTAGCCGCATCACTTTATGTACATATTTCTATCTAAGAAATGCACATTGTATTGTTCTGCCGAGTGAAATAAAAAAGGGACCCGGCTCCCGGGCGTGCGAGGGATGGTCTCATTTGTCTTAAGCGCCCAGTGTAATTAAAGCACCTAGTCCCCGAGTATACGAGGCTGGCCTGGTCTCTTGGACGTACCAAGTGAAATTGAAGCGCCCAGTCCCCGAGTATACGAGGCTGGCCTGGTCTCTTGGACGCGCCGAGTAAAATTGAGGCGCCCAGTCCCCGAGTATACGAGGCTGGCCTGGTCTCTTGGACGCGCCGAGTAGAATTGAGGCGCCCAGTCTCCGAGTATACGAGGCTGGCCTGGTCTCTTGGACGCGCCGAGTAGAATTGCTGCGCCAAGTCCCGAGTATACGAGGCTGACCTGGTCTCTTGGATGCGCCGAGTAGAATTGAGGCGCCCAGTCCTCGAGTATACGAGGCTGACCTGGTCTCTTGGACGCGCCGACTGTGACGTAGTAACGCCAGTTCGAGCCGTTAGATTTGCCCGTTGGGCGCTAACGGCCCCGCCGCGGATTCCGTCCAATCGCGACGGCACGGTTAGGGTTAGGGTCTTCAGTAAATAAAAGGAAAGGCGGTTTTTACCGCAGTCATCTTCTTCACTCCCGCATCTGTAGTCACTGCTTTATTTAACAAGTGATCTAAATAGTAGAGTGAAAAATATGGCCTCAAATTTCTTATTTTGTTCGGTTTCTGAGTATCCTACCTTAATAAATCATATGGGATCCTGAAAGTGATTTGTAGCTGAGAACCTGTGGTATAACACTGTACTGTTCTATACCTAAAATTTTGAAACCCGTGTCTTCAGGTCACTGTTTTTTGAGACATTATGGAACTAGATGCTGATTCATGCTTATATATTGACATTATACTCAATTTAGAAATGCAAAATGAAGATATTGGATAAAACCTCCCATTTTAACACAATAAAAAGTGGCATTGTTCTTGTGGCTTTAAATCTTCAGATTAGTATGTTTGGAACAGGGCACTGTCCTGGTGCTGACAGAGAGGTTATTCAACCTTCCAATTACTAACCCACCTGGGTTTTGAGTCTTAGGACCAGTTAGAGAGTTCTTGTTCTTTACCGAATGTTAATTCCTAGTCATGTTTTTGGAATAAGGTGGGTTTGTGACTTCACATTTTCTATGTATAGAAAGTAGGAAGTTTCATTAGTTAGCTGTCAGGTTCATATCAAATTGGCAATGGATTAGTCAAGTGAACAATTGTTTTCATACATAAGTTTTGTGCATACTCAAGACTCAAGATGAACCATTGAATTGTGCTACATTGAATTTTCTTATTCAAGTATATTAATAAATGAGCATTTTGTTTATTTGTGCTTTACTTTGTTAATTTTCGTTGCTGTCCAGGTGTTGTCATTGCTGCGGTGCTGCCCAGCATATGGACACGCTTCCTCTACATGGGAGTGGTGGTTTGCTTTGTTACTCCCAGACCGGATTCTCTTGGGGGGGGGGGGGGGGGGGGGGGGGGGGGGGGTGAGGCGGGGTGGTGGATTCAAAGTTTATGTGTGTCCACATAGGGAGTCCATTGTGTTAGGGGCAGAGAATAATTAGCTTTATTTATCTGAATCTGGGGATAACAATGGGAAGAAACAAGTCGAGTTCGCTCTCCAGAGGCTCTGAATCCCTTGATGACTAAATCCTTGCTTACCTAACACAATGAACTAGCTGGCTTATATATTGCCAGCCTAAGCAATAACTAACAACCTGGGACTGGAGAGCGCAGAGTCTAACTAATTCTAATCTCATTCCGCTAGCCAAACCAAACAATGCCTAAACTTTATGAGCTGTTGCCTGTTTCTTGTGCCTCTAGCCCTCTAGCACTGGTAGGTGCGCCTGACAAAGGCGCCCACAACAATGTGGCCACTTCAAACTGGCTTTTAGCTTGTGTCCATGTAGGCAAAACTAGGAGTTATGGGCAACAAAATATGGTAATAATATGTTTTAAGGAACATGGGGAGTTAACCAGAACAGAGGTTGTTAATCAGACTCCAGACATAGTACAAGGGAGTAAAGTGGACTTTAACCTTAGGAAAATCGAAAATTATAAAATACCAATACTTGACAATTAGCTTTCCTAATTGCCGTCTATAACTAAGCTATTAAATAGTTCATTTGTTGTTAGTCATGGGAATATAAGACTATGAACGTCTTGAGCTCTGTAAAAATTATATATTAGGCAAAGGTAATTTTGCTTTTCATTGGCAGTTCCATTGCATACTTACTAAAGCCTACATATGTAGCCGAAACAATAGTGTGTAGTTTTGATACATTCATAATTTGTTACAACATTGTTCCAAGTTCTGGTTTCCCATGTGCATTAGGCTGCCTCCAAAAATGCTAACTCAGCTATCTCTTAGTATGTACACGTTGGTTTATAGAAGCAGAACCAATCAAAAGAGATCCTTGCCTAATAGGAAAACATTTACCTATCCGACAGAGGCGCACGACCAACGGGCCTGTGTGGCAGACTACCCAAGCCCTAGAGTGTTGGATATATGCCCTAGAGCTAATTGGATTGGATCCACTAATGATCCACGAGGGATTAGGGTTACTAATGGGCGTACAAAGTGGAAGCCCATTAGCACGGCCCAATAGCGCTAGAGGAACTACACCATCTATTAGTCCCGTATTGCTAATGGACGAGGGTGTGGGAGGTTTTCCATTCTCATTTATGTGGGGAAAGGGCTAGGGGTGCCACAATGCTGTAGCCGCCCTCCCTGGCCGCCGCCCTCTCCTCTCAGCCGCGGCCTGGTGCTAGCACAATCAGCGCACGGTGTTCCATCCCCGTACATGTGGATACCTCATAGATGCTGCGATTGGAGCACTAGGACGAACCACACATGAAGGACCAGGAGCACGTAAGCAACTGCATGACACTGCTACCTCGACGCGCTTCTCTACACCGAGACGGTCCCGCTGCATCTGCTGCGCGTCTAGTGGTAATCCCGTGATCTATAACTGCAGTCGATCTTGGTTTATGGTTGTACCTCGACGCGCTTCTCTACACCGAGACGGTTCCGCTGCATCTGCTGCCCGTGATCTATAACTGCAGTCGATCTTGGTTTATGGGGACAAAAGTTTTTGTATGCGCTAGTGTAGCCTCCCCATGTCCCTACATAAAGGACCGGCAAGCATATCTCCAATAATCCTTCTAACACCCGTTATGTCTTATTTCCTCGCCAGTCTCGGTCAGAAAATGAGGCCACAGGAGCCAACTTAATTGTTTGCTATTGACTCTTCACCAACTTCTATACACATGCAGCAATAAGAGGCAACCATGAAGACAGTTCATTGAAGAAATTAACTTTAGTGGTATGCTAGAACTATCTCTAACTGTTGGAGGTGGCCTTGTGGCTCTTTTTGCTTGACAGGGATCCAGCAATACCACCCCAACAGCCTAACTACTGCCTCCAGCAACTACTCGCTGGCAAATGAGAATCCACCCTTGTGAGAAGGATGGATTGTTATGATTGTTTCTGGCCCATACCATTGAAATAAGCTTGCCATTTTCTGCATATGCATCTGAAGCATTCCATTCTGAATTTTGTTTGAGTTGCTATGGGGACAATGTGCCTTAAGCACATTGTATACAGAAGGAATTATTTGATAATAACAAGTGTCTTAAACTTAAGTTGATTGGACAAAACAAGTTTGACTACCTACAGACTGCAAACTTATTGGAATATCCTCTAATTCCTGCAACATATCAATGTTATTGGACCATTTCATGTCATATGCTGATTATCTGTTTTTTTATTTCATCATGAAGATATTTGCTGAAGAGATCAGGCTGGCTGGGTCGACATGATAATTTCACTCCCTGGTTAAGTGACAAAGGTTCACCTCCTCACATGGGTGTGCAAATTTTGTTCCATTCCAGCTGTATGCAACTGACGAACCTGGAAATAAGTATGAATTGCTGCAAATTTACAGCTCCTCCCTTCGTTTTGAGGGAAGCTCTGACCCTGTTGTGGCTGTAAAGGTTCTCTCAACACCCATCAAAGTGTTTATCTCTTGACTCAAGTGCTTCGCTAGGTGACCAAATTCACTTTAGTGTCTGCTCTTCACGGTGCATATGGTAGGTCCATCGATTGTAGCTTGGACTGCTACATAGTGATGTGCTGAATCAGGGGATGCCCTTCAGCGGTTCAGCCGCTGTGACACCGAGTGGGAGACATGGGCTCCTGACACCGGAGAATTTGGGACTAGGGTCAACAGTGTCTATATGTATGCACTTTGTTGTGCTATCATTTTGGGAGTAGGGTCAATAGTCTACAAGAGTGTAAAACTTGAGCCTCCTGAAAAATTGCGTGAACTTACAAAATTCATCTCACATCGATGTGGTATGTAGCTAGTCTTAAAATCCATGAGTAATGAGGAAGTAAATATAAAGCCACACGTTTTGGAATTTACTTATATAATGTTTATGACAAACTAATTAGCTTAAAATTGAAGAGAAAATTCCATATTTGACACTAGAAGATGACTCAATTCCTTATTTAACACTAGATTTTTTTTGTTCCTTATATGGCACCACATCTGACTTTCATTCCTTATTTGACATTTTCATTTCTCTTGTTAGTTAAGTTGGCTGAAATGACCACCAAATCTATACTATAAGGATCCAACAAAATTGAAACTTTTTTCACCTACAAAACTCGCCCCATACCCCTCACATTGGGTCCACCTGCAAGCTAAAACCGCTGTCAACGAACGAAAAACACAGCAAATCTCGTCGTTTGAAAAACTTTTCACCGATTCTGCTGTTTTTTTATCACCTCGCCACGGACCTACCCGCCCGTGAATCACGCTCTTGCTTCCTCTATTCCGTTCTTTTTTTTCCTTTTCTGCTGCACCCATCCCTCTCCTTCCTACTCCGTATCCATCATCGCCCAACACCAGTTCCCGACGTTCCCGTACATCTCTTCCTCCCCTCCGAGTAGCTCCGACCCCATCCCATCAGCGGCCATGGGACAACGAGGAGGCAGAGGAGGTCGTCCGTGCTGACTCACGGCATCTAGGCGGCAAAGAAGGCGCGCAAAGGCGTCGGGGCGGGGCGAGGAGGACGTCGGCGGGCATGTGGCCACGGGCCCACGGCGTTTGGGATGCGACGAGGAGGCCGCCGGCGGAGGGCATGGGTGGGGCAGTCGGTGGCAGCCCAGACGTGAGCCGAGCCAGCACCAGTTCAATCTGCCTTCTCTGCCGCCTTCCTGTTCTCACCTCCGTCACTTATTCATAGGTGTTGGAGGATGCGACAACGGTGGCGATTCTCAAAGTTCTGATCCGCCGTCGTCGGCGCTCATGGTCGATGACACCCCTGCCCGGATGGCGCCCACGTAATTTCCCTCTCCTTTTCATTGTTGGCTTCTTTAGACTTACATAGTCACGGCAAGGTCCTGCCGGTGATACTCGCACTCGACAAAAGGGAAGTCATATGCTGCTGCAAATCTGTTCCTTGTAGTATAGATTCAATCTAATTTTTTGGGCAAATTATAGGTACATCTTTTGGGCGTTCTGCATCTCACATGCCATTGATTTGGAGAGCTGTAGATGCCAATTCAGTAGTGAAGGATGCCAAGGAAGAGGGAGAAGATTGTTGTTGCAATTCAGTAGTGACTAACGCCAAGGAAGAGGGAGATGATTGTTGTTGTGGTAGAGAAGAGGCGTATGGATTTTGCAAGAAGGCAGCAGGGACTGGAGGTATGCACAAGCTGTACTGCAAGATTGCCTCCCCACGCAAGGATGCACCTTCTTGATGAGGAATTGCTGATTTTGCCACTAGAAAGGTAAGATATCTAGCAATTGATTCCCTATTCTTTTCTAGCAAATGCAAATGATCAGTATGGGGCTGGACCTATGGAACAAGGTGGAGGCACTGCTAATTCGGCCAGGTAACAGGGCGAGTTTCATATGCTCGTACATGCCATGTTTTTGGGTCTATACAATATAGAAGGATGTGAATTCCACAAGTGTGCATGCAAGCGTTGTGTTTTTTCAGTTGAGTACAATCGATTTTCGTTGTTTCTTCAAAGAGCATTGCATATTGTTCTAAATAGCCCGTGATGAGATCTAAGCTATTCCGCCTCATTGATAAGTATCCATCTTTTTTTTAATCTTTGACAGTGAGAAAAAAATCAGATGTGGAGGTTTTAGAGGAATTATACTCTTGATCAAATACTGCATCATTGCTTCTTTATTTTTTGCTCGGTATGGTAAGGTCAGCTGTAACTTCAATAAAAATTTCATTTGTTATCCATCCCTTATTTCTCTATTTGTGTTGAGCTACTCTCTTGTAGTCTTTTTTCTCAGAACAACAATATATAGCAGGTTAGAAACTGAGCTTGGTTACACACTAATATCTGATGGGGTTATGTCAGAACTTAGAAGAGACAGCTAAGATCATTGGTTAAGATAATTATTTAACAGTTTTAGCTTATTCAGTGGTTCTTTGTTTTTTAATACCTGTAAAGTCTGGAAAGGGAAAGTTTACTAATTTTTGCATCATATATCATATATAAGTTATTTAGCTTTCTGCCCAAACATAGAGGTTGCCCCTGAATTGTTCCTTCCTCTCTCCCATGATCATCTGATTGCTTGATGGCTGCCGTAGGTTTTAAATGAGATTTATCTTGAGTTGATTGAGAATACTAGATAAATTTGGAAGAGCTCCTTTCATTTCAAGCTGACACAAGAGCTCTTAACATTGCAATAAACAAGTGCAGCACTGAATTTTGTATTTTCATCTTAGCATCTTTCATTTTTGCATGCACGATTACCTTAATATTGTACTAATTTCTATGTTATGTGTTGCAGCATTGGTACTGAGTTGACAAGATATGACCGTAGGAGCTATACACCAATGGTGTTAATTGTAGGTTTTCCTTGAAAGCAACACTATTGAACTTTTTTTTGCTACTATATGTGCTTGTTTTTCATGTGAATATAATATTTTGATGTCCTCCAATAACTGACTGTCTCTAAAAGATGTTAACCAGGTTTACGCTAATCACGCTTGACATTCAATGCATTATTTTTTAATTGTTAAAGCACACATCCTGCTATTTGTGTCCATTCGCAATGTATTTTGCGTTCTTAGTAGTTTAAGTACTACAACAACTTTGTTATTAGTGAAAGAGGTCTGTTGTAGTGCTAACCATGCATTTGGTGAAAAGACCATGAATACTTAAAGACTCCTGAAGCTTATTGAAACACAGTAGGCAGCATAACTCTAGAAGCTCATGTACTGTAGCTTATTTTGATCATGCCTACTGTAGCTTATTTTGATATGCAATGGGCAGCATAACTCAAGCAGCTCATGTACTTGAGCTGACCGGCTGCACAGTAGGCATACATAGCAACTTGGCTCTGTCTCAGATTTTATGCATCCTGTATTTCTGTTTCTTATCCTCTTTAATATTGCAGTAGAAACTTGATCTCGGAAACTTGGCTGTCTCAGCTTATTTCTGTTTCTTATCCTCTTTAGTATTGCAGTAGGAACTTCAGTCTAGACTCTATGCATCCTGTACATTTTAATGCTGAAATCTACCCAATTTTTAGGAGGTCTTACGTAGTGGTTGATATAAATTTTTTTGAAGAATTTCAATGCAATTGGTCTGATAAATTGAGCTTTGGCTTGCTGGCAGGTTCAAATTAGTCATAGGCTCCAATGGCCTCCATGTTCAGATAAAGGTATTTACCATTGTTCTTCATATTTTCTTCCAGCTTTTACTTTTAAGTGGTACAAGGATGAGTTTATTCTTTTTGGCATTCTTCACCAACCATGTTTTGGACACTTCCTAATTTTTTTATGGGGCCAAAGCCTATAAAAGTATACACATGAAGGCCGAAAGCATGTGTGTTGTCTGGTGATACGCTAGACTAGATATTATATAGGTTTAGAGATGAAAATGTCCAGGTTCAGATTCGTAAGTGATGCATAATGATCCTTGGAGTATTCTTGTAGTTAGTATGATAATGAAAATTTATTTGTTCCAGTAAACGAGACGTGTGTGACTTCATGTGCCACCTGAATCACTTAAATGAAATAAAAAAATGAAGTTTGTAAGAAATGTTTTCCTCTATGGATGCTTCGGAATATTGCATATTTGCATCAAGTAGCTGCCCCCTAATTTTTCAGCCAAACTAAATGTCAAAGTTGATCTTGATGGTTAAAAAATCGTTAAAAAAGACATCATCATGGGAGAAGAAAATCATATTTTGTTCATATTTATTGTAGATTTATGAAACGTCTTTAGTGTTTCTATTTGCATCAGGCAATACGTATTTAAAGTATGTATTTTTTTAAATACACGTGCCTGTGGCACGTGCACTCTCCTAGTCATCTTAAAAAATCATGGAACTTTTTTTGGTATTTGATTAAATGGAGACAAACTCATTCTGTTTAAAACCACACATTTACCCTCTACGGTTTGAAAGCAAAAATTCAGCAAACTATGTTGCTATTCATACTTATCTAAATTTTATGGCCCCAAAATACATTAAAAAATACATAGAAAATAATTGTTATTCCTCAAATTAATTATAATGACTAATAAAATTATTTCCCATCATAAGTTACATAGATAATTGTGATATTTTTTACTTTTAATTTCAAATTTTCTGTTTCTCATAATTTTGTATCTTAATTATGGTACAAAATAATTTAGTTAATTATTGCATCTGATGAGAGGGTTTTTTGTAATTTTCCATAATTTTGTAAAACTATTTTGGTGTTAGGAAAATTCATGTAAATTTCATAAGTAGCCTAGTTTGGTAAATTTTAGTTTCGAAACCGTAAAGATATATGTGCATTTTTAGTAGAAAAGGTTTCGGTATTTTTTAAGGTGATTTGAAGGTTGTTTTATATGACTTAAGTGACAAACGCGATGAAAATGTCAAAAAAGGCATGGAAATTTGAACTCAATGTCATATTAGGAAGGGAAAATTTTTGAGTGTCAAGAAAGAAATTGAGTTATCTTTTGGTGTCAAATAAGGAATTGCCTCAAAATTGAACTCATTATCTATATGAAGTATGTGAATGTCGGTTAAAATCGAATTCTTACTTTATTCATTTCATAATGTTTATCTGGTTCGTGTACCTAGGCAACGTTTAGGTTGAGTAATATTTAGTAAATGAAATTGAAGTCATGTTTTTTAAGAGTAAAATACACTATGGATCCTTAAACTAATCAGGCGATGTCAACTAGCTCTCCAAACTCTAAAAACATCCATCGTAAAGAGGTCTATCCAGGTCCATCTTGTTCCCGTCATATATCCCAGTCCATGTCTCCAACACTTGGAAGCCATTTATTGGTTCTTCTCTAGGGGCTAGGCTCCATTTCTTTCTTCCGTCAACGAGGCCACGCCAAAGAAAACGGCATCTTGTTCCTGTCATATATCCCCTTCCATGTCTCCAACACATGGAAGCCACTTATTGGTTCTTCTATAGGGGCTGGGCCCCCTTTCTTTTTTCCGTCAACCAGGCCACGCCAAGAAAACGGAGACTAGTCGTTCTGTCCCGCGGCACGACGTAATTGCGGCAGTTAGGAAAAACATAACGGAGAGAAAAGTTTTAGACCATTAGAGCAACTCCAACTGGCACCCTAAAAATTTTATGAGCCTCTATTTTGCATTTTAGGCTGAAGAATATACAGAGCCCATGAAAGGAAGATCAATGACTCATATAAATTACTTAATGGAAAATGTCCCAAAGAAACCCAACGAGAAACTAAGAATCCTGTTATAGAGAAAAAAATTATCATTCCTTTTTCTGACGAATCACGTAATCCTCTAAGTTCATGAATTAATAAGGTTATCAAATGAATCATAATCACAATTGAAATGGTTGAAAAAGAGATATGCGTTCTAAAGTTGCAAATAGCATAAGGGCCCATAAAATTTTAGGGGCTTGAAATCCTCTATGGTCTCCAGCCAGCTCGATCAAATGATGACCCCTAAACCAATCTGACTAGTGGGACCCAGCTGTCAATGAAATATCCCTACGAGGGACACATACTCCTCCATCCTCTCGTTGTTTCGGATAGGGACGGGATGGGTGGTCATGGGAGGCCGCCGAGGGTGAGCGTCGCCTGCAGGTCTAGCCGCCAGAGGTAGCAGCCGGTGGCGTTGAGCCGCCACACGTCGTAGGGCGCCACCACGGAGGACGACCTGCCGCCGCCGCATCGTCGGCTCGAGAGGCTCCTTGCCACCCCACCGAGAAACTCACCACCACCGCCACCAGCCTGCGCCGCCAGCGGGAAGTCCGGCGGGCTGCGAGGAGAGCGACGGTGGGGCTTCAACCCTCCTTTTTCCCTTTCTCCTCCACCTTCCTCTCCCTTCCTTCTTCCCTCTCGCCACTCCTCCCCTCTCATGCCCAAGACATGGCTGGCGACCGGATCTGCTCGGGGGTGGCCAGATGCACGCGCTGGTGGTCCGGATCCATGCCCTGCTGGTGGCCAGATCCATGGAGCGGAAGCGCGAGATGTCGGCGAGCTCGGTGATCCCGACGACCATGTCGGTGAGGAGATCCGACGGGAGGTCCGACCAGCACACCATGGCCGCCGCGCCCGCCCTCCTCGTCGGCGCCGCGCCACGCCCGGGTGGTGGCAGCGGCGGGTGTGGCCTGGTGCGAGGCGCGGTGGCTGGTGCGGCCTAGTCCTCTGGCACCGGGCGTGAGCGGGATGGTGGTGGCGGCTGCGATGAGTGGAGAGCAGAGGAGAAAGGGAAAAAAATGGAGTGAGGCCCACATGTCGGGTGGAATAGAGGGCCTCCAGATCTAGGGGTCCTGAACTAACATTTGGAGGCCTCCATTAAATGGAGGTTGTTTAGGGGCCCGACTGGAGTTGTTTTTTTTCACTTTGGAGACTAAAATAGAGATAGATGCCCATTTGAGGGTTGGGCTGGAGTTGCTCCTAGCATGGGAACAACTAAAATCACAAGAATAATTATCAAATTTCATCTCCTCATTTTCAACAAAATAACAATGGAGCCAGATCTTGTTCGGGAAGAAAATGGCTTGATGCTCCACTCCACTATAAGAAGAGATCCTTGCAGGCAGACCATCTCGATCTCGTGGAACCGATGAGGAAACACCAAAATCAAACTCATCGCCCAAATCATCGTCCCGCGGCAGGAACCAAGGTCATGGCCACAAAAATCAAAATCCAACATTATAAGATTCCACATACTAAATCGATCATGTCCCCGCCACCGAACTCTACCTTTCTGCCGCCGAATCAAAGTTCACTACCATCGAGCCTAAACTTCCTGCCTCTGGCCATATACACCAGTAAAGATGGGCCTGGCGCGGGTCGAACCAATGGATCGCTGATCCGGCCCATAAAAACAACCCTAATGGGCCTCTTTTGGATCAAAGCCTAATAACCACCGAACCAAAGGGTCGTGGGGTTCGACCCACCCCTCGACTCCGCCGCCTCCTCTGGCTCATGAGTCACGATGCCGGCTCCTCTTGCTCATGAGTCAAGACGCCGCCGCTTCCGCTAGTTCCGGCCAGAAAAGGAGTGCCGCAGGCCGCCGTCGCCGGAGCCGGAGCTCCTTCGACCTCAGTGAGTCCGCGACGATGCAGACCAACCGCAGCCGCGGCGTGCCGGACCGGCACAGAGCTTGCGTCGCCGCTGCCGTCCTCTAGCAACCCGGACGACATTAAGAGGGAGGCCGGTATGGTCGCCGGCGAGCGCATGCGCTATCCGCCGCCGTGCTCGCATCCCGCCCCAACTTCACCTTGCGCGTCGGTCTTGACCTCGCCTCCGCCGGCGTCGACACCGCCGTCGCCGGTGATTCCTCCACTACTCTTACTTGGCCTGCACATTCGCGGAGTGGATGCTGCCATGCTGGCGTGCGGTCAGCGACGATGGAGCCGACGACGGCGTGCGGTCAGCGACGATGGAGCCGACGGCGGCGGGAGCAACGATGGAGCCGACGGCGGAGGCAGGCACCCCTTGCCGATGATTATAAAAAAATGGCTCGACCTGCTAGAACCGTTGGTGCATCCACGGATCGTGTGGTGCTCCATTCCTCACTCAATGGATTGATGGATAGTTTTAGGGTCGCTCCGCGGTGCACCTACGTCCACCTTTATACACCAGGCGAGAACGTTTCGAGCAGACGAGAGGAAATAGGGGCGACGGAGTGACGGACGGCCTCCCGTTTTCTTCTTGTGTTGCCGTGTGTAGATGGATCAAAAAGGGGAGGAAGGGCCCAGCTCACGGACCTGAGGGAGCGGATGACCCTCCACGTATTAGTAGACACCGATCGAGACGTGCAAAGGAAACAGGGAAGCCGCCGGCTTCCCGAACGAGTCACGCAAGCTTTTGCAGCCGACGTGGCATGTTATCGTGGCCATGCTGGTAAACATTTGCCAAAAAAACTCTATAAAAACCAGGGCCGTCACTAGGAATTTGAGGCCCGAAATGAAAAAGGGAGCCTAAAAGTTTGAGAAACATCTCTCAAATACATATAAGACATACTACATATTTGTGTAACTTCAGTATATGTTTAAAAAAAGTGATTGGTATTTATTTACATGTATAAGCAAAAGACGAAGATCAAGTCTTGAATAGGAATGGCAACGGGTCGGGTTCGGATCGGGTGAAGTGTCTGGGCACCCAAAACCGAAACCCGAACTTAAAACCCGAAACCGCCCCGAACACCGATTCGGGTGAAAATCCTTCCCCGAAACCGAAACACGCGGATACCCGAAACCCGATTGGATACCCAAAACTTGTTTTGTATGGCAAAATATTAAGAATGATGATGACTTTTTATAAACATATGCATGATATATAACATATTCACATGTATAAACAAGAGGCAACAAATAGTAATTAATTGCATGAGTCAACTTAGAGTAGTATATAAGTAAACAAGTTATTATTAGTATATTATTTTTTTGAAAGATATTATTAGTATATTATAAAACATGAGTTTTAATTCCTAATGATTGATTTCGGTTATCCATTGGGTATCCACGGGTGAAAAACCAAACCCGAAACCGAACCCGATAGGTTTCGGGGCCCCGAACCCGAAAACCGTGGGTGAGAAATTCAAACCAAAACCAAACCCGCTAGACCCGAAACCCGCGGATATCCGACCCGAAACCGCTCCATTGCCATCCTTAGTCTTGAAACTAGAATGAGCAATAATCCTTATCTTGGATATGTCACATCCCATCTTAATAAAAAAAGCTAATCAAACGCTAGGACATGTGCTTAATTCCATCACTGATAGATGGATCGACACGCTAACCAAGAGGCCTGCCATGTATAGACAGGGGCGCTCAGCCTGTAGACCATGGATCTATGCACGCAGGTGCTGCTACGTCGGACGAGTCGCGAAGTCGAGTGAACAGACGGAGCCACGAGGCAAGCAACGGGCCTTATCCCTTTCCATCCCTAATTAAGAAGTGCATGGTTAATTACATATTAACAATTTGGAGGCCCCACATTTTTTGGGGCGCTGTTCGGTAGCTCACCTCGCACGCCCTCGTTGACGGCCCTGTAAAAAACATAACTTTCACTTTGCTCCATGGGACCCACTTGTCATCTGCACATAAACATACACATCTTGTGAGAAGGGGCTGCCGCGACCTTGTTCTGGATCGACCGCGAGCAGAGGCTACCACGGGCCGGCCCTGAGATTTTAGGGGCCCAGGACGAACTTATAAATGGAGCCTTTAATCTGTCATCATAACTATACTCGTACACATAATAAAGATTAGGTAAATATTACCAACTCAATGTATCACATATCACTAGTGAAAACTGGTTATTAATCGAGACTATTGTGATTCTAAAAAAACTCACCCGCGGGAGGAAGACAGCCCCCGGGCATTGTGCTAAAGAAGAAGACCTTCTCACGCAGGTAGAGAAAATTCTCGAGCCCCTACCCCAGCCATACACGGCGGCACCGCAGCACACGTGAGACTTGGCTGACCTTAGACCCGTGCTTTGAGGTGGGATGGGAGAGGGGATTTCTTTTTCAACGCGTACCTAAGTGCGCCACCATTGACCGAGAAATTCACCCCATCTAGGGATCGAACCCTGGCCGGCAGGGCGCGAAGCGAGCGGCGGGCTAGCCAACCGGCCGCTCGCTCGTTCGCGAGACTATTGTGATTCTATCAACCCACACTACAAGAAATATAGCATTTTGTGACAAATTCCAAATGACATTAAGTCGATTCGTCGTTATGGTGTTAAGTTTTATGACGTTTTATATGAGACCATATAGCTTAATGACAAAAATGAGGTGTTCGTTGTTACGAGTAATTAAAAATCGTCACAAAGTACTTCAATATCAAAATCGTAACGAACTTTAGTTTGTCATTAAGCCTAGCATTTAAATGTCACAAATTTTGCAAAGGGAAAAGACAGGGATAGGGTGGGTCCCACTGCCACTTGGACTAGTGGGGCCCACTGTTGACCTAGGTTCCGCACGACTTTTTTTCTTCCCTTTTTCTTATTTTTTGTCGCCCAAGTCTAGGATGTCATTTGTCTAGCTCATTAGCGGTCCAGCAAAAAATATTTTCATCCGTGGGCCTTAGCTTCTAATCGCATGAGTTCTCATGGGACGGGCTGCCACTTGGACAAGAGCAAAAAGAATATGAGGACCCAGTGTGTCCGAGGACCGGTGGATGGTCGCTTCCTGGTGTGATGAGTGATTGACAACGTGGTGTGGATTGACGTTTCCCTTGGCTCAAGTATTGCAGGTGTAGAATGCGGCTTGGTTGCATTGGTGCAGGTGAAGAACAGGCGCGAAAGGTCTTAGCCATGGCGGCCTCCGAGGAGCGGAGAGACAAGTAGGCTTGGTTCGAGGGACCCGATGGCCGGTGGATCAAGTGCGGTTCACATGCTGGCAAGAACGAGCAAGGGGACGTGGTTCCGGTGCGAGGTAGCGGCTCACAACCGAAGCTCGTACGCGGACGAGAAGCCGGCGCAAGGTGGCGGCTAACAACCGAAGTTTGCGCGCGGGGTTTGGTGATTTGGCCACAAAATCATCGGTGGACGGTTTCCCTTGGTTTGGGCCTCAAAACCAAGGACCGAGGACTCGACGAGGCGGACTTGGGCAGCTGGGCCGTGTGGGCTGACAGGGGCGGTTTAACCGCCCCCCAGGGCCGGTTTAACCGCCCCCCCTGGGCTGGCCCAAGAACGGCGTCGAGGAGCTTCGATCCGGAGGACACGCGGCGTGACTGCAAGGCTTGCGTCGGAGGGAAGCTAGCTTGCAGTGGAAGGTGCCCGAGCCGGAAAATATCTGAGATCAAAATGTCAAATTTGCCCCTGAGGGGTATGTATCACTTAGGGGTAGTTTAGTCTTTAGGACACCACCACTTGGACTACTAATAGGCCCCTTCAGGGCTGGTGGCCATTATCTCTCTAGTTATCTCTTTAGGTTTTACTTTGAACTAGTTTTCCCTTCATCCCCTCCACCTAGAACTACTTCGAATCTTCTTAGTTTTGTATAGGTGAATTCATGGTTATGTGATGGAGTTTGTGCTGCTCATCTTTGTGCCATGATTTGATTTCCCGAGCTCCCTTTCATTTTTCTATTTTCGTGGGTATTTTCGGAGTTATTTTTGGGGGATTTTCGTTCTTCTTGTTCTAGGGCGTTTTCTCTCGGATTTCTTTGGGGGATTCACGTATGAGTGCCTTGTGCCTCTTTTGCTGGTGATCCTTTGCCCCCAAACGCCGAGAATCGCTCTGGATTTGAGATTTTCGGGATGAACTCGAGGTCATGATGTTCTTCGCGAGATCTGCGATTCCGGGAGTTATACTAAGTTAGAGGCCGAGATCTTTTGGGAAAACACTCCACTGGAGGTCTAGATCATCTGACCAAAATCTCGCCTCAAGAGCTCAAGCGGTTTGGGAGATCCACTTTTGTTTTGACTTTTTCCCGAGCCACCCAGGCCCGGGCGGTTTAACCGCCCCCCTGGCCGGTTTAACCGCCCCCCTCTGGGTGTGTTAGATCGAGCCGCGTGCGTTTCGGGTCGTTTTGGTGTTCGTTTCGATTGGTTCGAGTTCCGCTGCTCGTTTCTTGTTCCTAGGGTCAGTAGCTTGACAGTGGCTACGTGATCTTGGCAAGATTGCTCTCGGAGGTTTCGGAGTTGTTTTGGGAGAATAGCCGGATCGATTAGAAAGAATTTTTATCGGCTCCCATTCACTCCCCCCTCTCTGGTCGCCGTTTCGGTCCTTCAGAATAAATTGAAAAAGGAAAATATTAATTGAAAAATATTAAACCAACACGGGTACGAATTGTAGGGGGCAAACTCAAAAGCTCTATCACCGTGCTACAATTTTGTTTATTTGGTATTTACATTTTTCTTACACATACCACAATTTTATTAGTGAAAATTTTAAAAAAAAGGGGTCGAACTTGGGTCTTCAACGCCAAAACTATCACACCTAAGCACCGGACTGATTTGAATTTTCTGTAAATATCCTGCGTTAACTCTATTTGTGGAAAAAATCGCGCCTAGGCACGCCACCACCGCGGCCGCCCGTTCCTTCTTCCCCCTCTCTTGCTCCCTCTCAAGCCGCCTCTGCCTCCCCACTCGCTCAGATCCACTCATGCCCCCCGCGGCCACCTGCCCCCATGGGTCGACGGCAGCGGCTCGGCGGCGGGTTCCCCACCCGCGTTCTCCCCGTCTTCGCCTCCACCTCCCCGAGATCTACCAGCCACTCTCCTCCTGCTCGGTCGCGCCCGCTCCTCAGATCCACAGATGCGCGGCGTGTGGGCGGGGGAGCTCGAGTCAAGGCGGGTCGGCGACGAGCGATGGCGAGCCGTGGGCATGCGGAGCTCCGGTCGCCTCCACCCCCCTCCCCCCTTCGCTCTCGCATCCTCGTCGGTCTCCCTCCCCGCGAGCGACGCGTCGACGAGGACAGGGTACGGCTCCGGTCGTCGCCGCCCCTTGCTAGATGAGGCTGCGGGTGCGGTCGAATCCTCGTCGGGCTCCCTCCCCACGAGCGACGCATCCACGAGGGTACCGCTCAGCCATGGCTCGCCTCGGCGCTCCCCTTCCACTCCTGCCTCCAACCTGCTGCGCTGCTCCGAATCATGGACAGGGTATGCCGCTGCTCCATCACCTCCCTTCCTGAGTGCCCGAATTGTTTTTGCGATGTGACACTTATTGCTTACGGGTAAGTGAGAGAATATACTAATCTCATATAATCATACTTGGAACTTTGCTTTTATTAGTTGTACCTGTACTTGTAGACTTGCATAGATTGAAAGTCAAACCACAGCTCGGGCGACTTGTTTACTCTCATATGGTCATGACTACAGTAGCAATTGTTGCATTCTTTGGCTTGATTAATTAGCTGGTGGTCTCCGTAGTGTGCATCAGCTTTGCTCTGTACCTTGCCCATATTGCTTGTTTTCTGCCACTCGAAATGGGCATGGAGCTTCAGATCTAAAAATTGTTAGCTTTGTATTGTGTAGTTTTGTATGAAAACATATTGTAGTTTTACATCGAACTGTTTGAAGATTGTGCTTGTAAACTTGGAATGTCTTCATTGTGATTTTAGCATTCTGTCAGCTTAAGACTGCATTCTGTATATGATATAACCTGGTACTTTTAGCTATGTCTGTACTAAAAAAAAGTAAAAAAACAAACAAACTATAGGCAGTCTTTTCACTCTTTAAATTTTCATTTGCTTTGGATGATTCAGTGATGCTAGCACTGTGTTCGTGATATATTCATAGCCTCTTAATTTCAGCTAACATGTACTGTCCTGTGACTTCTTTGCCACAGTTCCACTATGTTTAGTTCCAGACTGAGTTCTAGTATGCATGCTTCAAACTAATGCTGCTGAAAAGAATTGCAGCTTAAGCACTATGTCAATTGGCACTAGTAAACTGTCTCAGTGTCTGTTCATTCTTCTTGGCACATGTCAATGCTCTATGAATCTTTGAAAAACATATGTCATGTGGCTATCTAAATTTTTCGTAGAACTTCTCATCACCTGGATCTAAATCAGCTAAAATCGGACAGGTTTGTTCCATTGCCGTATGTTGCCACACTATAACTCTTAACATTAGTCTGAAGAAACCACTCTCGTGTTAAACTCTAAAAGTTAGAAGCATCATAGGGATTTCATGATCAGTAAGATTCTTCGACATCAATGACAGGTTTAGTTAGATTCTTTATGGTTTATGCCAATGTGATCTATCACAACCCACAACAAACCCACATACTAGTCTACTTGTTTTTTTTTAATTTCTAGCTCAACAGTAGAGCAGAATTGCAGCACATGAAAGTCCTAATCAATCAAACATCATTTTGTACAGAACGGTAGGAATCACACCATTTAATTTGTCTACAGTTGTGCCCTGAAGAAAGGTTGTCTATAGGAGATTAAGTGCTATCTGCTGATCATGAAATGCAATGTTTAATTTGAGGAGCACCAAAGCTTTTACCAGCAAATTGTGGATTGTTTTCCTCATTTCCTGAGTAGACAATTAATTTGTTCTGTGCAAGAAGTTAGGATTTGTGTCTGAAGAAGCTTCATTAGCACACTTGTCCATATAGTGTAAAATTTGTATCGGCTGGATGTGTGGTTGTTGCTCTGTTGTTGTCTTGTTTATTCTGAATAAGTGAACATAAACTCAACCAATACTATGTTCTCAGTTTAATGTCATGCTTAGCTACTGCATTCTATATATCAGCTGCTCGGTTTTTGCTTGATGATTCGACGGATAGGTGGCATCCCCTTGTTACTGCATTCTAGTATCGCTTAGCTTGTGTGATTTGATGCACGTTTTTCAGTTTCTAAGTATGGCATGGCTGCTGATGACCTTATATTCGTTTCTAAATGTCAACGATGAGGTGATTCTATTTTTCAATGCAGAGTATCTTATTCTTGGCAAACAGTGGCCTGCTGCTTGAGTATAGATGTTGATGGACACAGTCAAATAGTGGCCTGTTACTATCGGCTGCTTGTTGAATGTAAGAAGCTAAGGAGGAGTAACCATGAAGTGAAAAACAAGGTGAAGATCATGAAAAGACCTAGTGGGCTATGGGAAGAGCATAAGATTCCTCGCAGGTAAATACTCCCTTTAGCCTTGGAGCTGCTGTTTTCTTAAATTCCATGCATCCAACTATACTCTGTTATAGTGATTGTATGCAACTGTCTCCAAACAGAGAAAAGAATGTTGTAATCCCAAGTTTGCCAGCATTTGATCTACTGGCTTTTGTCCTGTTGCCTATAAACTCCAATAACCAAACAATTTGAGTAACTTGAAAAACATATTGGTGTCCATAGTGATCAGATGTTTTTTTTTTCTTTTGGTTCATGGCTGCAGGATTTGATGAGAATTAGCATAACAAAGATGCAGTAACAGCTGAAACATTTTTTTATTGCACTAGATAAAGAAGTAAGATGGTATAGAGTACATGTATGTATATATTCTTAGATCAGTTGTGCATAACCAAACTGCAAGGGCTACCATAACCAAAATGTTTAAGTTATCATCTGCCTTCATTGAGAGCACTATCATGTTTAACTGATTACCATTAGTTTTTGTGATTAATTCATGTAGGTGAGAAGACTCGTTGCAGAACCAGATCTGCCATGATGTGGTTTGACAGCCACAAACACTGCCTTTGCTTCTGGTACATGGTTTTGTTGTTGTAGGTCCTGTTGTTCTGGAACTTTTACTGCCTTTGCTTCAAGAACTATTGTTGCATGAAAGATGAATGTGTTTGCTGTTCTATCTCTTTTCAATTTAAACCTGAGATCGTATCTGTTATTTTGTGTTGATAAAATTTGGTATGTATTCTGGGTTATAGTGTTTATTTTGGTGTATTGTATGAAAAATTGGTTTGAATTATGGTTGTGATGGGCGTCATTGGGTTGCAATGGGCCATAACGGTATATAGGCTGCAATGGGATTACAATTGGGCTTAGCCCATGAATTAGACTGTTCACTAACGGGCTTTCTTGGGCCATTGAACATTTTGCAACGAACCAAATCGTCACAAAGGTTTTGCCACATCAGCTCCACATCATTGCCACATCATTTGCATGCAAGATTTTTTGACGTTTTATAGAGGTTTAAATCGTCATAAACGTGTTGCCACGCCAGCTTCAAGTCATTGCCATGTCATCTATAAAAGGTTTTGTGACATTTTATAGATGTTAAAATCGTCATAATTGTGCTGCCACGTCACCTCCAAGTCATTGCCATGTCATCCGCATTTAAGGTTTTGTGACGTTTTATAGATGTTTAATGATGAAAAACTATCGTCATAATTAGTGATGACACAAGAATCGTCAAAAAAATTATGACGAAAAAATTCATTTTCGTCACCTAATACCTTTTATTACGGGGAATAGGTGACGAACGAGTTTTCGTCACGCGAATGTCACAAATTGCGATATGTGACATAAATTCTACTTCCTATGACATAAATAAAACGTTATAAAAGCCCACGTTTCTTGTAGTGCCACCGTCTACCTAATTTCTCCTTTTCTTTGTTTAATAACTAGTAATTTAAAATTATCGTAAATCTATAAACTTGATAAGATCTTAGGGACTGTCACGTAAACCTGCAAATCTCAATTATATCTATTTATGAACAATGTCTATCAAATAGATTATCGATGCCTTGTTACAATAAATAAGGAAGAAAACTCCCCTCATGATGTAAAAAAGAACTAAGTTACTTCCGTCAAAATAACTTGTACTGGATGTGTCGACAGGTTTTCTATCAAAAGCTGGGTAACGAAGCAATCAAACGCAACTGGAGTTGTGCTAGACTAATTGGAGGCTCCTTTTGAACCCTCCACATGAAGCCAACTAGAATACTGGGTGGACACTCGAAAATAAGAAAAAAAATTTGAAGCCTCCACGTTAAGCCACCTAAGATTCTAATTGGACACTCTAAAATTACCCACCATTGCCATTATGAAATAATGAATCTAAAATAACCCTCTATATCTATGTCTAAATTATCCACCATTGCCATTAAAAAAATATCCTACCTATCACACATTCACGCAAGCTTAATTCAAATCTTTCCAAGAAATTAGTTTAAATATAAATCCTACCGGTCACATATCTTTTTTGTTTTTTTAGAACCTACCGGTCACATATATACCCTAACTAATCTCTCTCTTCTTATTCTTAATTAAATTAGAGAGAGGATCTATCCAAATAGTTCCATTATATCTCCTTCCTGATTAACTTTATACGTTTCCTGTTAATTGGTATCTTTTCATCATCTCATCGCTCACTTATCTGTCCATTCTGCCACCCTCATCGAATCGTCCGAGAAGATTAACTTCCTAGACCCTAGCGTTTGCGTGAAGGAGCAGACCCAAGGCGTGAAGGAGCAAACCCAAGGCATGAAGGACCACACAAGCAAGCAATAAGGAAGAGCACATGATGATGATTGATGAGTCAATTTCTTCGTGCTGCTTTGCCATACAGTTTTTTCGGATGTCTCGTCTGCTTTGCTTCTATTTAATTCCGTTTACTAATTAGAGGCTCCTTAACCCTTCACGTGAAGTCACCTAACATTCTGGGTGGATACTTTAGGAAAAAAGAAACAAATTGAAGCCTCCACGTGAAGCCAACTAAGATCCTAGGTAGACACCCTAAAATTACCCACCTTTTTCATTATGAATAATTAACCTAAAAAACCCTATATCTATGCCTATATTACCCACCTATCATTACGAAACAAATCCTCACAACATCCTACCGAGCACACCTAACTTAATTTAATTCTTTCCATAAATTTAATTCAACCTTCTTCGCCCATAGTAGTTTTAAAATTACCAACACCTGCCACAATGATAATAAATAAATATGAGGACCCAGTGTGTCCGAGGACCGGTGGATGGTCGCTTCCTGGTGTGATGAGTGATTGACAACGTGGTGTGGATTGACGTTTCCCTTGGCTCAAGTATTGCAGGTGTAGAATGCGGCTTGGTTGCATTGGTGCAGGTGAAGAACAGGCGCGAAAGGTCTTAGCCATGGCGGCCTCCGAGGAGCGGAGAGACAAGTAGGCTTGGTTCGAGGGACCCGATGGCCGGTGGATCAAGTGCGGTTCACATGCTGACAAGAACGAGCAAGGGGACGTGGTTCCGGTGCGAGGTAGCGGCTCACAACCGAAGCTCGTACGCGGACGAGAAGCCGGCGCAAGGTGGCGGCTAACAACCGAAGTTTGCGCGCGGGGTTTGGTGATTTGGCCACAAAATCATCGGTGGACGGTTTCCCTTGGTTTGGGCCTCAAAACCAAGGACCGAGGACTCGACGAGGCGAACTTGGGCAGCTGGGCCTGTGTGGGCTGACAGGGGCGGTTTAACCGCCCCCAGGGCCGGTTTAACCGCCCCCCCCGGGCTGGCCCAAGAACGGTGTCGAGGAGCTTCGATCCGGAGGACACGCGGCGTGACTGCAAGGCTTGCGTCGGAGGGAAGCTAGCTTGCAGTGGAAGGTGCCCGAGCCGGAAAATATCTGAGATCAAAATGTCAAATTTGCCCCTGAGGGGTATGTATCACTTAGGGGTAGTTTAGTCTTTAGGACACCACCACTTGGACTACTAATAGGCCCCTTCAGGGCTGGTGGCTGTCATCTCTCCTAGTTATCTCTTTAGGTTTTACTTTGAACTTGTTTTCCCCTTCATCCCCTCCACCTAGAACTACTTCGAATCATTCCTAGTTTGTATAGGTGAATTCATGGTTATGTGATGGAGTTTGTGCTGCTCATCTTTGTGCCATGATTTGATTTCCCGAGCTCCCTTTCCTTTTTCTATTTTCGTGGGTATTTTCGGAGCTATTTTTGGGGGATTTTCGTTCTTCTTGTTCTAGGGCGTTTTCTCTCGGATTTCTTTGGGGGATTCACGTATGAGTGCCTTGTGCCTCTTTTGCTGGTGATCCTTTGCCCCCAAACGCCGAGAATCGCTCTGGATTTGAGATTTTCGGGATGAACTCGAGGTCATGGTGTTCTTCGCGAGATCTGCGATTCCGGGAGTTGTACTGAGTTAGAGGCCGAGATCTTTTGGGAAAACACTCCACTGGAGGTCTAGATCATCTGACCAAAATCTCGCCTCAAGAGCTCAAGCGGTTTGGGAGATCCACTTTTGTTTTGACTTTTTCCCGAGCCACCCAGGCCCGGGCGGTTTAACCGCCCCCCCTGGCCGGTTTAACCGCCCCCCTCTGGGTGTGTTAGATCGAGCCGCGTTTCGGGTCGTTTTGTTGTTCGTTTCGATTGGTTCGAGTTCCGCTGCTCGTTTCTTGTTCCTAGGGTCAGTAGCTTGGCAGTGGCTACGTGATCTTGGCAAGATTGCTCTCGGAGGTTTCGGAGTTGTTTTGGGAGAATAGCCGGATCGGTTGGAAAGATTTTTATCGGCTCCCATTCACTCCCCCCCTCTCTGGTCGCCGTTTCGGTCCTTCAATTGGTATCAGAGCCGGTTACGGGTCTTTGCGACTCTAACCAGTCTAAGATCCAAAGATGGCGTACCAAGATCGGGGTTCCGGGCCTCCGCACTTCGATGGGAAGAACTACCCGAACTGGGTTGCGCGTATGGGCGCTTTCTTGCGAGGCAAAGGAAAGTTGCTGTGGGATGTGACGAAAGATGAAAACTATGTCAATCCCACCAACTTAGATGCCCAGGATGCAAAAGATAGATTTGAGGCGAATGCCCGAGCTGTTGACTACTTGTTCCGTGCTTTGTCCGCCGAGGAGTTTGAGCGTGTTTTGGGCGAGGACCTAGCTAGCCAGATCTGGCAGAAGCTCAAGGTAGCCCACGGTGGTGATAGCCATGTCAAGGCTAGGCTTTTCTCGATGTACAGGAGAGAGTATGAGAATTTTGCTCATTTGCCTGGAGAGTCTGTTGATGCTTTGTTTCAGCGTTTCACGTCTATTGTCAACAACATGAAAGCCAACATTACCGTGCTCCCATACTCGGATCATGACCGAGCTATCAAGCTCCTGCAAGCACTTGATAGATCCGTGTGGGGTGCCAAGGTTGAGGCGATCATGGAGTCGGCAAACTATGAGACTCTTTCTGTTGATGAGCTTTTCTCGAAGTTGAAGTCTTCCGAGGTCGACAGACAGTTGCTTGCCAAGGCTAAGAGTCCGACTGATCCTCATAGTCTGGCTCTAGTCGGTGGCTCTGGTTATGGACAGGCTAACACTTCCAGACACTTTGCTTTGTCTTCTCTTGTGTCTCTTCCAGATGAAGAATATGAGGTGCTGAGCGAGGAGGATCTCGCGTTGCTCACGAGGAGGTTCGAGCGGATGTACCAGAACCGCAAGGGTTCGAGGCATGCCGGGAGTACGTGCTACAGATGCGGGAAGATGGGTCACTTCATCGCCGAGTGCCCCGAGGAAATCAAGAAACACAAGCACCGCCCGCGAGATGAGCACAAGCACCGCTCCAAGGACAAGCACCACTCCAAGCACAAGAACAAGGAGGAGAACACCGACACCTCGTCAAGCTCAAGCAGCGAGGAAGAAGACCGCAGCCACCGCAAGGAGAAGAAGCACAAGAACCGCAACTTCAACGGGCTTTCTGGGGTCGCTATGAACTTCTGCACCATGGCACACGACTCCAACAACAAGAACGTCTCCGACTACGACTCCGACTCTGACTCCGAGGATGAGGTATTGACCGATCCCACCTCTTTGCGTCAGGAGATTGCTAGATTAGAGCAGTTGGTCGATAACCGTGATGATGTGCTTAGAAAGACCAACAAGGAAAAGAGGGAGTTTAGGTCTTTGCTAGGAGAGTCCAAGGATAGAGTGGCTGAGCTTGAGACCTTGCTTTCTGAGACTGGAAAGAAGGCTATGGAGTTTGAATCTTTGCTTTGCGAGTCTAGGGAGAGAGCAGATAAGCTTGAGTCTGAGATTGCCATGTTGAAGGATGCTCCTCTTGTGTCTGATGAGGTTGAATGCTCGTTTTGTGATGTGCATATGGCTGATCTTGTTGTGCTTAAGGAGAAACACATGACTTGCTTGGATGAACTAGAGGGTGCTAGAGTTGAGCTTGCTGAGTTGAAGTCTAGGTCATCTTTGCTAGGTGCTTGTACTTCTTGTCCTGCTTTGCATGCTCAGTTGCTTGAATCACGCACCATGATTAGTTCACTTGAAGCACAACTTAAATCTCCCATTGCGAATTCATGTTCTGCTTGTGATGTTGTTGCATTGAAAAATGTTGAGTTAGAGCAGTGTGTGAATCGCTTGCAAGATGAGAATGATGAGCTGAGATAGTGTTTGGGTTGGTTGTCTGGTCGTGAGCCTCAGCTCAAGATGTTGATTGCGAGTTTCAAGAGAGCTGATGGTTGTGGTCTTGGTTCTGAGAAGGTTGGTGAGAGTAGTGGTGAGAGAGAGAGATCCAGAGAGCTCCACCGCAAACATTCCCACAAACCCACCAAAAACCATTCTCAAGAACACCTTCACACCCAAACCAAACCACCTGCTGAACAAGCTTGACACCACTCCAGATCCTCCCAAGTTTCCACCTAAGTCAGAGAACTTTCAGAGGAGAGTGACCTTTGTGAGGAGTGGGGTTTACCAGCCGAGAGAGAGGGCACAGCCGAGAGAAACCCCAAAGCCAAAGCCAGTCCGCTTCCATTGTGAGCATTGTGGAAGGGATGGACACCTTAAGGAGTTCTGTTGGAGGAAGAAGAGGGAGGTGAGAAGAGAGAAGGAGGTGGGGAACAGGGACAGGTACTACTCTTCTCGTAGTGTGCCTGTGTCTCGTTCACCCTGGCCGAGAGGCGACGCCTTTGTACGTACAGTTCCTGTGGTTGCTAGTCGTGGTGTTCCAGCTGTTCGTGAGTTTGCTAGGCGGCCTCCGTTTCGCGGTCAGTTTGGTTCAGGGAGGTTCGACCGTAGCTTTGAGGCTAGGAGAGAGTCTAGGCCACGTTTTCCCCCTCGTGGTGCTAGAGGTCCGATGGTGAGAGACGAGAGGGTTTCACGCGATAGAGTTGATTTTGCTAACCCCTCTTTTGAGCAGATGGCCCGACACTGGTTTGACTCTTTCTGTGCTAACCCCAGTGTCGAGTCATTCGCTCGTTCTCGTTCTCGCTTTTGATTGTGCAGGTGTGAGGTATGGAGAACATGAGCTTGGTGACTCTTGGTCTTTTGCATGATCAAGGTTTGATGGTTCTCCACACCTTTTTTGGATGGCCCCGATGTGGCCCTTGTACACTATGTATTGTGAGTATATCCCTTGTACACTCTTGTGTTCATCTGTGTATATTTAGCTTGCTTTGTGCCTGTATCTTGGTTTTTATGTTTTGTGTAGCATATTGTACATTTGTTTATCTGGTATCCTTTTAGTTGGTATCTTTTGTTGCATTTTGCTCATTTGAGATTTTTCTTCCTTTTTATGATGGAGCTTTCCATTTGCTTTTGTACACCTTCTCTAGTTTTTCTAGGTGTCTTTGATTGAGGGGGAGCTCAGCTTTATTTAATGGGGAGAAATTTGCTCAAGTTGGTTTGACAAGGAGATGACTTTGTTTATAGCTTTTTGGATTGCATGAGATTGTGAGTTTGCTGCATTTGCATTTTGATTGTGCATATTATGGGAGTTTGAAGTTTGCACCTGAACCTTGGATTTGCATTTCAGTTGCACATTCCAAGGGGAGCTGATGATTGAACCTGAACCTTGGATTTGCATTTCGGTTGCACATTCCAGGGGGAGCTTTGTATTTGTGCTTTGATTGCGCTTGTGTTTTGAGATTGAGCTTGCCCATGTTTCTACCCAAAACCAGCTTGCAGACATTTTCACTAAGCCACTTGACCAAGTTACCTTCACCCGCTTGCGAGGAGAAGTTGGTGTGTGTGCGGTTTTCTGAGCTGAGTTTTGGAGGCTTCTCTTGTAGCATATGTATACTGTTGTACCATCTTTGTATCTTGATGTATATTTTTCTTGCTTTTGTATCTTGATTTCATCTTTTGTATCATATCTTAGGATGAGCTTCTCCTATATGCAGTGATTGGTACAACTTGCTACATTTTAGAGTTTAGGCAGGCTGGCTAGGGATAGCTTGTATGGATGGCTATGCTCTTGATGGTTTTGATATATATTCTATTGAGATAGTCTCTTTTTGAATTAAAATGACAAACTGAACTTAATTTCTTCACCCATGAGTAAATGCCTTTGCATGTCTTGTTTGAGTCGAAATGGCTATATCTGGCTTAAGATCATGCTAGGGTGTTGTATTCTTTTCAATTGGGTCAAAGACCTTTGTCATTGTAAATGTTTAGCCCATGCTTTATCTTGTGGAGGAGCATAAGCTTCTTTCTGTCGCAAAGACATTTCATGTACCATGCTTAACTTGAAAAACTTGAAAAATGAGATGTCTATGCATGAAAGAAGAAAGATGAGAAAAAGAAATATTTGCTGAATTTATGCTCATGTCTCTATGCTTTCACCATTGCACACACTTGCACACATGGGTGCTAAGCGGTTGCATGTCGTTTGCCGGAGAAGTCTCCCATGAGAAGTGAACACATGGCTCCGTGCTTTGACATGACATGAGGTAGAACTTGGGCGTCTATGATGATCTTTTGTCAAGAATGCTTGTCCTTTCATGATTTTGGTGAGATGAAGTTTATTTTCGCTTAAACAATCCATGGTTAGGACTTTGCTCATGCGGTGACATTTTTGATAAAATTCCACAATTTGCTCATGGCTTTGTCAATTGGATATATGTCTTCACCTTCTTGATGGCAATGCCCGTGTGACATGATGAACTAGCTTGTATGCCTCTTCTCTAACTTGTAGCATTTTGTATTGCTCATTGTATATTTGAGAAGCTTGTAGTTGCATTTTGTACATTTTTGCCTTGATGTGTGCATTGTCAACAAGGGGGAGAATTTCTGGAGCTTTTGGCAAGGGGGAGACGTTACTGAATCTTTGAAGAAAACTTTTGCTCTAGAATTTGTCGAAATTGTGTGAGAGGTTGAAAGTTTTGCCCAAATGAGGTTTTCTGAAAATTTGCGAAGTTTCTGAGAGTTTGATCATTGGAATATCTTGCTGGGCATATTTGGAAGGTTTTCAAGTTGGAACGGCATCGTTGCGAGTTGTTTTGTGAAATTTTGGCCTTTTCCACTTTGGTCATCTGCCAGGGGCGGTTTAACCGCCCCCCCAGGGCGGTTTAACCACCCCTGTGCTGAGAGCACACAATTTGTGGAGATTTGAGCCATTTTCGAGTGTTTTTCGCACGCACAAGTTCACTTGTTCAGGGGGAGTTGCATCTTTGCAGGGGGAGTACTTTGAGTGTCCTGAAAAGTGAGTTGGAGGTTTGAAGTTTGTGATTTGTGCTTTGTGCTTTTGCTCTTTTGCCGATGGTGTTGAGCCCTTTCGCTTCTTCTTGAAGGGTCGGCGTTTCTGGAGCTTTCTCTTGCGAAGTGACTTTTGATTTGGCTTGTTCTTGCTTTTAGTCACTTGCTTGAGTCTTGTTTTCGATTTCTTTTATATTTTCTTCATATCAATTGGTTACTATGTGTGTGTTGTCAATGCACTCATCAAGGGGGAGATTGAGGACCCAGTGTGTCCGAGGACCGGTGGATGGTCGCTTCCTGGTGTGATGAGTGATTGACAACGTGGTGTGGATTGACGTTTCCCTTGGCTCAAGTATTGCAGGTGTAGAATGCGGCTTGGTTGCATTGGTGCAGGTGAAGAACAGGCGCGAAAGGTCTTAGCCATGGCGGCCTCCGAGGAGCGGAGAGACAAGTAGGCTTGGTTCGAGGGACCCGATGGCCGGTGGATCAAGTGCGGTTCACATGCTGACAAGAACGAGCAAGGGGACGTGGTTCCGGTGCGAGGTAGCGGCTCACAACCGAAGCTCGTACGCGGACGAGAAGCCGGCGCAAGGTGGCGGCTAACAACCGAAGTTTGCGCGCGGGGTTTGGTGATTTGGCCACAAAATCATCGGTGGACGGTTTCCCTTGGTTTGGGCCTCAAAACCAAGGACCGAGGACTCGACGAGGCGAACTTGGGCAGCTGGGCCTGTGTGGGCTGACAGGGGCGGTTTAACCGCCCCCCAGGGCCGGTTTAACCGCCCCCCCCGGGCTGGCCCAAGAACGGTGTCGAGGAGCTTCGATCCGGAGGACACGCGGCGTGACTGCAAGGCTTGCGTCGGAGGGAAGCTAGCTTGCAGTGGAAGGTGCCCGAGCCGGAAAATATCTGAGATCAAAATGTCAAATTTGCCCCTGAGGGGTATGTATCACTTAGGGGTAGTTTAGTCTTTAGGACACCACCACTTGGACTACTAATAGGCCCCTTCAGGGCTGGTGGCTGTCATCTCTCCTAGTTATCTCTTTAGGTTTTACTTTGAACTTGTTTTCCCCTTCATCCCCTCCACCTAGAACTACTTCGAATCATTCCTAGTTTGTATAGGTGAATTCATGGTTATGTGATGGAGTTTGTGCTGCTCATCTTTGTGCCATGATTTGATTTCCCGAGCTCCCTTTCCTTTTTCTATTTTCGTGGGTATTTTCGGAGCTATTTTTGGGGGATTTTCGTTCTTCTTGTTCTAGGGCGTTTTCTCTCGGATTTCTTTGGGGGATTCACGTATGAGTGCCTTGTGCCTCTTTTGCTGGTGATCCTTTGCCCCCAAACGCCGAGAATCGCTCTGGATTTGAGATTTTCGGGATGAACTCGAGGTCATGGTGTTCTTCGCGAGATCTGCGATTCCGGGAGTTGTACTGAGTTAGAGGCCGAGATCTTTTGGGAAAACACTCCACTGGAGGTCTAGATCATCTGACCAAAATCTCGCCTCAAGAGCTCAAGCGGTTTGGGAGATCCACTTTTGTTTTGACTTTTTCCCGAGCCACCCAGGCCCGGGCGGTTTAACCGCCCCCCCTGGCCGGTTTAACCGCCCCCCTCTGGGTGTGTTAGATCGAGCCGCGTTTCGGGTCGTTTTGTTGTTCGTTTCGATTGGTTCGAGTTCCGCTGCTCGTTTCTTGTTCCTAGGGTCAGTAGCTTGGCAGTGGCTACGTGATCTTGGCAAGATTGCTCTCGGAGGTTTCGGAGTTGTTTTGGGAGAATAGCCGGATCGGTTGGAAAGATTTTTTATCGGCTCCCATTCACTCCCCCCTCTCTGGTCGCCGTTTCGGTCCTTCAAAATATTACTTCTATATAGCTATTAATATTATTAATCGGAACACATTTAGAGTCTTCATGTATTGCAAATAACCAATTAACTTTAAAATTCCTAATAAAAAATAATCTAACGTCCTAGATCACTTCCGCTATTTATCCTCTGTGGCCTTCCTGAAGTCCTAAACATGATGCAAACCCTAGCCGTTAAAGCAGTACCAGATCTACACCTTTTGCACTTGGTAATCACAATTGCAACCTATAGCAGTAGCACAGTTGTGGAAGGAGCATCCACTAACACCATGCAATGGCTACTCCATGTCCCATCAGTGAGGATGGCTAGGTGTTTTATGGACAGCAGACGATGCGGTAGTACAGATAATCCCGTTGAGGATGCAGTAGACAATAATAGATAGGACGACCCAGAGTTAGCCCGCATGGAGGAAGAGAGTAGGCCTGCTGATAGCGGTAATGGTGCATGCACCGAGTTGGTCGTCATTGCTACATGACGTATGTGATTAGACATTTGTTGCATGTGATCATTCTAATTCTTAATTTTAGATAATAATGGGCAAGCAATAGTTAAACCACTAATTAATTTCTTAAACTTTGCAAAAGGGATGCATTAATATAAATAAAAAAGATTATACATCAAGGATGGCATAATAGGCTCAATGTCCATGAATATGCCATCGTATAGGAAACTTATATGGCCACATTAAGAACTCTAGATTCTTGAGCTATAATTAAGACAAAAGACCAGAATGTACTCTCTCTCTGTCCTAGAACTATCCAAATTTATTATAGGATTTCATTGGGTTTTATAGGATTTGATAACTACACCAGCAGGGTTTTATGGGGATAAAACTCTCTTTGCCTCTCTCCTCATAAATAGCCAGCCAAGTTAGCATTTTTGCTGACATAGGCTTTAATTCTATAAAACTCTTTATGAAACTCCCATTGAGACTGACCTTAAAAGTTGTCTAACAAGAAATCAATTCTACCTTGTGAACTAGCTAATACTATGCACAACCCCCTCCCCCCCCCCACCCACCTAATTGAGGCGGTTTCCTTAACATTATGCATGCCCTCCATTGGATTAAGGTTGTTTACTTACCATTCCAAATGCACAATTAATTAGAAACAGTCCATACACTCGATTGAGTACATTATAATATTACCATCCCCCATTTATGTTGTTAAACACAATCTATAGAGGCGTGATAAGTGAAAATGTGTAGAGTAACCATTTTTGACCATCCAACTGATGCCTCAGTTTGGTTTCGACCATTGAACCGTGTGACAGCCCAGAGCTTAATAGGATTGATAGAATACTCATATCAACAAGTTGCAACTTCTTTTCCGGAAGCTCATCTCGAAAGAACTTCAAAGTTAAGCGTGCTTGGCTTGAAGTAATTTCGGGATGGGTGACCGACCGGGAAGTCCTTCCCGGGTGCGCATGAGTGAGGACAAAGTGCGCAGAAAAGACATGTGTTGGTCTGTGAGGGCAGTCTTGAAGTCCTATAGAGCTGCCAGGGTAAGCGGGCTCGGCCTCGGGGAGGGGGACGTTACATTTGGTATCAGAGCCGACTCTCGCGGTTTCACAGGCGCATGGGGTCGCAGTTGCGTAGGCATGGTGCGCATGGCTGGTGTGAGCCCAGAGTGGTCACACAGCATGGCACATGCGCTGGCACTGGGCACATGGACGTGGCCGGAGGGGACGTTCCTGGCCTGGGGTTGATCGACGAGGGCGTCGATCTCCTAAGGGGGTGAGATTGTGACAGCCCAGAGCTTAATAGGATTGATAGAATACTCATATCAACAAGTTGCAACTTCTTTTCCGGAAGCTCATCTCGAAAGAACTTCAAAGTTAAGCGTGCTTGGCTTGGAGCAATTTCGAGATGGGTGACTGACCGGGAAGTCCTTCCCGGGCGCGCATGAGTGAGGACAAAGTGCGCAGAAAAGACATGTGTTGGTCTGTGAGGGCAGTCTTGAAGTCCTATAGAGCTGCCAGGGTAAGCGGGCCCGGCCTCGGGGAGGCGGGACGTTACAAACCGCAAAACCAGAAATCTTTGGCCACCCAACTTTTAAAACCATTCATTTTTTGCCATTAGGTGGATTTGGTAGGCAATTTTGCTGATGTGGATGCAATATGACGATAGGGCCCACTTGTGAGCCCCTTTTCTCTTCCTTCTCTTTATCTCTCTCTTCCCCCTCCCTCTTCTCTTGCCCAGTCGGCAGTCGCCGACCATGAGCCACCGCTGAGCCATGCCCACGCGGCGACGTGTCGGTGCTAAAGCTCCTGCTGCCCGTCACCAAAGCCCCCCCCCCCCCCCCCCCCCCGCGCGACCGTAACCGCTGCTGCCACTGCCCCCGCCCATGAGGTGTCGTCGTCACCTCCGCCCCACCTGCGAGCTGCACTAGAGCCCCCGCCCGGCTGTCAATTGAGCTCCACGCGGATGAATCGAGCACCGACGCGGACAAATCGAGCGCCGCTGGGGACAAATCGAGCGCCAAGGGGACAAATCGCGTGCTGCCACAAGGCCTCATCGTCGGGCGGATGAGCGCCGCCGAGTGCCACTGCGCCGGCTTCTACAACATAGGTCACCCTCTCGCCACCATAACCCTCCCCTCCCCAACGCTGGCCTCCCTGCGTCCCCCGTCATCTTCAACCTTAGGTGGAGGGCTATTGCAGCAGCGCCGGAGGCGTTGCTCATGTTGCCGCCTGCCCCCATGCACCAAGGAGGGGAGGTGGTTGGAGGGGCCATGGGGGGCGGCAGGTATGGTGGACGAGCTCGGCTGGCCTGCCTAGGGGTGGCCGGCGTGGGGGGCTGATGGCTGCCGATGGAGAAGAGAGTAGAGAAGAAAAAGAGAGAGAGGAATAGGAAAGAAGGAAGAGAGAGGGGGAGAGGATGTGCTGACAGGTGGGCCCCACTGCCATGTGTCGTCCAAGTCCGCGAAACCACGGTTGGTATTTCTTATGAATACCGCAAGCGTACGGATATCGATGTAGCTTTCACCCGGGAGTATTCCAGGGATCGATTTCCACAGGGAACGAGAAGTGTACTAATCCTTTAATTAATTCGTCCGAAAGGGTAATATGGGGGATATGGATGACAAAAAAAGAAAAGAAGAGATAAAAAGGCTGAGGGTAGAGAGGGTACTTGTGTAGCAATACTGGATATTTTGATAGATCAAGCAACGCAGACTTGTTCAAGAGAGTTCACTTCGGGCGCCTGAGACACCACCACTCACAGAAAGGGATGAGAAGGGGAGTGGTACCGCCTACCCCTAAGTCCTACAGTCCAGAACTAACGTGGTGGATTACGTCGGCCAGACAGGGTTGTCACCACCTGCCGGCTACCACAACTATTCCGTTGAACTGGGTGCAAACCAAGGTAACGACTAGTCTAGGCACCACGCCTATACTAATAATTACTACTTCGCTTGATATCAAAGCAAAGCCCCCACTACTAAGTAGTGAACGAGGAACCAGTGAACAAAAGCTAGCAAGTCTGAATGCTTAATAAATCAGAGGGAACCAGAATTACCAGACAAGACCCAGATGTTACTCGAAGTTGAGCCGCATCCGCCGAGGTACAAAGTGGAAGAGAAACCGGCAATTCCGGCTTGTCTCCCGGACTCTCACCTCACCTCTCTCCCTATTTTCTAAGTATGGAAGTGGTAGCACTTCACCCTAGAGCTTCTTCTCTTCTATCTTGTGTGTTCTCAAGGTGAGTGGGGTGTCCTTTTATAGGCTCCATGGGCGGTTCCCGGCGTCATCATCACGCTAGCCTCCTGCTTAACATCCACGCGAAGGGGGAAGCGTAGGGGCCACGGTGGTAGGCTGGCCGGCCTGGCTCTGGTGCCAAGTGGCACCGACCTTTGCAGGGACGGCTTGGATGATGTCTTGAAGTCGGTAACGGTTGCGTTCGGTTGAAGCTGTCCAAGAATCCTAGGTTGTGGGCCCTTCAATCCATGTTTATCCCACCCTAGGCCTTCTGGGTCCTTTGATCAAACCGACATCAAATGCACGGCTCATGATCATCTTTGATACATCAGTAAACTTGTGGATCAGTGCCGTGGCCAGAAGAGGGGAAATGGGGCCGGTCGGCCTGGCCTAGGCCGACCGGCCTGGCCCTGTGCTCAAATTTTTCCTTCTTTTCCCCATCTGCTCCTTCACTCACAAATTGTACAAAACTTGTGGAACTCATTAGAAATAATCAAATTCACATTGTCATGAGCAAAATGAGCCTGGAATATCGTGGAATGTTGGCGGTAAAATCATATAATAACGGCCGTCAACAACCACTCAGCAAAACAGCCGGATGGTCAAATATGAACGGTATTGAGAGTTAGATGGCCAAAGATTTATGGTTTTGCGGTTCGATGGTCAAAAGCAAACTGGGGGCATAATTCAATGGTTAAAAATAGACTTTTTCCTTGTGTTAACTATATACTAAATAAATGAGAGTTGTAGGTAAATAGTTTTAATTATTAACTATGTGTCTAATTTGTAATTTTATAATATAATCTATTAAAACTATTAGCCCGTACGGAAGCACGGGGTGATGGACTAGTCCGTCAAATGGTTACACCAAGCGTTCAAGACCAAGCATATTAACGCAGCACAACTCGACAGATTGCAAAGGCAAGAAAGAGCAAGTAATGAATAGCAGCAGGCGGCACCTCTCATAGGCACCGGAAAGCTGAGCGAGAATTGAATGTTAGATTCCGATTGCCAAACAGCTGCACAAAATTCGAGTCTTGGAGTTGCAACACCGCGTGGGGCCACAAAATGGAATATGGAAAAGACCGACAACCTCTGGAGATGGGAAAAAAGTCTATATGACCTCCTAACGTATGGAGGATGGTTCACTTCACCCCTTATCCTACGAAACCGGATTTTTAACACCCTAAACTAATAAGAACCATTCATATAACCCCTTAGATGATTTTGCAATCTGGTTTTGCTGAGTTGACATGCCATCTTGGACAAAAGGATGACACCGTGTCTTTTGGACTTGCTTATCTATTTTTTCCACACTGTACCTATCTATCTATCCATTCTCTTTCTTCCCCAAAATACAGCCGCAGCCCGTCCTCTCACTGTGTCGCCGTCGGTCATCCCCGCTCCCCGCTCATTGTGCGTCGGCGGGCATCCACCCCTCCCCCACCTGCGTTGCTGCCCGTCATCTACCCCTTCCCTGTCCAAGCCAATGCCTGTTGTCGTACACCCTTCGTCGTCCCGCGCTGCCGCCGGTCATCCTCACCTCCTCTGTTCGCGTCACTACCCATCATGGCGTCATCCTCCCTTTCCCCTATTGTGCCACTGCCCGTTGTCTACCTCTGTCGTCCACCCCGTCCTATACCCTGTCTGTGCGGTTGTGCCTCCTCCTCCGCCCCTCCTTCCTCAACTACGGCCATCTCGCCATTGTTGTTGTTCTTTCAATTTCACTGAATATCGAATTGAATCGAATCGGCATCAGTAATCACGCCTGGCAATCGAATCGCAGCTACAAGCTCATGGAGCTCGGAGCATAGTGCAGGGAGGAGCGGGGGTCCGTAAGGGCGGAGGGGGTCAAGCAAGGTCCAGATAGAGTCGGGCCTGCCTAGCTTAGGCCGTGGTGAGCCATGGTATTGTTGACCGAGGCACGCACCGTACGCGTCGCCGGCAGCTGGCCGCCCCTCTCTCCCGCGTCGCCGGCCGTTCCTCTCCCCATACCGCGCCGTCGACCGCTCCTCTCCCCCACACACGTTGGCGGCAGCTAGCCATCGCTATCTCTCTCCCACGGCACCTGACATCCGTCTTCCCCACCCACGGAGCGCCGGCGAGGCCAACGACTAGAGCCACGGCCATCGGGATTAGGCTCCTATATAGTTGCAAAAAGGCCCTCTAAGATTCCTGAAACTTTTTACTGAAGTTTGTGAATCTATGAGCAACTTACAGGTGGGTCCAAAAATGTCTAGGTGTGATCACTATCCAACATGGGATGCCATGTCAACAAAAGCAGGGTGCAAAACCACCTTAGGGGGTTAAATGAGTGGTTTTCAATAGTTTAGGGTGTTAAAAGTCCAGATTTGTAGGTTGGGGTTGAAGTGAACCATCATTCATACGTTGGGGGTTATGTAGACTTTTTTTCCTGGCGATTGACCTGACGTGGCGTCGTCATGCCGCTTGCTGGCCTGTGCAGCTGCGCTCGTTATCTTCTACTAGGCTAAAAATATCAGAGTTAACACGTGTACACATGTATTTGGGGTCTCTTGATTTCGGGGGCCCTTAGGGCCAAAGTACCATGGCCTTGTTTCCGCCAACAGCTCCCTGGCCATGGATGCCGCCGCCGACTAGCTCTTCACTGTTGACCCCCTGGAGCGGCAGGTCGCATGGGCCACAACGTCGTCACCTCCATGGCCGCCGCCCCTTTCTCCCTTGTTCATCTCTCTCACGTCGGATCCGTAACCGCATGAACTCAATGACGAGTGGCAGCTCTTTTGCGGATGGAAGGTTGCACATCCCGCCACGCCGGTCGTCCCTGCCGTACGTCCTGCACCAAATACACCACCTCAGTTTTGTTCTCCGCATCCTAATCCAAGCATATCTGCAGCTTCTTTCCTATACTCCTCCTAGCAAGCACACGAGCACCAACAGGCAGCAGTCGCAGCTCCAATCGGCGGCTACCAAAGCACCTACCTGCTACAACCGCTGCTCTATCTCTCTCTCTCTTGCCACCAAATCCTCGAATCGAACAGAACAACCCATGGATTCACCTCCCTCTCATCTAATTTTGGATAGCAGAGCAGCACTGCAACATCATCATCTTCGTGCCGAGATCAACTCCGCCCACCTCCACACAGCCCTGGCGTCCTCTTCCCTAGATCCATGCGAGCCGCCCCTGCCTGAGGCAACCACGGGGCCCATGGCTGGCAGCGCGCCCAATCAACCTCGCGCCACGGAGGAGCAGGGACCAGACCGGATGGGCTATTTGCCGCCGCCTTCAATGGACCTTGTCCTTGCTGATGCGAGCAGGACAGGCAACGATGGATCGAGGACCGGCCCCGGTCACGAGCAGGCAACGCTCACCGATGAGCCACCGTCCTTGCTCATCGCCGTCAGGCTACGGAGGCGCCGACAATAGGAAGAGGATCAGGAGGGAGAGAGCGCGTGCGCAGAGAGAGGGTGCATTGTGAAAGCTATAGAATTAGGGGGTCGTTTTAGCAAATATTCGCCAACTTAGCGTCATGGTGGCATTGCCACGTCGGTTGCGGAAGCTTGCGTTGCGCATTTGGAACCTGAATGGATCCTTTTACTCAGTTTGGAGACCTAGTTGGACGTTTTTAAAGTTTGGGGACCTGGTTGACACCGCGTGAATAGTTTAGGGACCACGTTCATTTTACTCTTTAATAGCATAGCATAGTAGTTCTTTTAGCCTATCTTGGTAAAAAATGAAACAAATTGGTAAAATTAAGATAGCATTTTGTGACTTCTTCGAGGAGGTACGTGGACAGGACAAGCATCCTAAACAACAGAGACAGTAGGTTGAAACCAAAAATGAATGTCCCCCTTCAGACAAATGATCGAGATCCCATTTGGTAGTTGTAGGCTGCTTGTAGCCACTGGATAACGGCCTAATTGTCCAAACCCGACAAGCTATTACCTCCTCGCATTGCTGAAGATCACGAAAATCCTGCTCTTCTTCCCAAGCTTGCTTGCCGGCAACAATGGGCAGCTGCACCGTACCGCATTGTGTAAACAAACACTACCATTTTCAAACTAGCGTTGAATAAAGAGGTGACAATTTTCCAATGACACAACAATTCTCATTTTCGAGATAGAATAGAATGTGTGGTTATTGCATATCCTCAAGCAGACGACTCCTGAATTAGGCTTGTGCCATAGCTTACCCAAATAATCCATCCATCTTAATCCTAAATCTCTCTCTGCCGTCCACAGTGTGTCCGAGTGCCGTGTGTCCCTGTGCCTAAAAATAATACAAGCATGCCGGCATGCGGCATCGCCTCGAGCCTTGCACCCTCATTCTCCCCTCGCCATCGCTCCTTCCCCCCGTGGTGGCAGGCCGGCCAGAGGACAGGCTGGGAGGGAAGGAGGAGGGGGAGGACGTGACCTTCGAGTGCAGGGCGGGCCGGAGACGCGTAGGGCGGCAATGGCCGACGAGCCGGGCGGGGCCCTGAAGCCGATGAAGGCGACGTCGGACGGTGTCTTCCAGGGCGAGAACCCGCTGAACTCGGCGCTTCCGCTCGCCATCCTGCAGATATGCATCGTCGTCGTGCTCACCCGCGTGCTCGCCTTCATGCTCCGCCCGCTCCGGCAGCCGCGCGTCATCGCCGAGATCATCGTGGGTCGCATAAATATGTGCATTGTGTTCGTCTCATCATCTGACGCTTTGCTTGACTGATCTCGAATTGATAATAAATTTTGTGCGATTAATTTATTATCAAGGGTGGCATTCTGCTTGGCCCGTCGGCGCTTGGGCGTAGCACGGCGTTCCTGAACACGGTGTTCCCGAAGCAGAGCCTGACGGTGCTAGACACCCTGGCCAACATCGGGCTCCTCTACTTCCTCTTCCTGGTGGGCCTGGAGCTGGACCTCCGCGCCATCCGCCGCACCGGCAGCTCGGCGCTGGTCATCGCCATGGCCGGGATCTCCCTCCCGTTCATCATGGGCATCGGCACCTCCTTCGTGCTCGAGAGCACCGTGGCCCGGGGTGTGCCCATGGGGCCCTTCCTCGTCTTCATGGGCGTGGCGCTCTCCATCACCGCGTTCCCCGTGCTGGCGCGCATCCTTGCCGAGCTCAAGCTGCTGACCACCGACCTTGGCCGCATGGCCATGTCGGCCGCCGCCGTCAACGACGTGGTGGCGTGGATCCTCCTGGCGCTCGCCATCGCCCTGTCCGGCAGCGGCTCCCCACTGGTGTCGCTGTGGGTGCTGCTGACGGGGGCCGGCTTCGTGCTCGCGGCCTTCTTCCTGCTTCGGCCCGTGCTCGCGTGGATGGCGCGGCGGTCCCCCGAGGGCGAGCCCGTGAAGGAGCTCTACATCTGCGCGACGCTGGCCATCGTGCTCGCCGCCGGGTTCGCCACGGACACCATCGGCATCCACGCGCTGTTCGGCGCCTTCATCGTCGGCATCATCGTGCCCAAGGAGGGGCCCTTCGCGGGGGTCCTCCTGGAGAAGGTGGAGGACCTCATCTCCGGCCTGTTCCTGCCGCTCTACTTCGTGTCCAGCGGCCTCAAGACGGACGTGATGACCATCCGGGGCGGCAAGTCGTGGGCGCTCCTGGTGCTCGTAGTGGCCACGGCGTGCATCGGCAAGATCGGCGGCACGCTGGCGGCGTCGCTCCTCATGCGCGTGCCCCTCCGCGAGGCGCTCACGCTCGGGTTCCTGATGAACACCAAGGGCCTCGTGGAGCTTATCGTGCTCAATATCGGCAAGGACCGGCACGTCCTCAACGACGAGACCTTCGCCATCCTCGTGCTCATGGCGCTCATCACCACCTTCATCACGACGCCCGTGGTCATGGCCATCTACAAGCCGGCGCGCCGGGGGGCGCCGTACAAGAACCGCGCCGTCCAGCGCGCCAACCCCAACGACGAGTTCCGGATGATGGCGTGCTTCCACAGCACGCGCAACATCCCCACCATCATCAACCTCATGGAGTCGTCGCGGGGCACGCGGAAGCGCGGCATCACCGTCTACGCCATGCACCTTGTCGAGCTCTCGGAGCGCTCCTCGGCGATCTCCATGGTCCACAAGGCGCGCCGCAACGGGATGCCCTTCTGGAACCGGCGCCGCAACGGCGACGGCGACGGGGACCAGCTCGTCGTGGCCTTCGAGACGTACCAGCAGCTGAGTCGCGTGTCGATCCGCGCCATGACGGCCATCTCCGACCTGCACACCATGCACGAGGACGTCGTCACCAGCGCGCACCAGAAGCGCGCCGCGCTCATCGTGCTCCCGTTCCACAAGCTGCACCAGGTGGACGGGCACATGGAGTCGCTCGGGGACCAGTACCAGCACATCAACCAGCGCGTCCTCCACCACGCGCCCTGCTCCGTCGGCATCCTCGTCGACCGGGGGCTCGGCGGCGCCGCCCAGGTCGCCGCCAGCGACGTGTCCTACACCATCGTCGCCGTCTTCTTCGGGGGCCGCGACGACCGCGAGGCGCTGGCCTACGGCATGCGCATGGTGGAGCACCCGGGGATCGCGCTCCACGTGCTGCGCTTCCCGCCGCCGGCCGACTCCAGCGAACGCGCCGCGGACGACGCGTTCCTCGAGGAGTTCCGGGCTAAGGTGGCCAACGGGAACGAGTCGGTTCGGTACGAGGAGAAGCCGGCGGCGGGAGGGAAGGCGGAGGTGGTGGAGGCGTTCAAGGCGGCGGGGCGGTGCAACCTGTTCCTGGTCGGGCAGGGCACGCCGTGCGCGCCGCTGGCCGACCGGGGCGCCGACGACTGCCCGGAGCTCGGGCCGGTGGGGAGCTACCTGGCGCTGCCCGAGTTCTCGACGGTGGCGTCCGTGCTGGTGATGAAGCAGTACGACCCCACGGCCAGGCACTACGACCTCGTCGAGGAGGTGGCGGAAATAGCGGTGGACGTCGACACGCCGGGCCCCAGCAACAGGGGCACCAACACCAGCTTCCGTGCTTGATGATGATACGTGCTGGCGTTAAGAGCTGAGGTATACCAACGTACCGAGCTGCAGACAAATTAAGTGTGCAGTGCTGCTTGATGAACATCATCTTGTAAACGTAATGTATGTACGTGATAGAGGTGGGTGTAAATGGGTGGAGGTATACGGTGAGCATCCCCTTTGATTTGGAGTGCCCCAAGGGCCTATTTGGATCCTACAGGATTGTAAAATTTATATAGCTTTTATTTAAAAAAGCTGTCTAGCTAATTCAAACAGGTGGGATTTTGGTCCAACTGTTACACTCCACAATTATTTCTCAGCTTTTACGAGCTTGTGCAGCATTGAGACTGTTCAAAGCTCAGGTGATGCAGACAGACATGCTTTTACAATATGCGTTGCATCTAAAATTATATGGTTCATTCTAAGCGGCGTGTTCTGAGCCACTTATAATAGGATAGGTACTCATTATAAGCGGCCCATCCTCCGCCGCTTAGAATGAAATGTGGCTATAGATATGCCCCGCCCCGTCCCAAGCAGGACAACCTCTTCCATTCCGCCTCCGCTACTCTACCGCACCTTCCTTCCTTGTCCTCACCTCCACCTCAATGCCCTCGTCCGTCCAAGAACGAGTGAAGACTGCCTCGGTGAGCCGCGTTGCTGAGTCGGTGACATGCGCGACGGTTGTCGCGATGGCGCATGAGGCCTTCCTCCGATCCTTAGCACGTCGGAGTCGCACAAACCGATTGCCTCTACCGCCCTTGTCACCGCCGTTGCAGTCGCCTCCATCTTGGGGAGGCATGACGCACTCAAAGCACGGGCCAGATCCACAGTTGCGATGGCGAGCTTAGCTACGGAGAGGGCTTGTGCTCTTGCGGATTTGGAGCGTGACTTCACCACCTGGCGCTCATCTTCGACCATGACATGTGTTACGGCCGTGGCGGCAGCAGTGGCTCTGCTCCCTCCCTTGTTGCGGTGTAATCGGGCGATGTAAGCGTCGTTGGATTACGCATTTTGATATCACAACTGCAGAGACGACTATCCTCATCGGCCCATACGCGCTGGCCCAAACTGCACCGCTTCATTTAAGTCATTCGAAGCAGTTCAAATGGCGTTGGCACGAATAAGGCCCTCAAATGTGCCGATGGGCTTGTAGAGCCAGCTCATTTAAGTAAATGCATCGGTGCATAAATGAGCCGGTTAGAATGATTATTGACTCAAACCTGCTATATTAATAGCCAGTATGTATATTAACATATACTAAGCGGTTATATCCTAGCCGGCACCGTGTCCACTTCATTTGGCACAAGAAGTTGATAGGGTGGCCCATCTTGGTTTTATTTATCGGTACTCTACTGCCCTCATCCCCCTGCAGCTGTTTTTTTCCCAGCCATTTTCTTTACAAGGAAGCCAAGAGATGGTTCTTGTAATTTGTTGTGTCTTTTCTCGATCTCTTTTTTAGTCAGATTATGATTGTGCTTTTGATGAAATCGATCTAATGTGGGTGTGGATGACCATCTAGCAGGAGAGGGAGCAATGGCGGATGTAGCGGCGCGGGCGGCCATGGAGGCACATATAAGGAGGGTCTTCCCCGAAAGGTGACCACCATCACATTGTTGCGAGATGGTCTCCCAATGGGTGATCGATTTGCCTCGGGTGTTCCCCGGATTTCATATTTGTGTTTTCATAGTCCACGTGACGCCTCGAGCGGGCCGACGTCATCGCCAATGACAATGCCACAATCCATTCATCACCACCAGCTTCATTGTCAAGAATGTACTCGGCCAGTACCACTCTGCCGGATAGCAATGAAGGACGACAATTTCGACCACACCTTCTACATGTGGCTTCCTGAAGCAGAAGACGTGGAGAGGTTCATGGCCATGCTTGGAAATATATGGAGGGGGCAAAAAGTGAGCTTCTGGCATGTCATGGGGTTCCAAGTCAAAGACGGGCGGCTTGATGTCGTACAACCGCCTCAACTCCAGTCGTCTCGCTCTATCCCTAGGCTAGATTTGTAGGGCTATGTGCTGAGAACAAGATGTAAAAAGTATTATTTGCATGTTAATCAGTAGCATGTTGTGAACAACTTATATTTTAATTATTCACATGTTAATCTCATAGGCTGTGCTAGGAATAATTTATGTTTTAAGCATTCGCATGTTAATTTGGAATTATCCTTCATGTTTAATTTTTCCAATTCGTGGACTCATTCTAAGCGGTTCACAAAATGCCGCTTAGAATGATGGCCAAGACAGAGCGGTTTCTCCGGAAGATAGAGCGGTTTGAATTCTGATTAACGCGGGGAAGAGTGTGTAATGCTTCGGAAGTTGAAGCGCGATGAGTCGCATCTCCCATGGAAGTTGAAGTGCACAAAATAGCAGCTCCCGGAAGACAAAGTGGGTTGTCTTCGGCACCTATATATACACATGATTCATACTCTGATGGCGGCCAATCTACACTACAACCCTTCTTCTACGCGTCCTCTTTCCCTACAAGCAGAGGGGCTAAAAATATTTGCATCCATCTTCCTTTCATCGATTTGATCTCTCTAATCTAGATTGATGTGTGTACGTGATGTGTAGGGGAACTATGGCAGGGGCTGGACCAGGTAACATGCATGTCTTTGGTGGCCAAGACGACTACTTTGCGCCCATTGAGGCGATGTGGGTCTCGACTCCTGTTCCTAGCACAAACATGGTGACCAAATAAAGGTTCTGGTGGCATTCGTGCAGAAGTAGCATCACGATCCCTATGTGTCCATAGGCGTCTGCCTAGCCAACAAGTTGGATTACACCAACTTTAGGATCGCCAAAGACGACGAGCCTCAGGGGATGAAGGGCTTCGTCTTCTACATCAAGGTCGATTCCTCAAAAGACGTCGACAAACTTGATGGGCACATGTGGAAGTTCTGGTCCAAGTAAGTCAACTTCCACCGAGTCAATAAGCTCTTTGTCCGAAAATTGGCCGACTACATGGACACGATGGAAGTTTATTTTAATTGATGTGTGTAATTTATTTTAGATGGAACAATTTTGTATTATGTCTGTGGTGAATTTGGATGAACAATTTCATATTACTTAATGAGTTTCATGTTTTATATATTTTTAATTATGGACTCATTTGAACCGGTGTGCTATTAGCCGCTTAGAAACATGGTCCATTTTAAGCAGGCCGGACCACACCACTTAGAATCTCTCCCACCTCTATATATATGAGGTAGAGGGGGCCTTCCTGAACCCTAACCCTATCCACTCCACTGCCGCCTCCGCCTCCACCTCCACCTTGGCCGGGTCCACCGTGCCAGCGTTCTCCTCCATCTTCGCCTCCTCCTCCGCCTCGGCATCCTCCAACTCGGCCTCCTCAGCGTCGGCGTCCTCCACCTAAGTCTCCTCTTTTGCGCTGACATCCTCCACCTCAGCCTCCTTTGCACTGGTATCCTCATCCACCTTGGCCTCCTCCTCCGCCATGGTGACACCTCATCACATGAGGTAAAGCGCAACCCCAATCCACATGAGGTCACTGCCACCATCATGGCGTGGGCTTTTGACGTCGTGGTGTTGGCCTTTGCCAATGCTGCCATCCGCGCCTTTGTCGTGAAAAAGGCGAGGGATGCCACCGTACGCTCGGTGGCCAGGGCTGTGTACAAGTCAGACTTGGCCAGGACGGATCTGATGACCGATGCTCAGAAGGAGCTGGTGGCCACATCCATTGCCACGACTGTCAACGCCGGGCAGGCCTTGGTTAGGGAAGTGGTCCTCCAGTTGTAGTCTAGATCTGCCGCCATTGTAGCTGCCTACATTCGTAGCGCCAAATCCACTGCGCACGCCTTGTTGTGGCAGGATCTAATGTGCCGCCTTCATTGCCTCCTCTTCGACCATGGTGGGGACAGCGGAGGTTCTGCAGGTGCGGTAGCGGCAATGTAAGCGTTGCCACCAAGCAGATCCGGTGAAGTAAGCGTTGGATTATTATGAACGAATTGCCATTTTGTCCACTAAGCTGCATCATTCTACCATTGGTAAGTGTTTAGCTAAGTTTAGTTCAATACCTATTGTGATGAGAACTTGTCTTAGTTATTCAGTTGTTGTGATGTTTAACCTAGCCGATTAGTATACAAAGTCAAATGCTGCGGTGCAGAATAAACCAGTTCATTTAGGGAAACCAAACGAACCGGTGGAGATAAAGCTGCTTCAAATATCTGAATATTCTAAGCGGTGCGTAGGACGCCTATTAGAATAATCAGTCATTCAAAGCGGTTAAATAACTGTTTCGGATGACCCCATCATTAGCATTGCCTAAAGGGTTTCGCGCCAGCGCGGATAATGGTATTTGCAGCAGTGTATGAATGAATTGCCCATTTTGGTCCAGTAGCTAGGCTCTATTGTTCATTATGCTACCACTATCTAGTAGATGCTTATCTTATTAGCTAGTCGATGATCTGCTAAGTTTAGTTCAATTGTGTACCAATTTGATGATTACCTTTAGGTGTTGGTAGCAGTTAGATATCTAGTTGATGCTTAGTTCCACTTGCTGCAGATTTGAGATCTAGATGATGAACTGAACTGATGTTAATTATATTTGTCAACTCTCATATCTGATATTATATATTCAACTCTCATATCTGATAATATCTGCAACTCTCATATATCATTACATAGCTCAATTAAATTTAATCTATTCACATATTTGCAACTCTCATACCTGATGAAGTGAAGATGTTAATTAATTTGTCCAAGTGATGTTGAATGTTACTGATGACCGGGTACTTGTGTGGTGGTATGAACATCTAGCACGCACATGTTCACATTCATATGAATGTGAATCTGTTGTGTGTGCAATTCATTCATAACGATTCATATATATCTAGTACTAAATCCACATCAAATGATTGATGGACGAACACTTGATTTTTTTTAAAAAATGCGCTTCAATTATTCTAACCGGCGCTAATTAAACCGGTAATGATAATTAACAATCGATTTGTATATGGCACACAAATGCATCGATTTTTTAAGGAATCCAAAACAAACCAGTGGATATTTAAAACCGTTTCGTATATCAGTTCTATTCTAAGTGGTGTGTTGGATGCCGACACATTTATTCGGTCATCGTAATTATTTCACCGCTTGAGTAGCATGCTCATTTCATCGGCTTAGCGGAAGCGGTCTTGGCACCGACATGGATGAGGTTTGAGCGTCAACGTGGATAAGGGTCTCTGCAGTAGTGCAATCTAGTTTCTAGCAATCTACAAGCTGTTATAAGCTAGATTTCACAAGCTGCTATAGGGTTAAGATACATGATGCAATTCAATCATTAAACTTTGTGTGTTGTTGTATGCATTATTGGAGTAATTTCCTTCTGAATATTTTGTTAACAATTAACACATAATTTTCATCATTTAGTTAATTTATAGTTCCGAAATACAGCATTATGTCCATTTCGATGGCCAACTAATTATGTATTGTGTTGGCAATAGCAGTTGGGACCACAACCTCATACCCCGTCTAGTTGTGCTGTCTCAGGACTTATGCAACGGAGCAATTGATAAACCTGATGATTTTAGTGAATTTTCTGGTAAGCAGAAATGATCCCTACAGGTTATACTTCGTACTAGTACATATTTTATTTAATTAACAAAAAAGGTCACGGTGTGAAAACCCCCTGTTTTTCTGTTAAAAACATAATAGAATTATTAGACGCAGTGAAAACCCCTGTATTAGGGCTCACGATCTCCTGAAGCCTCTTTCAATTCGATGATTCATACATGTGTTCTCATAGTCATCTCTGAATATTTGCAACTTCCAAATATTTTTAATTTTCATTTTTCTAAGGTATGTTTTATTATGAAACAATGGAAGATGACCTTGTTAACCATCCTTGGTGGAGGGTTAAAGCATCCACCTGATAATAGTAAATATGCGGGTTTAATTCCTGCCATATATATATGCAAGAAATGCAAAGTGAATGGGATAACCCATGGACGAAGGGAAACAACATGTTTTCTGCTTCTTTTTGTTATCTGAACGCCAAGTTTTAATTGACTGCAGGTAGTAGCAGCTTATATTAGTAAATGAATAAGCATTATTTGTTCCATACACATGTAGGTACTGCATTGATACTCAGAGGGCTCCGTGATCCCAAGCCGCTGTCTAAGTAGTACGAATGCAGGTATTACAGGCAGGACGACTTTGCAAAATCGTCAATTAAGAACTGAGAAACGAGCAGGGTTCAATGCCTATCTACGCCTAAGAGGCTACGGCATCAATCGATCGTCATAGGGCTCACAGTAGTAGTAAGTCAAATATATGTATAGCTATATACTAGTTTGATCCACGTCTCCCCGATCTCTCCGGCCGGTCGACGATGTCGGTCTATTGAGCCATCAGCTGCATGCTAGAAGTTTGCCCAGCTGGTGGTGTAGGTTGCGCCGAAGTACCAGTTGGAAGGGGCGACGTTCCACACCGTGACCACACGGCCGTCGTCGGTCTTCACCATGAATGACAGGCTCTGGCCGTTGAGGTACGCCGTGCTCTGCCAGTTCATGCCCCAGTTCCTGCTCATCGTCAGCCAGTTGGTGTTGGTCCCCTTGATCCACATCTGCGACACCACGCCGCTGCCGCCCACGTTGCTCACCGTCACCAGCTCGAAGTAGTCCCTCCCGTTGATGGTGAACCTCATGCCGCCACTCCTATTGCACGACACCCTGTATGCAGCACGCAGTCAAGCACATTGTTCATCAAATCGTACGCAGAAGATTGACCTAGCATCGTCTTGTAGATGTATAGTATCATTGCTATATAGTAAGTACCTCTGGTAGTTGACCGGGACGATGCCGGCTTGGTAGATGGCGATGGTGGTCCAGGCCGGCTGCGACATGTCGAAGTGCCGGCGCGGCGGGTTGCACCAGCCGCCGTTGTCGCTGGGGAGCGCCCAGTTGGGAGGGCAGAAGTTGGTGGCCGTGATGGTGATCGACGTGCCGGGCCTGCACCACCTGCTCTTGCTGGTGTCACAGACGATGGTGTAGCACGCGCCGCACATGGCGCCATCGTTGAACAGCGCCGAGCTCAGCGCCGCGTTGCTCAGCGCGTAACCGGCGTTGTACAGGTTCCCGTACCCACAAGCTCCACCTGCAGGGCAGCCACAAGGTCGTTCTTCTTGTTTAGATCATAATCATGTACTACACACACCGGAGAAGATAGCTCTGCTTTTAAATGAAGGTATAGATAGAGCAAATAATGCAAGGAGCTAACCCATGGTGCCGGAGCCGTCGCTGCCACCATAGAACGTCGCCGTCGCTGGCGTCCAGTAGTAGTACTGGGCGTCTACTGCATGGGAATCCAGTCTGCACAGCAAAGCCAGAAGAAGCACCACTGGAACCGCTGATTTTGCCATTTGGGATCTTCCACCAAGTGCTCGCTAGAGAGAAATGCAGGAAGCCGTACTCTTTTGGGTTGCGTTTGTGTTTGCGTTGAGAGGGGCACTGGGATTTATAGTGGTGGCATGGTGAGCCTCCAACTGTTACAGAGGTAGTTAGCCATCAACTTTGCAGGTTCGTTAATGATCTTCGTATTGGCGAGTAGTAGCGTGGTCATTTCAGTTTTGATGCATCTGTTCGTTCTTTGACTTTGATACACGGCAAGAATTCAAACCAATAAAAAACAAATATCTGACGTGTTCTCCATGTTCGGGAGGCGGTAAAAAAGCTTTCTTTGCCTGCAGAAATTCCCGCGTCCATGTGCCGTAACCTTAGATTCCTACTGAGGCACACTATATCGAGCATGTGACGCGGGAATCGTTAAGCTGAAAATTTCAACCAGGAAACGGTGGCAAGAAAATTAAGTATTTTCTGTTAAGTTGACATGTCTAGATCAAGTCGGTGGAATGTGGAAACTGAGAGAAATACTTAAGGGTGCATTACTTTTTCACATAGAAAACAAGTTCCAGCTAGGCATTGCCTCCCGCACAATGACACCGTGTTAATCAAAATGAGTCTACTGAACTTAGATCAGATCTATTTGCATTGCCCCACAGAGAAGATGGTTATAATGTTTATTATCAGAAGTATGGTATGCTACAACAATATCTTGAAAAAAAGTTCGATAGAAATGCGATATATAGGAACGAAAAGTCTACATATAGAACAGATTTGCCCCAGAGAAGATGGTCTTTAGCAGTGTCATCAAAAGTACGATAAAATGTATTTAAAAATATCAAGTAATACAATCGAGACCCTAGCTTGTTTCTCTTTTATGTCTACATTTCTGTAAAACAAAAACCATTCCGTGTCATCTGTGACGTGTGTGCATACGCCACCAGTGTTTCTTAAATTCGAGGCTGTGGCTTTTCAGCTGTCGTCTGAACCTGTTGCTAGCAAAGCTAGGCCTACGAGGGTATGTTCTTCAGGAAATTATAGGCTTTAAGCCAGTTACCTTCCTCATGGGACCATCATCTTCACGGCGTACACCGCCGTACCTTCCGGCTCGACAGATAAATTCAACTCGATCTACGGACGTCGTTCTTAACTCAAATTCCCCTGCAAGTCAACCATGCACTAGGTTGTACACTTCTACTGCCCATATTTTAACATCCATAAACTTCACTTTGTGCTACTTAGTCGTCATTAGTTTGTTTAACCGGAACATGTGGATCCCGCGAAATAAGGGTCTAGAACATGATAACATGGAGAATTTACGGCCATACCACATTACCACTTCGATCGGGACGCGTTACAATCATTATAATGCTTAATATTCAAAACGCCGAGAAGAGCTGACAGATTGCTAGATCTAGAGATTGGCAAGTACGGTGGTTAAGATTCCATGGCCATGTTGGGATTGCTTCTCCGATCTCTGTTGCTACTTGATCTGCAATTCTGCATTGCTTGGACTTACATGCGCAACGCACATGCCCTCTAATGAGATAAGCTCTCGTATGGCACTAGTTTTTTTTTTCATGTGACTAGATCAAGGAATTGAAGGGCCATTTGTGTGCAGATCTTCCAATTGCGTTTGACAAATCACATCTGGTAATGGCTATAATAAAACAATTGGTCTTTGTACTGATCTGAAAACGGACACTTCACGCTCTCATCATACTCTCAAGCTAGAAATATTGTGCATCGGTGGCATCTTGGTGGCTTATGATGGCGGCAGCGCATGGTATAGGACGCGCTTCATCATCTTTGGAGGTTGTTATGGTGCGTGTGCAGTGATGAAAGCATGGAGAAGCTCAAGCCTGAGTTAGTAGAGGCGTGGTATGGGACGCTCCACAACAACATAAGGTTATGTTGCGACAAGGATGGTGCGCCGCTATAGCGACGCAGTGGCTTGCGTTGGTTCCTTTGGTGTTAGTGTGGTATGGGACACACTTTGTTGATGAGGGTTGCAATGGTTGTTGTGCTACACACTTTGGCATGGTATGGAACAAGCTTGGGCGACATTATTGGGGCAACACTTGTGGCGAAAGGCAAATATTCGTTGAGCCAACGATGGCGACGCCTTTGGGCACCGTACTCCTCCTGTGAGGCGTCTGTCATGGTTGCAACTCCCATGTCTTGGGTTCTTCTTGGTGAAAACCATATCCATGCATGACAGGCAGCGTCGACGACGGTGGCCTTGTATCCTCCATGAGGCGTTGTTGTGGAAGTTCCTAGGTCTTCTCTGCTCAACCTATTCAATGGTTCGTGGTCATGGCCTTATTTAGCAAGCTAAGGACGAAGTCGAAGATGTACCTCTCATTGTTTTGAATTGACCAAGCTCTGATAGTACTCTTTCCCTATTTGGTGTGAAGAAATTATCAGGAATCTACTTTTCGAAGCAAACCACGAAGGATGACTCGAACTGCATTTTAGAAGGATTCTTTTCTTTTCGTTTATTTAAATTTAGGCTACATGTCTCTTTCATTCATGTGTTGGCTATTCTTTGTAATAACAATTGTGATGCATCATTTTTTGTGGATGTCTGAAGCTGAAATTTTATCGATTATCTTAAAAAAAAGAAATATTGCTTGTCTGTACAAATTTCACTTGCCTATGGCGAGGTTACATAGAGTGGTTAATATATCTAAGTCTTCCTTTTGCAGCTACCCTGATCTTATCACACTGTGTTTGTTCTTAAACACACGGGTGAAGCGGCTGCATTTAATAATTCTACGCTGTTCAAAGTTTGAGCTGTGTTTGTTGTTACGGTGATGGTTTCTCTTGATACTGTTAGAGATGTCTTGTAGGCGTGCAACATATCAATACGGTTAGGGTGCCTTTGGAGGCCTGAATGACGACAGCCTGGTCCTTGGGCCAGCCTGAACCATGGGATGCAAAAATATATTTGACAAATTTGCAGCCCACAGACCTGGTCAGGCTGGGCTTTTGTTTGGTAGGGTGCATGCGACATAGGCCCCGCGTGACTAACTCAAACTGTTATCATCAGATAGCGTTTGGTAGCCTGCAAAAGCTGGAGGTCCCATGACCACGCCCAGGAGCTGGTGAAGGTTACCTCCTCTGCTTAGGGTACCAGAAATGAGCATTTGCACAAGGTTCATCAAATTTGAATGGTTGAAACCAAAATACAGGGCAGTGGACAGTACCATAAACCTTAAATTTATAGAGAAAATGTATTACAAGGAGACATGACAAAAAGCATGTAAATATATAGTTTCTTAGGGTAGTAAACAGATGTTAGGCCAATGAACTCATGCACAGATAGCAATCTCTTCTCCAAGCCATACTCCAAGAAGAAGCATTTGAGCTGCAATTCGCAGCAAACCATGCACGTAGAAAAGGAGCATTAGAACATGAAGCAATATAAATTGTTTAATCAGATAACAAACGATTGCTTACCACACAGACATGGAAAATCCAGCAAGAAAGATTGAATGACACGACATCATAGGATAGGTAGGTCACCACGGCGCATTGCGGCCAACAATGAAACCACGAAAGCAGCAACATGTTACAAGAAGAAGAAATCTCAGTGAGCATAATTACAACGTGCAACTCTAGACCCATAAGAAGCGCGGCCCAGAAGGTGACATAGGAATCGAGTGATCCTTGGTCTGTGAAGCAAAACGCCAGCTTGATAGCCCGCAATGAGACAAGAACACATTCAAGTGTACCCACGGATAAACATGGCAATTCAATCACATTTCATCATTGCCAATAGGAATCGAAGTAACGAGGTGACAAGAACGTCTCACCAGAGCTCAACAATGTGGTGTGAACATTCATGGGTCAGAGCATAAACGATATAGCTCATCATCCCCCCCCCCCCCCCCCCCCATAAGATGGACATCATGCCTTCAATTGAAAGAACTGTAGTGGGAAAAAAACTTCGAAATGTCAGATCAACAAGACCAGCCAGGTCAGAGCAACACTATCATCAGCTCTTCATCCCCCTCAACATATGATACATAAACAAGAAATTGCAAAGAACAATGTTGCCTCAGTATTAGAACATCACTGGCAATGACAGTAAGTTATGTTGGCCTCAGATTTCAAGCTTCATGGTATAAGGACCGTAGGACTCAAAAGTGGTAGTTTAAGGACTGAAAAGACATACGAAGATCATATACCAAACAAAGAACAGATATCAAACAAAGAACACTGGCGAAAAAAACAAAGAACAACCACCTAATCATCGTCCAACCAACTAGTATTCATCATGGGCCATAAACCGAACAACAAAAGCAACAAAAATGACCAAAGTTGCACAAGATGGAGAGGCAGCTAGGAAATGAGAGTAGTGCAACAAACAACAAGTCAAATAAGCAACAGAAATGGTGAAACTTGTATGAAATAGAAAGGCATCTATTGACACTTACTAACATCACTACTAGTTGCCTAGCAGTACCGCTAGAAATACCATATGGTAATCTAACAGTTACGAATGGATCCGCAAGCGCACGGATATACCGTTGTAGCATTTCACCCATGAGTAATCCTAAGGGTATGGTATTTCCCAAATGAAGGCGGGATTGGTTAAAGAATACTGTTTCGAGCATGAGTATAGCAATAGCATCGATAGAATCATATACAAAGAATAGGGGTAAGGATAAAATAGGATATGGGTAGTGTGACAGACACTGGGGTTCATCTCAAGGTCATCTAGGTTAGGGAAAGGACTAAGAGTTAGCATCTAGGTTCTCAACACTTCACATACATGCACAATGCACCGGTCAAGTTAGAGATACAGGTTATACATTATCATGGAATAAGCCAAAGCACCCAAGCAAGGGGAGAAAAACTCCGTCGCTGCTTAAGCACAGCCAAGTTGTTACTCATTTTAAAACTCCTACAGTGAACCCGAACGTGGGGAATTTTAGAGGGTCCAATGGGGCTGTCACCACCCGTGGCCTACCCCGGCCAAACTGTGGGGAGCACTCATAATCTATCATTGATTTCAACCCGAGCTCCATGCTCGCATTGTTCACAACACATCAACTACGTCATCGCGAATTTCATAGTGTTGGATATGGAAGGTGATAGGGAGATGCCGCTCATACTTGGGCGACCCTTCCTATATGATGCCAAGGTAAGGATCGATGTAGGAGCCGGAGTGATCCGTTTCCACATCGGGAGAAAGAACATGATGTTCAAGTTCCAGCCTCAAGAAGAGCAATGCTACATGATTAATCTGAACGATAAATGGACTGGGGAGTGCGTAATACCACAGCCCCGTCTACAAGACCAGCAACCGCACCTAGCAAGAAGGAGAATAACAAGATGGTGTGGAACAAGAAAGATCGATCAACCCCATCCACTTCTCCAGAATGGGGTGACGAATGGAATTAAAATGCCGGAGAAGAGTCCCGCTTGTCAGACTTTAAAAGGGTAAGCCCTTCGCAGGAAGGTAAATTCGATAGTTATCTCATATTTCCCTTTTCAAAATTTGGATTTCCAATCGTTTGATTTTCCCCATTGCATATTTGAATTTTCCAAACCACCATTTGCATGCTAGGATTATTTCTAGCCTTTTTTTCCTTTTTATTTTTTTTAATTTTTGAAAATGATTTCTGGATTTGAATAGTTTTGCAAAATCTTTTGAGCAATTTTTCTAGAGCAACTTTAGTCCACGCATCACGACATGACGTCATGTAGCCGTTGGTGGGTGACTTGGCAAAAGGTGGGACCGGTGGGCCTGACCGGTGGGTCGGTCGAACCAACGGTTAGGCCGAACCCGACCGTTGGTTGGTGGGCTCCAGCCGGCGCCTAACGGCACCTAGCCGTTGGGGCTTGGCTCCCCATGGTGCACCGGCCCTTTGCTCTATAAATAGAGGCCGAGAGGGGGTGTGTTTCATCCATACACATTTCCACTCTTTCATCCCCTCTCCACTATTTGCTCTTGGGTTTTCCATTGGAGTTTTGATCAAGATCAAGTGCAAGAAAACTTTTCTCTCTGTCCCCTTGCTGCAAGAAAGTTGTTTGGTGTTATCAAGTGTTGGCAAGCATGAAGGGTGTGCACTGAAAGGCTGCCGGATTCATTAGGAAGATGGGAGGATCAAGCTCATCCCGTTTACGGGGAGCGCTAGTTCCTCTCGTTCCTCCGAACCGAATACGGAGCCCACGACTATGGAGTACGAAGAAGAGCAAGCCGAGGAGCAAGTTTCGGAGGTGTATCCCATTGATGCACACTTCATGGACTTGCAAGATGATCTGGATAGCATATGTATGGATTCCGAGTTCATCACCATTTGGCATGCTGTTGGTCGGTGAGGTTTTGAGCCCATTTTCGAGCATGGCTCTAGGCCTCTTACTCTCCAGTTTCTTTGCACTCTTCGGGAGGTCGCCGACAGTACCACGTTTCGGTTTTTCAGAACGTCATACCATCTTACATGGAAATATTTAAGTAGTGTCCTTGGTTTTAACCCTCGTTGTTCTCTTGAGATAGAAAGAGCTTGCCATGATTTTCCTCGACATGGTTTTTGGGAAGAGATCTCTGGTTTGACCATCGTTGGTAAACTTACACTTCTGTGTAATGACATTCAGAACCCGACTTTTCGTTTGATGCACAAGTGGATCGCCGTCACTCTCTTTCCAAGAGAGGATGTTCGCCCTGTGCGCAATGATAATCTTATAGCCATGGTGAACAAAATCAAGATCGCTCCCGTTGTCGCTATGGTTAGACAGTGGTTGGAGAATTTTAGGATGACAGGTTCTATTGAGTGTACTTCCTTGATCACACGAATCATCGTGGAGAGCGGAGTTACCATCGGGGGTGATATCCCCTACATTGCTGCACCCTGCTCCCTCATCGATGAGAAGTACTTGATCCATGGCCATACACTCAAGAAAGGCCCGGATGACTCATTGGTTTTCTTTTACCCTGGCTATACGAATGAGATTCCGTTACCTAACCCAGAATTTTAATTGTATAATTGGCGGTCTCTGACCATGCCTCTTGTACTACAAGAGCAAGCTCGCAGGCATAGTGTTTCTGGCAGGTCTACTAGGAGCGCGACGAGGAGAGCCGTCGCACAGCAACCAACACCGACACCACAACCTTAGCCTTCACCACAGACCCCGTTCGCTGGGCCCTCTACGGGATATGGAGGCTACGTCACGCCCGGCTACATGCCCGGAGTAGCACCTGGTTATGTGTCCGAATGGGACCAGCCACCTCACCCGCACGAGGCCGCGAGTTCGGCATGGCAAGACGCTTCGGCTGAGGCTTGGCGACAGCCGAGTCGTAGGGAGAGTGTGGGGAGTGCCCGCATCACGGGGCTCCCGAAGTATTTGCATTATCCTTGGATATATTTAACACAAGTAATTCCGCACAAGGGGTGCCAAAAGCCAACTCCGAGTAACTTTTATTGAGAATTTACATCGATGTACAGCTTAGAGACTGTACAAGATTTTACAAGCAGGCTTTAAGGCCTCCGCTTTATTCAGAAAGTAAATGCCTAACGGTACTATGTAGAGATCTCGGGCGACGTGATTGAGCGCGTCACCATTCTCGATCCACATCGTCCGTCTCGTCCTCGGCGAACTCCTCTGGTACGAAGTAGAGACAAGGCAAGGGTGAGTACTTCTGACAGGGATAAGGTTGAAAGCGGTCGAAAACGATCGGAAAACTGCAATATTATTTTCTACATTTACATTTGAATACAGCTTTCGAAAGCGGCAATGTCGGGAACGAAAACGAATACGAAAACACAAGATGTCGAAAACAAACAAGTTCGATCGGAAACATATCGATAACGGTCGGGATACGAAAAAAACGACCCATAAAAGGTAAACAACATGACTTAGTGACACTATAGTCGACCTTAACAAGTTCATAACACACGAGGACCATAGCAAATTAGCTAGGTTTAACAAGTCCCACACTCAAACTTAAATTCAGTCACACACATAAATAAACCTACTAGTGTCCGCTAGTGCTACATGTTAGAACAACCGGCCAAAGAGGCGAACAACACAAGCACAACCGGCCGATTTCGTATTTGCTATCCTGTATTTCGTATCATTTTCGTTTTTGTCCGAAAATACCAAAAAGGTCGGGATGAATGTAGAAAAACGGTTGAGACGGTACGGGATTTTCCGTTTTCGTTTTCAACCATAGACAGGGGTACCCAGTAAGTCCCACAGTAATTAGAAAATTATGAGGTTGGTCCTGGAGGAGCATTTCTTCCCTGTCAGTTCTATTTAGAAAATAAAAGTAATTATCAACCCGTGGTAAGTGTAAGTCCGCGGGTTTCACAATTTATAAACTAGTATGGTCTAATCATCGGGACTTTAACCAATTGGAACCTTTTTCCGATATGTTTTTCACTCTATAGAGGTCGTACTTCTCTGTCCCGCATTCGATCAGCCCATACCTCGTACTCAGGTGGTACTGTCCTACGAGATTCTTTCCCACCGGTGTCCACAGAACCTGCTAGGGTCTAAGCAGGAGTTGCACACGTCCAGAAAAGGACCTTCCCGGGGTATGGATGCATCAGAATATTTATATTGTAGCAACTCTGCCACCAGGTCCTACCGATCTAGTCATTTGCGACTCGTACCGACCAGACTCATTCCTCTACCGGGGTCTGTCTCCAGTAGTCCTGTTGCCTATCCGTGGCCCCTTGTTACAGATTACTAAGGCTGGCTAGCGGGGTGTGGACCAAGTCCTCACATAAATAGCCATTCCCGAAGACTATGCCTTTTTGGCATGCGGAACTGTACTCAGACAATGGAAAGATTATCCCGCGAACCGGTCCGTAGTGGCGACCAGAGTGGCTCTTAGGATAGGACCCCTGTTGAGGATACCCTTCCACTCCTCAGTCTTTAAAATAAAACATTTACTATTTAATGTAAATTAGTACTAGTTTTAAGTGAAATATTTATTATAAAATAGCTGCCATAGCATGATCATGTAGGAAAGTAATTTTGCACAATTAAAGCAGTATTAATGACGGGACTTGCCTTGCCCTGCGTCAGGGTCGTTCCCTAATTCTTCTTCGTAATCGGGATCTTCGGCGTCGTTCTCGGGGTAAGTGTCTGTAAAGACGCGGGCTATAAGTTAATCACACAAATCAATACACCAATCAAGGTTTAAAGGGGTTGGTTTTAGGATGGTTTGGGATTCTAGGGTCTTATTGAGGGTTTCCCTATTTTATTTAGATTAAAAGCCTATTTTTGGACTTAACCTATAAGGAAAGACATTTTATTCTAGGAGTTGTAGATATAGGTTTTTTTGGAAACAAGGCATTTCTAGGCTTAGAAATTATCCTAAAATTTTTGGTGAATTTTTAAAATTTTTTGAAAAGCTCTAAGATGGAGAAATAACTTCTTGTGTGAACTAAGCCGAGTGTACCTAGTATTTTTCAAAGCGCAGTAGGCGAACCGCCGTGGTGCGCACAAAACGAATACTCTAAAATTACCCACCTTTTTCATTATGAATAATTAACCTAAAAAACCCTATATCTATGTCTACATTACCCACCTATCATTACGAAACAAATCCTCACAACATCCTACCGAGCACACCTAACTTAATTTAATTATTTCCATAAATTTAATTGAACCTTCTTCGCCCATAGTAGTTTTAAAATTACCAACACCTGCCACAATGATAATAAATAAATATTACTTCTATATAGCTATTAATATTATTAATCGGAACACATTTAGAGTCTTCATGTATTGCAAATAACCTAATAAAAACATAATCCTCTGTGGCCTTCCTAAAGTCCTAAACATGATGCAAACCCTATCCCTTAAAGCAGTACCAGATCTACACCTTTTGCACGTGGTAATCACAATTGCAACCTATAGCAGTAGCACAGTTGTGGAAGGAGCATCCACTAACACCATGCAATGGCTACTCCATGTCTCATCAGTGAGTATAGCTAGGTGTTTTGTGGACAGCAGACGATGCGGTAGTACAGATAATCCCGGTGAGGATGCAGTAGACAATAATAGATAGGACGACCCGGAGTTAACCCGCATGGAGGAAGAGAGTAGGCCTGCTGATAGCGGTAATGGTGCATGCACCGAGTTGGTCGTCATTGCTGCATGACGTTTATGTGATTAGACATTTGTTACATGTGATCATTCTAATTCTTAATTTTAGATAATAATGGGCAAGCAATAGTTAAACCACTAATTACTCCCTCCGTCCCATAAAACATGCAATTCTAGGGTTTAAAATTTGTCCCATAAAACATGCAACTCTAGCACACAAGCGGGACCCACCATCTGACAAGCGGGACCTACCATCTAACAAGCGGGACCCACCAACACACAAAGCGGGACCCACCAACTGACAAGCGGGACCCACCAACTCACAAGCGGGACCCACCAACTCACAAAGCGGGACCCACCAACTGACAAGTGGGACCCACCAACTCACAAAGCGGGACCCACCAACTGACAAGCGGGACCCTACCTACACACAAACGGGATCCACCAACACTAGTGGGACCCACCAAATCTAGCAACATTGGAAGAGGACAAGAGGGGCACATGCGTCTTTTCACTACTACATTGGTTTGCGTGACAACTCTTAGAATTGCATGTTTTATGGGACGGAGGGAGTAGAAGCGAACCGAATCCACTATGACTAGCGAACCATAATTTTTTTTTAGCCTGGACTCCTAGTATACAAGTTGCAGTATCTGAACTCTACACAACACACTCACTCCACCACACACACGCACACACACTCCTAGAAACTACAACCTATACACCTCAAACGTCCTTCTGGAGATCACCGAAGCCACAGCCTCGTAGACGACGGGCACGTCGTAACCCCATTGTAGCACCACGTCAATGTCCAGGACCTGCGTAAACCAAACTGGGGAAAATGCTCTGGGTGAGGCACCCGGGCGAGTATCAGCACTCGAACCATAATCTCTGACACAAACATCGCACTCTGCAGACGGTGCGAACACACACACAGCGAGCCACCCCGCCGCATGCGGTCCACCCGTCTGGCTTCCTCGCCTAGTCCGCCCGCCCGTTCTCTTCCCCGACGCCTCCCCAGTCCGCCGCCGGCCCGCCGCCCCTGCCCGACGAAACCGCGACGCCGCCTCAGCAGCTACCGCCGCGCTGGCTCGACGTGCCCGCCGCCGCCCCACCGCGCTCGCAGTTTGATGAGGATACAAGTCCATGTCCGCTCGTTCCCTTCTAGCTCGTTCTCTTCCAGCTCGATTCGATCCATCGCTGTCGATTCGGCACGCCGCGCCGGCCGTGCTGCTGCCACCCGCAGGAGGTCTCCTGCCTCGTGCGCCGGTCACCATGGAACTAGCCAAGTCGGGCCTCCGCACGGCCGCGTGCGGGCATGCAGTCTGTGCAGGCAGCAATCAATCGATTGCTCTTGGATCTCTTTTCTAAAGTTTTTTATCTCCGATTTGCTAGATCTCAGATGAATGGAGCGCCCGGATTTGGAAGATAGCGAGCTGCTTGCTTGGTTGCATGAACGGTGGAGAAGAAAGCAACAGAACATGTGTCGGAATACCGATTTTTTTATCTTGCGTGTGGGTCCCACAATCGATGTCGAGAATGTGGCTGGCGAACCGAACTTTGTGTTCGCCTTGCGTGGCTTCAGCGTGTGAACCAACCACTACCGATGGCCTAAAGGAGAGAGTGACAGACAGACATGCCTGCGGAGCGGTCCCGCGTCGGGTTACTGTGCTATGGACCCGTGGACCACGGGCCGGGACCGAAAAGGCCGTTGGGTCTGCGGTCCACATGGGCCGGGTGCATGGAGTACCTCATCCTCGGAGTCGGAGTCGGAGTCGTCCTTGCCCTTCACGGAGTCGTGCGCCATGGTGCAGTAGTCGACGGCGGCGAAGGAGATGCCGTTGAAGTTGCGGTTCAAGCTCTTCTTCTCCTTGCGGCGGCCGCGGTCTTCATCTTCACTGCTTGAGCTTGACGACGTGTTGGTGGAGCTTGTGTCGATGTCGCTTGCATCAGCCACCATCGCTCGAGATCTGTGCTTCTTGTGTCCACCGTGCTTGTTCTTGGATCTTCTCTCTTCCTTGTTCTTGTTCTTGGCGCGGTACTCGTCCTTGGGACGGTGCTTGTGGTCGTCTCGCGGGCGGTGCTTGCGGTTGTAGTCGTTCTTGATCTCCTCGGGGCACTCGGCGATGAAGTGGCCCATCTTCCCGCATCTGTAGCACGTACTCCCGGCATGCCTCGAACCCTTGCGGTTCTGGTACATCCGCTCGAACCTCCTCGTGAGCAACGCGAGATCCTCCTCGCTCAGCACCTCATACTCTTCATCTGGAAGGGACACAAGAGAAGACAAAGCAAAGTGTCTAGGAGTGTTAGCATGTCCATATCCAGAGCCACCGACTAGAGCCAGACTATGGGGATCAGTCGGACTCTTAGCCTTGGCAAGCAACTGCCTGTCAACCTCAGAAGACTTCAACTTCGAGAAAAGCTCGTCAACAGAAAGAGTCTCATAGTTTGCCGACTCCATGATCGCCTCAACCTTGGCACCCCACACGGATCTATCAAGTGCTTGCAGGAGCTTGATAGCTCGGTCATGATCCGAGTATGGGAGCACGGTAATGTTGGCTTTCATGTTGTTGAGAATCGAAGTGAAACGCTGAAACAAAGCATCAACCGACTCTCCAGGCAAATGAGCAAAGTTCTCATACTCCCTCCTGTACATCGAGAAAACCTAGCCTTGACATGGCTATCACCACCGTGGGCTACCTTGAGCTTCTGCCAGATCTGGCTAGCTAGGTCCTCGCCCAAAACACGCTCGAACTCCTCAGCAGACAAAGCACGGAACAAGTAGTCAACAGCTCTAGCGTTTGCCTCAAACCTATCCTTTGCATCCTGGGCATCTAAGTTGGTGGGATTGACATAGTTTTCATCTTTCGTCACATCCCACAGCAACTTTCCTTTGCCTCGCAAGAAAGCGCCCATACGCGCAACCCAGTTCGGGTAGTTCTTCCCATCGAAGTGCGGAGGCCCGGAACCCCGATCTTGGTACGCCATCTTTGGATCTTAGACTGGTTAGAGTCGCAAAGACCCGTAACCGGCTCTGATACCAATTGAAGGACCGAAACGGCGACCAGAGAGGGGGGGAGTGAATGGGAGCCGATAAAAATCTTTCCAAACAATCCGGCTATTCTCCCAAATCAACTCCGAAACCTCCGAGAGCAATCTTGCCAAGATCACGTAGCCACTGTCAAGCTACTGACCCTAGGAACAAGAAATGAGCAGCGGAACTCGAACCAATCGAATCGAACACCAAAACGACCCGAAACTCGGCTCGATCTAACACACCCAGGGGGGCGGTTAAACCGGCCAGGGGGGGCGGTTAAACCGCCCGGGCCTGGGAGCCTCGGGTAAAAGTCAAAACAAAAGTGGATCTCCCAAACCGCTTGAGCTCTTGAGGCGAGATTTTGGTCAGATGATCTAGACCTCCAGTGGAGTGTTTTCCCAAAAGATCTCGGCCTCTAACTCAGTACAACTCCCGGAATCGCAGATCTCGCGAAGAACACCATGACCTCGAGTTCATCCCGAAAATCTCAAATCCAGAGCGATTCTCGGCGTTTGGGGGCAAGGAATCACCAGCAAAAGAGGCACAAGGCACTCATACGTGAATCCCCCAAAGAAATCCGAGAGAAAACGCTCGGGAACAAGAAGAACGAAAATCCCCCAAAAATAGCTCCGAAAATACCCACGAAAATAGAAAAAGGAAAGGGAGCTCGGGAAATCAAATCATGGCACAAAGATGAGCAGCACAAACTCAATCACATAACCATGAATTCACCTATACAAACTAGGAATGATTCGAAGTAGTTCTAGGTGGAGGGGATGAAGGGAAAACAAGTTCAAAGTAAAACCTAAAGAGATAACTAGAGAGATGACAGCCACCAGCCCTGAAGGGGCCTATTAGTAGTCCAAGTGGTGGTGTCCTAAAGACTAAACTACCCCTAAGTGATACATACCCCTCAGGGGCAAATTTGACATTTGGTCTTCAGATATTTTCTGGCTCGGGCACCTTTCACTGCAAGCTAGCTTCCCTCCGACGCAAGCCTTGCAGTCACGCCGCGTGTCCTCCGGATCGAAGCTCCTCGACGCCGTTTTTGGGCCAGCCCAGGGGGTGGTTAAACCGGCCCTGGGGGGCGGTTAAACTGCCCCTGACAGCCCAACCAGGCCCAGCTGCCCAAGTCCGCCTCGTCGAGTCCTCGGTCCTTGGTTTTGAGGCCCAAACCAAGGGAAACCGTCCACCGATGATTTTGTGGCCAAATCACCAAACCCCGCGCGCAAACTTCGGTTGTTAGCCGCCACCTTGCACCGGCTTCTCGTCCGCGTACGAGCTTCGGTTGTGAGCCGCTACCTCGCACCGGAACCACGTCCCCTTGCTCGTTCTTGCCAGCATGTGAACCGCACTTGATCCACCGGCCATCGGGTCCCTCGAACCAAGCCTACTTGTCTCTCCGCTCCTCGGAGGCCGCCATGGCTAAGACCTTTCGCGCCTGTTCTTCACCTGCACCAATGCAACCAAGCCGCATTCTACACCTGCAATACTTGAGCCAAGGGAAACGTCAATCCACACCACGTTGTCAATCACTCATCACACCAGGAAGCGACCATCCACCGGTCCTCGGACACACTGGGTCCTCACGGACTCAAAAGAAGAATGCAATTGGCTGAACTGGATGAATGGAGGGAGAAGGCCTACCACAACGCCAAGCTTTATAAAGAAAGAACAAAGAGATGGCACGACAAGCGCATCAAGATCAAGCATTTCAAAGCGGGAGATCAGGTATTGCTCTTTAACTACCGTATTCGTTTGTTTGGTCATGGTAAGCTTAGAAGTAAGTGGGAAGGTCCTTTTAAAGTCTTGGATGCCGCCGATCATGGCGGATAACCCTCCAGGATAATGACGGAAATAATTTCAAGGCCAATGGCCAAAGGTTGAAAATATTTCTCGAATCCGAAATGCCGGGGCTCAAAGAGATGGACGTCTACGAGCTAACCGAGATACCTAGTCCAGGTCCGGGACGGACCTAAAAATGACCCTTATCTAGGATAGATTTCCCTTTCTATTTTATTTTCCTTAAACTTTTTCTAGCCAAATCCTAAGAAATCTCTGGAAGAAGAGCAAGTGGAGCATACACAAAAATTTTCAGAGGTTCCCGGGACAGGTTCAGGCCGGCCGGCCCCCTTCAGGCCGATCGGCCCAGCCCGGGCACGTCCCGGGACGCTCCTTGTTTGAAAAGGTCTCCCTGTTATCCCTTCTGAGAATCTATGGGGTTTTGAAAAAGGAGCGTCGTTTTAAATCGAAAGGCTCCCCTCTCTTCTTCCCCCTCAGAACTCTCGAGCCTCCCTTCTCCAGAAACACTCCCACCTTTGAGAATCCAAGCCATGGCCTCCCAATCCAGCCACCAAGACTCAAACTCGGTGTCCCGAGATACCCATTCTCCATCCAAGTCCTTGAAAGGGATGTCGAGCTCCTCCGACACCAGCAGCGTCAGGATCATCGAAAGGGCGGCGTTCGTCGAAGCCGTGGTCGCGAAGACAGCGGCCCGGCGGCCCTCTACCCAGGCCGATCGGCCTATGGCAGGCCGGCCGGCCTCCCCTCACCGCCGTTTTGGCTCCCCTTCGGGCAGAGCCTCCCTCCTAAATCCCAAGGAGGAGGGCCAAGGGAGTTCACTGCCGAAGACGCCCCGAAGGCCGACTACGGGACTTTTGTCCCCAAAGAAGGCCATTGGGAAGCGCCTCGTCGCCTCCCCGTCCAAGAAGGAGATCGTGCCACTCTTCATCTCCACCTCGCCGAAGTACTCGCCGCAGTACACCCCGCGGAGTCCTAGCCCTCCACGCCAGAGCGGCCCGGGCATTGGGAAGGGGCACATCTCAGCCCCTATGAAGCCCGATGAAGGGAGGAAGCGCTTCATGGTGCCCCCTACGATCCAAGGACCTCCCGGACAGATGGAGTGGTCCGATGAGGAGGAGGAGGAGGAGGAGGAGGTGGAGGAGCTGAGGAGGAAGCTCGCCGCGCTGCAGCTCAAGGTCAATAATTTGGACGAGCGCGTAGCAGAGGCGGTGATCGGGCGGATGGAGGCCGATGACAAGATCGAGGTCCTCCGTAAGGCAATGGCCTCTAAGGTCAAGTGCCTTGCGAAGGCCACCGGCAATGAACACCTCTATCGCCCGAAGGAGGAGTAGATAGGCTAGATTAGTTTAGTTTTTGGGTGCTTAGTTTAATTTCCCTTTGATTTATTTCTTTCAAATTTCCCTTGTATTCAGCAACCCCATATTTGTTTCCCTTGATTTGAATAAAATAAATTTATTTGAAAGAAGTGACTCATAAAAAAATAATGGTTGGTGCACACTTGTGTGCCAACCAAACCCTCAGACTATATTTCTGGTGAAGCATGCAGAAACTAAGATGCACAGAAGGTCTTCTGGCCTCTGGACGAAGCGGAACGCAACATGGCACAATGTCAGGCCGGCCGGCCTCCTGCTACTGCACTTTGAGGAGATCCTGTGCCCGCTGCGTAATCCCGCGAATCACATACGCGAGGAACCTGAATCGGGGTGCCTGGCAATAAGGCCAGGCCAGCCGGCCTACACTGGGCCGATCGGCATGGGCTTGTGGCTAACTCTGCCAGCTCGACTTCAGGACACCGTTTGCGACCCCTACCTTTGATCCTTGCATGATTTTGATTCATATGAAATTCCTGGCTAAATAATTTTAAAACTTGATCAAAATTCATGAAAGTGAACCCCTTTGAATGATATCTTGGATATACCTGTGATATTTCTTGAGAAATTATTTCATTGCCTTGGAACTTTTATAGGAATGTCTGATCCTTGTTAATTGATTCTTATGATATGATGATTTCAGGAGTTTGAACCTTCCGATTCGAGGTTTTGGAGAATGTTTTTTTTTGAAAATAAAACTTAAGGCTACCCTTGTTATCATCAACTTGAAATGTCCTATCCAAAGCCATATGACAAATTCAAGTTGAAGTTTCCACATAGCTACCTCATAATTTTGAGCTTGCTCGAATTACTAGCCTTCATGTTTGTGCTACCTTGTTCATCATGGCCATCCACGTACACGTGCATCAATAAATCCAAGTTATCAAAGCTCTTCATCCCCCTGAAAAAAAGAGAAGAAGAAAACTGTAACATCCCGCGAAATCGCTGTCTGTTACTTCTAATGAAAAATCGGAGTTTAAAAATTTTTGTGGTGAATTGTTGTGAGACATGAAATATTTGTAACATAAGTTAATTGCTCTCTCTAAGTTCTTAGTAATTTAATTTGTGCACAATTAATTTTTCATACTGTTGCATGTGTGATTTGGATTTTATCCGGAATCGTGGAATTCCATTTGATTCTAATCTGGAATTGTTTGAGTGTAGTTTATATTTGAATTCAATTCAAATATAAACTAAAAACCTAACTCTAACTTGGACCTAACCTAGCCCAGCCCAAACCAAACCCAAGTCTAGAAACTCACCTCTAACTTCTAACCTCGGCCAGCAAGCCCCCTTGGCTCGGCCGCTCAGCCCAGCTGAGCCGCATGGCCCGCTAACCCCGTGGCCCACCTATCCTTTCCCTCCGCTGGCCCAACTCCCTCGCCACCAGCCCACCTAGTCTCCTGGCCCGTCATCGCCACCCTCTCTTTCTCTCACCGACCGGTGGGCCCCGCACGTCAGCCACTCTCCTGTGCTTCTTCTTTTCCCTTTCCAGCAGAGCACCTCGCCCCTCTCTGCTTTTCCCGGCGCCGAGCGCCAGCTCCGCCGCTCGGCCGCGCCCCTCCAATCACGCGCCGCCACCTCGGCCGCTACCGCGTCACCAGCACCTCCCCTTTCCAGCTCGGCGCGCCGCGCCTCGCGTGCCCCCGACGCGACCTCCTGGATGCCGTCCGCGTGTACAAGGCCCGGACGTCGAGAACCCCGTCCGCCGATCGCTCCCGTAACCCTAGCCACCTACCTATAAAGGCCGCAGCCGCCCCACTCTTCCCTAGCTCCCTCTCCACCGCCGCCCTGGGGATTTTCCCCTTTGCTTCCCTCTGCCGCTGCCGCCAAGGCCAAACCGAAGGAGCCGCGCCGGAGCAAGACGGAGCCGGACCCAGGAGTGCCACCGCCGCTGGCCGCGAAGTCAAAGAGAAGGGCGCCGCCCACGCCACGCCATCGCCGGAGTCGTCCGCGAGCACCACGACGCCGCTGCCCTGGACGCCCCAAGCTCTGCTTCAACTTCGCCACGACGCTGTTGTTCCCCTGCACTGCGTCGAGCCTGCACGGCCTCGACTCTCCACTGCACCGCCGCATCCCTCCTCGGGCCCAACGTGAGCACGCCCGATTTCCCCTCTCTCCTCCCCTTGCCCCTTGCTGTCCGGTGATCTTCACCGATGAGCCCTCCGTGCGCAAGCCGTCGCCTTGAATCCTCTGGAGCCAGCCTTCGTGCCGTTCTCAATCTCTTGCAGGTACCTCGTGCCGCGATCGTGCCCCGCACGCCTCGTACCCGCTCCTGCGCGCGTGCTCCGCTCTTGCTGCCGCGCGCGCAACCCGCCGCCGCACCGCAGCCGCACCACGCGCTCGTCGCGCGCGATCCACCTTGCTCTGTTAGGCCGCCGCCGAGAGCGCCCTGCCGCCTTGACCTCACCCGCCGTTCCCGCTCGCGGGCCGCCGAGCCCCTGGCCAGCTTGTCGTTCCCCGCCGCCACGAGCACGGCCGTGCCACGCACGTACTCGTGCGCCGGCCATCGCTCGCGCGCGTTCCAGCGCTCCCGCGCACCCAAGGCCGAAAGGCTGAGTCTTCTGTCCCCTAGGCCGCCGCCAAGACCTGCCAGAGCTCCACCAACGACGACCGCCGCCGCCCGCATGAGAACTCGCCACCGTAGAGTCGTCGCGCCGCCGCCGGCCACCCTTTGGGACCTTTGGTCGAATACCCCGTGGGCGTGCCCGGTGCTCGCCCCTGTTCTTCCCCAACGAGACCACACAGCCGGCCACAAGGTCCCTGGCCGCATCGGGATCCCGTGCGGCTGTCGACGTCAACAGTGACGTCAGCGGCCGCCGGCCCATTTTCACGTGAGCCCAGCTCTTTTGCAGAAAGCACCCTAGCTTTTCCTCCTTTCGCGATTAGGTCCTTCCACATTCTGCACTTTTGCGGTTTAGCCCCTGGACCGACCCTTTTACTCTTTAACCCCTGCGCTTTTGCGCTTGACCCCCTAGGGTTTCTGTTTATTGCAAGTCGGTGCTTCCACCCTTGTAAATTTGCACAGAGCCCCCTGTATTTTTAAGAAATGGGTTTATTCTTTTTTAAATCCTTTTTCTTAATATCTAAAAAGGGTTAAACCTTGGAAAATTCATATCTTTTCCATCCTAGCTCCGTTTAATGCCAAACCAGTTGCGTTAGGTTCCTAAATTCACGCCCTTCACCCCAGACCTACCCGAGTGGCGTCCGCGACTTAGTCACGTGACCGCCACGCAAGCCTAGCTGGCCAATCTTTGCCCGACACGTGGCGCCGACCCGGTGCCGAGTCGACCGCCACGTGGCTAACATGACTTTTGCCCCGTTGACCAAGGCCGTGACCCCTTTGATTGTTGACCCAGTCAACTTTGACCAAGTCAACGATGACATCATCATGACCCGAGATGATGTCATCAACCCCGGACCAAGGCCTTCGCCAGCCCGACTCGCAGTTAAACCTCGAGCCGGCAGTTAACACGATAGAATAGAGTTGCTGTTATTTGGATCTTTATTGATTCTTATTTGGAGTTCATTTGCTAGTAGATGTCGTTGTTTATTTGTATTTGCGTCCAATAGGATCCCCGGAGGACCCGGACTTCATCGACTACGTCGACTACACTGAAGACGAAGATAAGGACGTAACTCCAGGTTCACGCCCATTCTGCTTCTTTGTACCTATTAGGCATTGCAAGTAGAATTGCTAGCGCTTTATTGCATTGATGAGATGATGATGAGCCGCATAGCCTATTTATATATCCTGATTCCTTGTTTGCCTACTACACTACTATATATGATTGCTATGCTGCTGCTTGCATGTGTGGGATATAGTGGTGATTTTAAACCTCTTGGCGTGAGTATTTTGGGTGGGAAAACTTGGAGAGTTTCGAACCCCCGGCTGGAGTGAGCAGACATTAACTGACCTTCGGGTCGGGGCTTGGAGGCTATTGGACACCTCCTGTACTGTAGCGGGTACACGTGATATGATTTGTGATATGGACGGACTTGAGGCGTAGAGCGGCCATACCTATAATGGGTGCCGATTCGCGGACCACAATGTGGATACGCATTTGACGGGGACTTGCTTGCTCTGGCTTAGGCCGAGTCGGTTGGACCTGGTTACAGGACTTTATGTACGCACCGCTTACCCTTATGGGAGGGGTTCCAGCCATTCTCTAGTTAGTCGGTATCATTGCTGCGGAGTAGTGTGTTAGGATTGGGCTTGCCGTTTCACGAGGGTGTGCGGAGCCTGGCTGCGTTCAGCCCTTGTTTCCGAGACTCTCAGCGCCTGTGTGGTGCTAGGGACTCACGATCCCGGATCATTCGGTTTACTGAATGGGTCCAAGTCCAGGAATACAGGATGGTACCGGTCTGATTAGGGAGTCGTGGTTGTGGGTTGCGTCTCGATCGGCTTGCAACCGATCGCAGCCCGAGTGGTTCCAGGTGTACACGCTCTGCAGAGTTAGAATCTATACGTATAGCCGCGTCCTCGGTCATGGACACCCCCTGTATACCGGCTTCTTCTGATTAGTGTTTTGGGACTTTCTACCACCCCCTCTTCTAAAACTACAGGTTGAGATGAGAGCTGCTAGTTCAGGATAAGGTCCGGCGTTTGCCGTTGAGATTGGAAAGGTCGGAAGCTTTCCCATCGACTCGAGACGAGAAGGTGGTGAGGAAGAGACGGGAGTCTGGTGCGCCAGAATAGCCTGTGCTGTTGTGATATAGTTGGGGATGATGAAGATGGTATTTTATATTTTGCCGCTGCATAGGAAACCCGAACCTTTCCTTGATATATTTTTTACCCTTTAGATTATAGGCCACTTAAAGCTTGCATACAGATGGTGACGTGAACCTATCCCATTCCTTGGGGATAGTTTGTGAGTTGCAGGTTAGAACTTGGTGTTCAAGTCCGAATGTGTTAGATGGGTAGCGCTGCTTCGCTCAAGGATGCCTGTGGAATGAAGATGAAGACTTGAAGACTTAGCTACCGCTACGCAGGACTTCCGCTTGTCGCTCAGCCCGTGAGGCTTGTACTATACACGTATTTCCAAGTTTGGTATGGATGTAAACCTCTTCTTGTAATCTAATATTCTTTGTATGACTATGATATTATGCTGAGATGAGTTCTGTACGTGATAGCTACTGATCCAGGGACTATCACAAGGGTACAGAGAGTCAGATTCTCGATTACGAAAATCCGGTTCGTCACAAAAACGAAGAAGGGAATGATACACTCCTTATCTTCAGTAAAAAAAAGGAGAGAAAGAGAAGGGGAAAGATGAAAGATGCTAGAATGAGGACTCAAGCACCAAAATACACATGCACTTGGCCAAGATTTATGAGTGGTATGAATGAATAAGACAAGCTTTTCGATCTTGCAAAATAAATAAAGAAGAGTGAGCAACACCGATCCCAAAAAGCTCCACCTTATAACATAGAAATAGGAGAGGCTTGATTCTAAGCCAAGGTGAGGATCCAAACACTATGAATGATCGAGAGATGTTGAGAAATAACAAGGGTATGCCTCGCTTTCTTTATAAAATTATCAAAAACTCCAAATACCATGAGGAAGAAGTGTTCGACCAATCAATGAGTTGTTCTAAGACTCAATTGATGAAGATGAGGGTGTTAGCCACCGGAATCCAAGGTATGAAAGAAAACTCAGAGATATGACTTGTGTATGCCTTGAGTTCATGACCCTGAGCTTGCTAAGTCCTGATGATTTAATTCATTCTTTGCTAAGGGACTAGCAAAGTTCAGGTAGGGGGCGTGTTGGTGGTCGTTACGATACGATTTCGCCACCAACATTCCGTCATATTTCAGGCTCATCTTGCTCACAACAAAGTAAAATTCGTTATTTCTAGTGAGTTCCACAAGTTTTGTATAATTTGTGAGTGCAAGAGCAATCAAGCAAAAGATGAAGCAAATTGGGCACAGGGCAAGGCCGGCCGGCCTAGGCTAGGCCGACCGGCCCCCTTCCCCATTTTCTGGCCATGTAATTGATCCACAAGGTTACAAACTTATCAAGGATGAGCATGAGCCGTGGATTTGATGTCGGTTTGATCAAAAGACCCGAAAGGCCTAGAGTGGGATTAGCATGGATTGAAGGGCCCACAACCTAGGATTCTTGGACAGCTTTAACCGAACGCAACAACTACCGACTTCAGGACATCATCCAGGCCGTCCCAGCAAAGGTCGGTGCCACATGGCACCAGGGCCAGGCCGGCCAGCCTAGATGAGGCCGACCGGCCTACCACCGTGACATCCACGCTTCCCCCTTCGCGTGGATGCTAAGCAGGAGGTGTGCGTGACAACTACGCCGGCTTCTACCCTTGGAAGGCTATAAAAGGCACCCTTCACCCCCATTCAAGAGACACCATCCAAAGGAGAGAAGAGTAACTTAGTGATTTTGCTCTCATCTTTAGAGTTAGAGTAGGAAGAGAGTGGGTGAGTTGCTCGGGTGACAGCCGAGCTTTGTAGAGAGAGTCCGGGATTTCTTCCTCGGTCTTGTCTCAACACTTCCGCCCCCGAGGAATATATTCAAGAGTTATCTTCAGTAAGTCCTTGGTCTCTTGCCTTTAGTACCTCGCTAGTTTACAACTTACTTTTCAGCAAGTTATCTTATTTATTTGATCTGCGGGTACCTGAGTCTGCGCGAGTGACAACGACTCTTGTTTGGGGTTTCCTCTATAGCCCTTCGCGTTGGGTGGAGGTCAGTGGCTGAAAGCTTAGGCGTGGTGCATGTTGGTGGTCGTTACGATACGGTTTCACCACCAACATTCCGTCACATTTCAGGCTTATCCTGCTCATAACAAAGTAAAATTGATTAATTCTAATGAGTTCCACAAGTTTTGTATAATTTGTGAGTGCAGGAGCAAGCAAGCAAAAGATGAGCCACATCGGGCACCAAGCCAGGCTGGCCGGCCTATGCTAGGCCGACCGGCCCCCTTTGTGGCCCATTGCCACGTCTTTGATTCAGAAGATCACAAACACAACACCAATGATCATGAGACGTGCGATCAACGTCGGTTTGATCCAAGAACCCGAAAGGCCTAAGCTACATTTGCATGGATTGAAGGGCCCACCAACATTGGATTCTCGGACAGCTTTGATTCAAAGCAACTGTTACCGACCTCAAGGATCAATCCAGAGCGTCCCTGAGGAAGGCGGTGACACGGGGCAGCTAGACCAGGCCGATCGGCCTGGCCTAGGCCGGCCGGCCTCCCCAGAGGCCGCCACGTGTCCCCCTTCGCGTGGCAGTTAAGCAGAAGGTTAGCTTAAGCTTGACGCCTGCAACCGCCCTTGAAGACTATAAAAGGGACCCCCCTTCACCTTTAGAAGATGAAGGACCGATTAGGCGACCAGAGAGGGGGGGAGTGAATGGGAGCCGATAAAAATTTCTCTCACAAATCTGGCTACTCCCAACTCAACTCCAAAGCCTACCAACCGATCTTGCCAAGATCACGTAGCTACTGTGAGGCTACTGACCCTAGGAACAAGATCAACGCAGCGGAACACGAATCGAACAAATCCAACACCAATCGATCGAAAACCACACGAATCACCAACTCTCAGCCAGGGGCGGTTGCACCTCTCTCCAGGGGCGGTTGCACCGCCCTTGCCTGCCAGAGGCGGTCACACCGGTATCCGAGGGCGGTCGCACCGGTCTTGCCAGACAGCACGGGAAAAAGGTCAACTCGAGAACGGATCTCCCAAACGGCTTGGAGTTTTGAGACGAAACTTTGGGTAGATGATATACACCTCAAGGAGAGGCTATGCCCCAAAAATCTCGGCCTCTAACTCCTTAGAACTCCGGGAATTTCAAATCTAGCGAAGAACACACCCTCCACGAGTTCATCCCAAAAACTTCAAATCTAGACCGATTCCCGGCGTTTGGGGGCAAGGGATCACCAAGAAAAGAGGCACAAGGCACTCATACGTGATTCCCCCAAAGAAATCCGAGAGAAAACGGGCTAGAAAGTGAAGAACGAAAATCCCCCAAAAATGGCTCCGAAAATACCTCCGAAAATGGGAAAAAGAAAAGGAGCTCGGGAAATCAAATCATAGCACAAAGATGTAGAGATTAAGCTCAATCAACCAACCATGAATTCACCTATACAAACTATGAATGATTCAAAATAGTTCTAGGTGGAGAGGATGAAGAGAAGGGGAAAACTAAACAAGCCAAATGAAAATAACTAAGGAGATAACAGCCACCACCCCTAGGGGGTCTATTATATAGTCCAAATGGTGGTGCTCGAAAGACTAAACTACCCCTAAGCGATACATACCCCTCAGGGGCGAATATGACATTTTCCGCGAAGATTTTTCCGGCTGGGACACCTTCCACCGCAGCTAGCTTCCTCCGACGCAAGCCTTGCGATCACGCCGCGTGTCCTCCGGATCGAAGCTCCTCGACGCTCACGGGCGACCTGCCCTGGTGGGACCGGTCACACCGCCCCTGGGGGGCGGTTGGACCGCCCCTGGCTGGCAGGCCGGGCCGTCGCTACGTCGAGTCCTCGGTCCTTGGTTTTGAGGCCCAAACCAAGGGAAACCGTCCACCGAAGATTTTGTGGCCAAATCACCAAACCCCGCGCGCAAACTTCGGTTGTTAGCCGCCACCTTGCGCCGGCTTCTCGTCCGCGTACGAGCTTCGGTTGTGAGCCGCTACCTCGCACCGGAACCACGTCCCCTTGCTCGTTCTTGCCAGCATGTGAACCGCACTTGATCCATCCGGCCACCGGGTCCCTCGAACCAAGCCTACTTGTCTCTCCGCTCCTCGGAGGCCGCTATGGCTAAGACCTTTCGCGCCTGTTCTTCACCTGCACCAATGCAATCAAGCCGCATTCTACACCTGCAATACTTGAGCCAAGGGAAACGTCAATCCACACCACGTTGTCAATCACTCATCACACCAGGAAGCGACCATCCACCGGTCCTCGGACACACCGGGTCCTCAATCTCCCCCTTGATGAGTGCATTGACAACACACACATAGTAACCATAGATAAAAAGAGAAAATAGAAAAGAAATCGAAAACAAGACTCAAGCAAGTGACTAAAAGCAAAGACAAGCCAAAACATAGTCACTTCGCAAGAGAAAGCTCCAGAAACGCCGACCCTTCAAGAAGAAGCGAAAGGGCTCAACACCATCGGCAAAAGAACAAAGCACAAAACACAAGTCATGAATCTCCAAATCACTTTTCAGAACACTCAAAGCACTCCCCCTGCTAAGATGCAACTCCCCCTGAACAAGTGAACTCTTGCGTGCGAAAATGCATTGACAAATGGACGAATTTCCACAAAACCTCGTGCCACTTCACAGGGCCGGTTGGACCGCCCTGGAGGGCCGGTTGCACTGCCCTTGCTCCAGGGCCGGTCACACCGCCGTGCAGGGGCGGTCACACCGCCCTGCCCAGTGCAAGGCAAAAAATGCAAGTCATAAAAAAAATGCTCGCAATGATGTCGTTTCAACTCGAAAACCTTTCATAAGTGCCCAGCAAGGTATTCCAATGCTCAAACTCTCCCCCTTGTTGACAATGCACTAATCAAGGCAAAAATGCAAAAAAAATTCAACTCTAGGCTTCTCAAATAGGCAATGAGCGATACAAAATTCTACAAGTTAGAGAACAGGCAAACTAGACAGGTCACAGTATCATAAGGGCATTGCCGTCAAGAAAGTGAAGATATATAGCCATTTGACAAAGCCATGATCAATTTGTGCAATTTTTTCAAAAGTTTCACCTCATGAGCAAAGTCCTAAACATGGACCATTTGAGCAAAAATAAACTTCATCTCACCAAGATCATGATAGAACAAGCATTCTTGACAAAAGATCATTATAAACGCCCAAAATCTACCTCATGTCATGTCAAAGCACGGAGCCATGTGTTCACTTCTCATGGGAGACTTCTCCGGCAAACAACATGCAACCGCTTGGCACCCATGTGTGCAAGTGTGTGCAAGTGGTGAAAGCATAGAGACATGAGCATAAATATATTCAAATAAATCTTTTTCTCATCTTTCTTCTTTCATGCATAGACATCTCATTTTTCAAGTTTTTCAAATTAAGCATGGTACATGAAATGTCTTTGCGACAAAAAGAAGCTTATGCTCCTTCATGACATAAACATGGGCTAAACATTTACAATGACAAAGATCTTTGACCCAAATGAAAAGAATATCATCCTAGCATGACCTTAAGCAAAATATAGCCATTTCGGCTCAAATAAGACATGCAAAGGCATTTACTCATGGGTGAAAGATTTAAGTTCAGTTTATCATTTTAATTCAAAAAGAGACTGAGGACCCGGTGTGTCCGAGGACCGGTGGATGGTCGCTTCCTGGTGTGATGAGTGATTGACAACGTGGTGTGGATTGACGTTTCCCTTGGCTCAAGTATTGCAGGTGTAGGATGCGGCTAGGTTGCATTGGTGCAGGTGAAGAACAGGCGCGAAAGGTCTTAGCCATGGCGGCCTCCGAGGAGCGGAGAGACAAGTAGGCTTGGTTCGAGGGACCCGGTGGCCAGTGGATCAAGTGCGGTTCACATGCTGGCAAGAACGAGCAAGGGGACGTGGTTCCGGTGCGAGGTAGCGGCTCACAACCGAAGCTCGTACGCGGACGAGAAGCCGGCGCAAGGTGGCGGCTAACAACCGAAGTTTGCGCGCGGGGTTTGGTGATTTGGCCACAAAATCATCGGTGGACGGTTTCCCTTGGTTTGGGCCTCAAAACCAAGGACCGAGGACTCGACGAGGCGAATTTGGGCAGCTGGGCCAGTGTGGCTGCCAGGGGCGGTTTAACCGCACCCCAGGGGCGGTTTAACCGCCTCCCCCTGGGCCGGCCCAAAATCGGCGTCGAGGAGCTTCGATCCGGAGGACATGCGGCGTGACTGCAAGGCTTGCGTTGGAGGGAAGCTAGCGTGCAGTGGAAGGTGTCCCGGCCAGAAAAATCTGATCCAAAAGTCAAATTTGCCCCTGAGGGGTATGTATCTCATTAAGGGTAGTTTAGTCTTTAGAGCACCACCACTTGGACTACTAATAGGGCCCTTAGGCCTTGGTGGCTGCCATCCTTTAGGGATCCTTTCATTTTCTCTTGGACTTGTAGTTTTCCCTTTATCCCTTCCACCTAGAACTACTTCGAATCGTTCCTAGTTTGTATAGGTGAATTCATGGTTTGTTGATTGAGTTTGTGCTGCTCATCTTTGTGCCATGGTTTGAATCCACGAGTTCTTTTTCGTTTACCTATTTTCGAAGGTATTTTTGGAGGGATTTTTGGGGGATTTTCGTTCTTCTCTTCCTAGGGCGTTTTCTCTCGGATTTCTTTGGGGGATTCACGTATGAGTGCCTTGTGCCTCTTTTGCTGGTGATCTCTTGCCCCCAAACGCCGGGAATCGCTTTGGATTTGCAGTTTTCGGGATGAACTCGGGGTGGAAGTGTTCTTCACGAGATCTGAGATTCCGGGAGTTCTAGAGTGTTTGAGGCCGAGATTTTTGGGGAATATACTCCACTGAAGGTGTACATCATCTCTCCAAAGTTTCGTCTCAAGATCTCAAGCCGTTTGGGAGATCGACTCACGAGTTGACTTTTTCCCGAGAGCTCCCAGATTGACCGCCCCCAGGAGGTTAAACCGCCCCCCCTAGGCGGTTAAACCGCCCCTAGGGAGGTTAAACCGCCCCTGGCTGGGTAGAGAAGGTTTTGCCTCGTTTCGGTTCGTTTTGTGTTCGTTTCGATCGATTCGAGTTCCTCTGTGTGTTTCTTGCTCCTAGGGTCAGTAGCTTGACAGTGGCTACGTGATCTTGGTAAGATCGCTTTTGGAGGCGTTGGAGTTGATTTGGGAGAATAGCCGGATTGGTTTGAAAGAATTTTTATCGGCTCCCATTCACTCCCCCCCTCTCTGGTCGCCGATTCGGTCCTTTAATTGGTATCAGAGCCGGTTACGGGTCTTTGCGACTCTAACCAGACTAAGATCCAAAGATGGCGTACCAAGATCGGGGTTCCGGGCCTCCGCACTTCGATGGAAAGAACTACTCGAACTGGGTTGCGCGTATGGGCGCTTTCTTGCGAGGCAAAGGAAAGTTGCTGTGGGATGTGACGAAAGATGAAAACTATGTCAATCCCACCAACTTAGATGCCCAGGATGCAAAGGATAGATTTGAGGCGAATGCCCGAGCTGTTGACTATTTGTTCCGTGCTTTGTCTGCCGAGGAGTTTGAGCGTGTTTTGGGCGAGGACCTAGCTAGCCAGATCTGGCAGAAGCTCAAGGTAGCCCACGGTGGTGATAGCCATGTCAAGGCTAGGCTTTTCTCGATGTACAGGAGGGAGTATGAGAATTTTGCTCATTTGCCTGGAGAGTCTGTTGATGCTTTGTTTCAGCGTTTCACGTCTATTGTCAACAACATGAAAGCCAACATTACCGTGCTCCCATACTCGGATCATGACCGAGCTATCAAGCTCCTGCAAGCACTTGATAGATCCGTATGGGGTGCCAAGGTTGAGGCGATCATGGAGTCGGCAAACTATGAGACTGTCTGTTGATGAGCTTTTCTCGAAGTTGAAATCTTCAGAGGTTGATAGACGGTTTCTTGCCAAGGCTAAGAGTCCGACTGATCCCCATAGTCTGGCTCTAGTCGGTGGCTCTGGTTATGGACAGGCTAACACTTCTAGACACTTTGCTTTGTCTTCTCTTGTGTCTCTTCCAGATGAAGAATATGAGGTGCTGAGCGAGGAGGATCTCGCGTTGCTCACGAGGAGGTTCGAGCGGATGTACCAGAACCGCAAGGGTTCGAGGCGTGCCGGGAGTACGTGCTACAGATGCAGGAAGATGGGCCACTTCATCGCCGAGTGCCCCGAGGAAATCAAGAAACACAAGCACCGCCCGCGAGATGAGCACAAGCACCGCTCCAAGGACAAGCACCACTCCAAGCACAAGAACAAGGAGGAGAACACCGACACCTCGTCAAGCTCAAGCAGCGAGGAAGAAGACCGCGGCCACCGCAAGGAGAAGAAGCACAAGAATCGCAACTTCAACGGGCTTTCTGGGGTCGCTATGAACTTCTGCACCATGGCTCACGGCTCCAACAACAAGAACATCTCCGATTACGACTCCGACTCCGACTCCGAGGATGAGGTATTGACTGAGCCCACCTCATGGCATGAACACTTGTGTGCCTAGTCAGAAGCCGCATTTTGTTGATGGGTTTTATGACTCTTCTTCTAGTGGGGTAGTTCGTGATCGTGGACATGTTTCTAGAGTTTCTCGTGTTGGTCCACGACATGATTTTCATGGTACTTCTACTGGTTCTTCTTCTAAGATCTCGAGGGATCGTTGCCTTTTTGCTAGTGGTAGCACTCGTTCTTCTTCTCGAGTTTCTACTTTGAGGCATGGTTCCAAGTGTGTTGCGAAGCATTCTCGTTTGAACCGGCATTTGCATCATGCTAACCCATGTGATAAGTTGAGTACAACTTTTACCCGTGTGACCAAGTCTTGGGTTCCCAAGTATATGCTTGCTAACCCTTCGGGATCCAAGACTCGGGTTTGTTTGTCCTCTCATGTGTAGGTACGAGGACGTGGGTTGGAGAACATGAGCTTGGTGACTCTTGGTCTTTTGCATGATCAAGGTTTGATGGTTCTCCACACCCTTTGGATGGCCCCAATGTGGCCTTTGTACACTTTGTATAGTGAGTATCTCTTTTGTACACTCTTGTGCTCACTTGTGTATCTTTGGCATGTTTTGTGCTTGTATCATGCCTTTATGTTTTGTGTAGCATATTGTATATTTGCTCTTGTTGTTGGATATGTATATACCATGGTTGGCTAGCCACATTTCTTGTTAGCATGTATGATCTTCTTGTATATCTTGTCGTGCTAGCTTTGTGATATATGTTGGTGGACTAGTCACCTTTGTATGATAGTGTGTGATCCACATGAACTCCTTGCCATGTTTCCTCATATGACTCAAATTGCTTATGGCATGTTGTTCTTCTGGTATCCTTTTAGTTGGTATCTTTTGATTAGTTCCTTTGTCTTTGGGTTGCATTTACCTTCTTTTCGATTTCTCTTCCTTTTGTCTCTGTTTTGGAGCTTTCCATTCGCTTTTTGTACACTTTTTCCTAGTCTTCTTTTGCTAGGCATCTTTGGTTGAGGGGGAGCTCGGCTTTAATTAAGGGAGAAAATTTGCTCAAGTTGATTTGAAAAGGAGAGGACCTTGCTTATGGCTTTTGGATTGCATGAGCTTGTGAGTTTGCTGACCTGAACCTTGGATTTGCATTTCAGTTGCACATTCCAGTGGGAGCTTATGTTTGAACTTGAACCTTGGATTTGCATTTTGGATTGCACATTCCAAGGGGAGCTTGTGGTTTGAACTTGAACCCTGAAATTATATTTTGGATGTACATTTCAGGGGGAGCTTTGTATTTGTGCTTTGATCGCGCTCGTGTATTGAGTTTGAGCTTGCCCATGTTTCTACCCAAAACCAGAGGCTTCTCTTGTAGCATATTGTATACTATTGTATTTTGATTTGCTTTTCCATCTTTGTATCTTGATGTATAGTTTGTATTTTGCATCTTGTGATATATCATGCTGCATTTGTATCATATCTCAGGACGAGCTTCTCCTATATGCAGTGATTGCTACAACTTGCCAGTTCTTAGATTTTAGGCAGGCTTGCTATGGATTGTTGATTGGCTATGCTCCTGATGGTTTTGATATATATCTTGTTGAGATAGTCATCTTTTGAAAGTAAAATCACAAACTGAACTTAAACTCTTTTCACCCATGAGTAAATGCCTTGCATGTCTTGTTTGAGCTGAGATGGCTATATCTTGTCTAGATCATGCTAGGAGATGTTGTTCTTTTCAATTGGGTCAAAGACTTTGTCATTATGAATGTTTAGCCCATGCTTTACCTGTGGAGGAGCATAAGCTTCTTTTTGTCGCAAAGACATTTCATGTACCATGCTTAATTTGAAAAACTTGAAAAATTGATGTCTATGCTTGAAAGAAGTAAAATGAGAAAAGATGAATTTGAAGAAAAATTTGCTCATGTCTCTATGCTTTCACCATTGCACACACTTGCACACATGGGTGCTAAGCGGTTGCATGTTGTTTGCCGGAGAAGTCTCCCATGAGAAGTGAACACATGGCTCCGTGCTTTGACATGACATGAGATAGAATTTGGGCGTTTGTAATGATCTTTTGTTGAGAACACTTGTCCTTTCATGATTTTGATAAGATGATGTTCATGTATGCTTGAATGATTCATGTTTAGGTTTTTGCTCATGTGGTGATCCCTTTTTGATAAAAACTCAACAAATTTGACATTGGCTTTGTCGATGAGCTATATATCTTTACCTTGATGGCAATGCCTTGTGTACCATCTAGTTTGCCTTCTCTCTAATTCGTGGCATTTTGTAGTGCTCATTGTATATTTGAGAAGCTTGTAGTTGCATGTCTTGGTCTTTCGCCTTGATTTGTGCATTGTCAACAAGGGGGAGAAATTGCTTGGTTTTATGGATTGCTTTTGGGGGAGAAATTGCTAGATTTATGAAGCTTTGGCCAAGGCGGAGAATTTTTGTGAGATTGTGGAAAGTTTATGACAAAGTTGCTTGGGGAGAATTTGTGAAGTTTCTGATGGGTTTCTGAAGGAAAAACATTGTTGGATGTTATTGAAAGCTTTTGAGATCGAAATGGAATTTCTCTGAGATTTTTGTGCGAGTTTTGCACTTTTGAATTTGGTCATCTGCCAGGGGCGGTAACCGCCCCCCTGGGCGGTTTACCGCCCCTGTGCTATGTGCACAAGTTTTGTGAAGTTTTGAGCCATTTCGAGTCTTTTTCGCACGCACAAGTTCACTTGTTCAGGGGGAGTTGTATATTTGCAGGGGGAGTGCTTTGAGTATCCTGAAAAAGTGATTTGGAGATTTGTGACTTGTGCTTTGTGCTTTTGCTCTTTTGCTGATGGTGTTGAGCCCTTTCGCTTCTTCTTGAAGGGTCGGCGTTTCTGGAGCTTTCTCTTGCGAAGTGACTTTGTTCTCGGCTTGTTCTTGCTTTTAGTCACTTGCTTGAGTCTTGTTTTCGATTTCTTTTATATTTTCTTTATATCATTGGTTACTATGTGTGTGTTGTCAATGCACTCATCAAGGGGGAGATTGAGGACCCGGTGTGTCCGAGGACCGGTGGATGGTCGCTTCCTGGTGTGATGAGTGATTGACAACGTGGTGTGGATTGACGTTTCCCTTGGCTCAAGTATTGCAGGTGTAGGATGCGGCTAGGTTGCATTGGTGCAGGTGAAGAACAGGCGCGAAAGGTCTTAGCCATGGCGGCCTCCGAGGAGCGGAGAGACAAGTAGGCTTGGTTCGAGGGACCCGGTGGCCAGTGGATCAAGTGCGGTTCACATGCTGGCAAGAACGAGCAAGGGGACGTGGTTCCGGTGCGAGGTAGCGGCTCACAACCGAAGCTCGTACGCGGACGAGAAGCCGGCGCAAAGGTGGCGGCTAACAACTGAAGTTTGCGCGCGGGGTTTGGTGATTTGGCCACAAAATCATCGGTGGACGGTTTCCCTTGGTTTGGGCCTCAAAACCAAGGACCGAGGACTCGACGAGGCGAATTTGGGCAGCTGGGCCAGTGTGGCTGCCAGGGGCGGTTTAACCGCCCCCAGGGGCGGTTTAACCGCCTCCCCCTGGGCCGGCCCAAAATCGGCGTCGAGGAGCTTCGATCCGGAGGACATGCGGCGTGACTGCAAGGCTTGCGTCGGAGGGAAGCTAGCGTGCAGTGGAAGGTGTCCCGGCCGGAAAAATCTGATCCAAAAGTCAAATTTGCCCCTGAGGGGTATGTATCTCATTAAGGGTAGTTTAGTCTTTAGAGCACCACCACTTGGACTACTAATAGGGCCCTTAGGCCTTGGTGGCTGCCATCCTTTAGGGATCCTTTCATTTTCTCTTGGACTTGTAGTTTTCCCTTTATCCCTTCCACCTAGAACTACTTCGAATCGTTCCTAGTTTGTATAGGTGAATTCATGGTTTGTTGATTGAGTTTGTGCTGCTCATCTTTGTGCCATGATTTGAATCCACGAGTTCTTTTTCGTTTACCTATTTTCGAAGGTATTTTTGGAGGGATTTTTGGGGGATTTTCGTTCTTCTCTTCCTAGGGCGTTTTCTCTCGGATTTCTTTGGGGGATTCACGTATGAGTGCCTTGTGCCTCTTTTGCTGGTGATCTCTTGCCCCCAAACGCCGGGAATCGCTTTGGATTTGCAGTTTTCGGGATGAACTCGGGGTGGAAGTGTTCTTCACGAGATCTGAGATTCCGGGAGTTCTAGAGTGTTTGAGGCCGAGATTTTTGGGGAATATACTCCAATGAAGGTGTACATCATCTCCCCAAAGTTTCGTCTCAAGATCTCAAGCCGTTTGGGAGATCGACTCACGAGTTGACTTTTTCCCGAGAGCTCCCAGATTGACCGCCCCCAGGAGGTTAAACCGCCCCCCCTAGGCGGTTAAACCGCCCCTAGGGAGGTTAAACCGCCCCTGGCTGGGTAGAGAAGGTTTTGCCTCGTTTCGGTTCGTTTTGTGTTCGTTTCGATCGATTCGAGTTCCTCTGTGTGTTTCTTGCTCCTAGGGTCAGTAGCTTGACAGTGGCTACGTGATCTTGGCAAGATCGCTTTCGGAGGCGTTGGAGTTGATTTGGGAGAATAGCCGGATTGGTTGGAAAGAATTTTTATCGGCTCCCATTCACTCCCCCCCTCTCTGGTCGCCGATTCGGTCCTTCAGAGACTATCTCAAAAGAATATATATCAAAACCATCAAGAGCATAGCCATCCATACAATCAATCCCTAGCCAGCCTGCCTAGACTCTAAAATGTAGCAAGTTGTAGCAATCACTGCATATAGGAGAAGCACATCCTAAGATATGATACAAAAGATGAAATAAAGATACAAAAGCAAGAAAAATGTACATCAAGATACAAAGATGGTACAATAGTATACATATGCTACAAGAGAAGCCTCCAAAACTCAGCTCAGAAAACCGCACACACACCAAGTTCTCCTCGCAAGCGGGTGAAGGTAACTTGGTCAAGTGGCTTAGTGAAAATGTCTGCAAGCTGGTTTTGGGTAGAAACATGGGCAAGCTCAATATCTCCTTTCTCCACATGGTCTCTCAGAAAGTGGTACCTCACTTCTATGTGTTTGGTTTTGGAATGAAGCACGGGATTTTTGGCTACGCTTATGGCACTGGTGCTATCACAAAGAAGTGGAACATGGGACATGTCTAAGCCAAAATCTCTTAAGGTGTATGTGATCCAAAGCAACTGAGAGCAGCAGCTAGCAGCAGCAACATACTCAGCCTCTGTGGTGGATTGGGCTACACTAGACTGCTTGCGAGAAGACCATGACACAAGAGACGAACCAAGAAACTGACACTGACCAGAGGTAGACTTGCGATCAACACGACATCCAGCAAAATCCGCATCAGAAAAACCATGAAGTGCAAGAGTGGAATCGGCAGAATACCAAAGACCCAGCTCAGGAGTAAACTTGAGATACCTGAAAATCCTCTTGACGGCCTGACGATGTGAAGTCCTCGGTGAAGCCTGAAAACGAGCACACAGACACACGCTGAACTGTATGTCCGGCCTCGTCGCCGTCAAGTAGAGGAGGGAGCCGATCATGCTCCGGTACTCCTTCTGGTCCACTGGTTCTCCGTCCTCATCCGCATCCAAAGCTGTAGTCGTACTCATCGGCGTAGTCATCGGCTTGGAGTCGCTCATGTCGAATTTCTTGAGGATGTCCTTGGTGTACTTGCTTTGGTGCACGAATGTCCCATCCTTGGTTTGCTTGATCTGCAGCCCGAGAAAGAACTGCAACTCTCCCATCATCGACATCTCAAATTCCCTGCTCATATCATCTGCAAACTTGGCAACAAGATCATGAGAAGAGCCACCAAAAATGATATCATCCACGTAAATCTGAACGATTAAAAGATCATTGCCATTTCTCAACAAGAAGAGCGTTTTATCAACCTTCCCCATCACAAACCCCTTGCTAAGCAGGAACCCTCTCAACCTGCCATACCACGCTCTGGGTGCTTGCTTTAGGCCATATAAAGCTCGGTGGAGTTTGTACACTCGGTGTGGGTATCTCTCACTCTCAAAACCCGGGGGCTGCCTCACATACACTTCTTCCTCGATCACCCCATTCAAGAAGGCACTCTTCACATCCATTTGGTACAATCTGAACCCTTTAGCAACTGCAAATGCTAGAAGGATCCGAATTGCCTCCAAACGGGCAACAGGAGCAAATGTCTCCTCATAATCTATCCCCTCCTGCTGCGAAAACCCCTGAGCAACCAACCTCGCTTTGTTTCTCACAATCTCACCACTCTCATCCCTCTTGTTCTTGAACACCCACTTGGTTCCTATGGGATGGCAATTTGGAGGTGGTTCAACTAACTTCCACACCTGATTTCTTCTCAAAGTTCTCAAGCTCTTCATGCATGGCATTGACCCAATCAGAATCAGATAAAGCGTGTCCAACATTTTTGGGCTCAAAAGACGCGACAAAAGCAGAATGAGCATAATGAGAGATGTTCTGTGACCTCGACCGTGTAGTGCGTTCATCCATGTTCCCGATGATCTTCGAAGGTGGATGATCCCTCTGTACCAGCCGGGGAGCTTCTCGCCTCGAGATTGCCTCCCCCTCAACATCAGCTTCCACTTGAACTCGATCTGGAGCGCGACTCGACGAAGGTGTAGCAGAGGGGCCGTCGTCGAACGTCGTGGTAGTAGTGGAAGTAGAAGGTACACGATCTCCACACGGTGCCTGAAATTCCTCATCATCTTCATCATCAGGCTGTTCTTCCTCAAAGATGGGCTGTCCCAAGTCATCATCACCTGCACACTCAAAAGCAGAAGAGCTACACGGAATGGTCTCGTCGAAGGTGACTTCGCAAGTCTCCATGATTTGGTTAGTTTCAAGATTGAGCACACGATATGCTCGAGAATGATTAGCATAACCAAGAAAAATTCCATCCATCGAACGAGACTCAAACTTGTCCAAATTTCCTTTCTTCAAGATGAAACACTTGCAACCAAAGACCCGAAAGTGACTCACACGGGGGGAACGACCATGGAAAAGCTCATAGCAAGTTTTCTTCTTGAAAGCACGAAGGAAAATCCGATTCGAAACATAGCAAGCTGTGTTAACCGCTTCTGCCCAATACTTCCTAGGAGTCCTATGCTCATCTAGCATCGTCCTAGCCATCTCACAAAGTGTTCTATTCTTTCTCTCAACAACACCATTCTGACAAGCAACATATGGCGAAGAGTATTGATGTTCGAGACCAAGATCACGACAGAAGGCATCAAAACGAGTGTTCTTAAATTCCGTACCATTGTCGCTACGTATAGCTCTCATGGCACCACCATTACTCTCGTTTTTCAACCTCAAAATCAGATCTCGAACAAAATCAAATGTCTCATCCTTCGACGCCAGAAAGAACACCCAAGCATACCGAGAAAAGTCATCAACAACCACAAGAACATACCACTTCCCACCAACTGAACGAACTCGAGCGGGGCCAACCAAATCCATGTGCAAAAGCTCCCCTGGACGCTCAGTCATAACATCTGTCAAAGGTGGGTGGGAAGCAGCAACCATTTTTCCATGCCTACAAGGTGCACAAACCAAATCTTTCTCGAACTTGAGCTTGGGCAATCCTCGGATAAGGTCAAGAGCACTCAAGCGTGTGAGTAGATCAAAGCTCACATGACCCAATCTCCTATGCCACTTCCAAAGCTCAGAAGAAGTACCAGCGATCAAACACCGTGAAGGACCAAAAGATCGAGAAAAATCAGCACGAAAAATCTGTCCCTCGGGAATGATCATACACACAAGGTCACCTCGAGAATCAAGAATTTTCGAATCACCACGCTTAAAACGAACCTCATAACCCTCATCAAGAAGCTGAGAAACTGAGAGCAAATTGAAACCAAGATTCTTGACAAGAGCAACCCGCTTCAACATGAAAGTGTCGCTCACCTGAATAGCACCCTCTGACAACACTCTACCTCTACCCTTATCCCCGAAAGTGATGTACTGCCTGGACACCACCGGGGTGAGACTGGAGAACCACTTACCATTACCTGTCATATGTCTCGAGCAGCCAGAATCCATCAACCAAAAGTTCTCCAAGCCTCCCACCTGCACAATCAAAAGCGAGAACGAGAATGAGCGAATGACTCGACACTGGGGTTAGCACAAAACGAGTCAAACCAGTGTCGGGCCATCTGCTCAAAAGAGGGGTTAGCAAAATCAACTCTACCACGCGAAACCCTCTCGTCTCTCACCATCGGACCTCTAGCACCACGCGGGGGAAAACGTGGCCTAGACTCTCTCCTAGCCTCAAAGCTACGGTCGAACCTCCCTGAACCGAAACTGACCGCGAAACGGAGGCCGCCTAGCAAACTCACGAACAGCTGAAACACCACGACTAGCAACCACAGGAACTGTGCGCACAAAGGCGTCGCCTCTCGGCCAGGGTGAACGAGACACAGGCACACTACGAGAAGAGTAGTACCTGTCCCTGTTCCCCACCTCCTTCTCTCTTCTCACCTCCCTCTTCTTCCTCCAACAAAACTCCTCAAGGTGTCCATCCCTTCCACAATGCTCACAATGGAAGCGGACTGGCTTTGGCTTTGGGGTTTCTCTCGGCTGTGCCCTCTCTCTCGGCTGGTAAACCCCACTCCTCACAAAGGTCACTCTCCTCTGAAAGTTCTCTGACTTAGGTGGAAACTTGGGAGGATCTGGAGTGGTGTCAAGTTTGTTCAGCAGGTGGTTTGGTTTGGGTGTGAAGGTGTTCTTGAGAATGGCTTTTGGTGGGTTTGTGGGAATGTTTGCGGTGGAGCTCTCTGGATCTCTCTCTCTCTCACCACTACTCTCACCAACCTTCTCAGAACCAAGACCACAACCATCAGCTCTCTTAAAACTAGCAATCAACATCTTGAGCTGAGGCTCTCGACCCGACAACCAACCCAAACACTGTCTCAGCTCATCATTCTCATCTTGTAAGCGATTCACACACTGCTCTAACTCAACATTCTTCAATGCAACAACATCACAAGCAGAGCATGAATTTGCAATGGGAGATTTCAGTTGTGCTTCAAGTGAACTAATCATGGTGCGTGATTCAAGCAACTGAGCATGCAAAGCAGGACAAGAAGTACAAGCACCTAGCAAAGATGACCTAGACTTCAACTCAGCAAGCTCAACCCTAGCACTCTCTAGTTCATCCAAGCAAGTCATGTGTTTCTCCTTAAGCACAACCAAATCAGCAATATGCACATCACAGAACGAGCATTCAACTTCATCAGACACAAGAGGAGCATCTTTCAACATAGCAATCTCAGACTCAAGCTTAGCTGCTCTCTCCCTAGACTCGCAAAGCAAAGACTCAAACTCCATAGCCTTCTTTCCAGTCTCAGAAAGCAAGGTCTCAAGCTCAGCCACTCTATCCTTGGACTCTCCTAGCAAAGACCTAAACTCCCTCTTCTCTTTGTTGGTCTTCCTAAGCACATCATCACGGTTATCGACCAACTGCTCTAATCTAGCAATCTCCTGACGCAAAGAGGTGGGATCGGTCAATACCTCATCCTCGGAGTCGGAGTCGGAGTCGTCCTTGCTCTTCACGGAGTCGTGCGCCATGGTGCAGTAGTCGACGGCGGCGAAGGAGATGCCGTTGAAGTTGCGGTTCAAGCTCTTCTTCTCCTTGCGGTGGCCGCGGTCTTCATCTTCACTGCTTGAGCTTGACGACGTGTTGGTGGATGCTTGTGTCGATGTCGCTCGCATCAGCCACCATCGCTCGAGATCTGTGCTTCTTGTGTCCACCGTGCTTGTTCTTGGATCTTCTCTCGTCCTTGTTCTTCTGCTTGGAGCGGTACTCGTCCTTGGGACGGTGCTTGTGGTCGTCTCGCGGGCGGTGCTTGCGGTTGTAGTCGTTCTTGATCTCCTCGGGGCACTCGGCGATGAAGTGGCCCATCTTCCCGCATCTGTAGCACGTACTCCCCGCACGCCTCGAACCCTTGCGGTTCTGGTACATCCGCTCGAACCTCCTCGTGAGCAACGCGAGATCCTCCTCGCTCAGCACCTCATATTCTTCATCTGGAAGGGACACAAGAGAAGACAAAGCAAAGTGTCTAGGAGTGTTAGCATGTCCATATCCAGAGCCACCGACTAGAGCCAGACTATGAGGATCAGTCGGACTCTTAGCCTTGGCAAGCAACTGTCTGTCCACCTCAGAAGACTTCAACTTCGAGAAAAGCTCATCAACAGTCAGAGTCTCATAGTTTGCCGACTCCATGATCGCCTCAACCTTGGCACCCCACACGGATCTATCAAGTGCTTGCAGGAGCTTGATAGCTCGGTCATGATCCGAGTATGGGAGCACGGTAATGTTGGCTTTCATGTTGTTGACAATCGAAGTGAAACGCTGAAACAAAGCATCAACAGACTCTCCTGGCAAATGAGCAAAATTCTCATACTCTCTCCTGTACATCGAGAAAAGCCTAGCCTTGACATGGCTATCACCACCGTGGGCTACCTTGAGCTTCTGCCAGATCTGGCAAGCTAGGTCCTCGCCCAAAACACGCTCAAACTCCTCGGCGGACAAAGCACGGAACAAGTAGTCAACAGCTCGAGCATTCGCCTCAAATCTATCCTTTGCATCCTGGGCATCTAAGTTGGTGGGATTGACATAGTTTTCATCTTTCGTCACATCCCACAGCAACTTTCCTTTGCCTCGCAAGAAAGCGCCCATACGCGCAACCCAGTTCGGGTAGTTCTTCCCATCGAAGTGCGGAGGCCCGGAACCCCGATCTTGGTACGCCATCTTTGGATCTTAGACTGGTTAGAGTCGCAAAGACCCGTAACCGGCTCTGATACCAATTGAAGGACCGATTAGGCGACCAGAGAGGGGGGGAGTGAATGGGAGCCGATAAAAATTTCTCTCACAAATCCGGCTACTCCCAACTCAACTCCAAAGCCTACCAACCGATCTTGCCAAGATCACGTAGCTACTGTGAGGCTACTGACCCTAGGAACAAGATCAACGCAGCGGAACACGAATCGAACAAATCCAACACCAATCGATCGAAAACCACACGAATCACCAACTCTCAGCCAGGGGCGGTTGCACCTCTCTCCAGGGGCGGTTGCACCGCCCTTGCCTGCCAGGGGCGGTCACACCGGTATCCGAGGGCGGTCGCACCGGTCTTGCCAGACAGCACGGGAAAAAGGTCAACTCGAGAACGGATCTCCCAAACGGCTTGGAGTTTTGAGACGAAACTTTGGGTAGATGATATACACCTCAAGGAGAGGCTATGCCCCAAAAATCTCGGCCTCTAACTCCTAGAACTCCAGGAATTTCAAATCTAGCGAAGAACACACCCTCCACGAGTTCATCCCAAAAACTTCAAATCTAGACCGATTCCCGGCGTTTGGGGGCAAGGGATCACCAAGAAAAGAGGCACAAGGCACTCATACGTGATTCCCCCAAAGAAATCCGAGAGAAAACGGGCTAGAAAGTGAAGAACGAAAATCCCCCAAAAATGGCTCCGAAAATACCTCCGAAAATGGGAAAAAGAAAAGGAGCTCGGGAAATCAAATCATAGTACAAAGATGTAGAGATTAAGCTCAATCAACCAACCATGAATTCACCTATACAAACTATGAATGATTCAAAATAGTTCTAGGTGGAGAGGATGAAGAGAAGGGGAAAACTAAACAAGCCAAATGAAAATAACTAAGGAGATAACAGCCACCACCCCTAGGGGGTCTATTATATAGTCCAAATGGTGGTGCTCGAAAGACTAAACTACCCCTAAGCGATACATACCCCTCAGGGGCGAATATGACATTTTCCGCGAAGATTTTTCCGGCTGGGACACCTTCCACCGCAGCTAGCTTCCTCCGACGCAAGCCTTGCGATCACGCCGCGTGTCCTCCGGATCGAAGCTCCTCGACGCTCACGGGCGACCTGCCCTGGTGGGACCGGTCACACCGCCCCTGGGGGCGGTTGGACCGCCCCTGGCTGGCAGGCCGGGCCGTCGCTACGTCGAGTCCTCGGTCCTTGGTTTTGAGGCCCAAACCAAGGGAAACCGTCCACCGATGATTTTGTGGCCAAATCACCAAACCCCGCGCGCAAACTTCGGTTGTTAGCCGCCACCTTGCGCCGGCTTCTCGTCCGCGTACGAGCTTCGGTTGTGAGCCGCTACCTCGCACCGGAACCACGTCCCCTTGCTCGTTCTTGCCAGCATGTGAACCGCACTTGATCCATCCGGCCACCGGGTCCCTCGAACCAAGCCTACTTGTCTCTCCGCTCCTCGGAGGCCGCCATGGCTAAGACCTTTCGCGCCTGTTCTTCACCTGCACCAATGCAATCAAGCCGCATTCTACACCTGCAATACTTGAGCCAAGGGAAACGTCAATCCACACCACGTTGTCAATCACTCATCACACCAGGAAGCGACCATCCACCGGTCCTCGGACACACCGGGTCCTCAGAAGATTATCCATCAAACCATCCAAAGGAGAGAAGAGTAGCTTAGTGGTTTTTGCTCTCATCTTTAAAGTTAGAGTAGGGAGAGAGTGGGTGAGTTGCTCGGGTGACAGCCGAGCTCTGTAGAGAGAGTCCGGGATTTCTCCCTCGGTCTCGTCTCAACACTTCCGCCCCCGAGGAATATATTCAGAGTTATCTTCAGTAAGTCCTCGGTCTCTTGCCTTTAGTACCTCGCTAGTTTACAACTTACTTTCAGCAAGTTATCGTATTTATCTTGATCTGCGGGTACCTGAGTCTGCGCGAGTGACAGCGACTCTTGTTTGGGGTTTCCTCTATAGCCCTTCGCGTTGGGTGGAGGTCAGTGACTGAAAGCTTAGGCGTGGTGCCTGTGCTGGCTAGTCACCTCAGGTTGTGTTGCACCCCACGGAACTGCAGTGGTAGGCAGCAGGTGGTGACAGCCCTGTCTGTCCTTTGTACTCCACCACGTTCGGGTGTACTCATAACAGTAGTGCTGAGCCCGGAAGAACCCCTCTCTCATCCCGTTCTGAGTTCTTCCCGTTCTAGCCGTCGAAGCAGTTCAGGTTAGATATAGATAGTTTGTCTGGGGTAACGAGTAGCTAACTAAAGTCAAGCTCTCTACCCATTTATCCTTTTCCTCCTTGGTGGGTCCGGTTGGAAAAGTTCTAGGCTAGTCGCGATCTACCGTTCCTTGGATTTGATATCCAGGTTCTTACTCCCTGGTGAAAGGCTACATCGGACTCCGTGCGCTTGCGGATTTTAGTTAGGCTAAGGAGTGCCAACAGTGCCTGTGCTGGCTAGCCACCTCAGGTTGTGTTGCACCCCACGGAACTGCAGTGGTAGGCGGCAGGTGGTGACAGTCCTGTCCGTCCTTTGTACTCCACCACGTTCGGGTGTACTGATAACAGTAGTGCTGAGCCTGGAAGAACCCCTCTCTCATCCCGTTCTGAGTTCTTCCCGTTCTAGTCGTCGAAGCAGATTAGATTAGATATAGATAGTTTGTCTGGGGTAACGAGTAGCTAACTAAAGTCAAGCTCTCTACCCGCTTACCTTGTGCTCCCTGGTGGGTCCGGTTAGAAAAGTTCTAGGCTAGTCGCGTCTACCGTTCCTTGGATTCGATATCTAGGTTCTTACTCCCCTGGTGAAAGGCTACATCGTACTCCGTGCGCTTGCGGATTTAGTTAGGCTAAGGAGTGCCAACAAACCCCTAGATTCTAAGAGATAGAAATTCCTCTGAATCTCTCTTTCCAATCTTTCGTTTAATATTCAAATCTAATTTGAATATTGAATTCCCGATATCAAATCCTTCCAAAGTCTTCTAGAACAATTTTCTTCAAGCCCCACGTAAAAACCTAGTTTAAATTCGAATTCTCATTCAAATTTGGGTCCAAAACCCCATTTAAACAATTGAAAACCCTTTATTTCCTTAACAGGCCGCAACTTCCGTTTTCAGCCCAGCTCCCATTCTAGCCCAAAGACCAAAGTCTAAAAACCCCCTCCCCTCCAGCCGGCCCACTCCTTTCCACGGCCCAGCTTGCCTCCCTCGGCTTTCTGGCCCGCGCGCCCCCACCGCCAGCAGGTCGCGGCTCAGCAGGCCGGACAGCCCGCTCGCGCCCCCTTCCATGCGCGGCCCATGCGGCCCGCGAGCCTGCCTCCTCCCTCAACCCTAGCGCCTGCAGCGCCGCCGCCGCCGCCTAGCGCCGCCGCCCCAGCCCGCGGCTGGCCTCCAGACCTCGTCGCCAAGACTCCTCTCCTCTTCTTCTCTCCGTTTTTCCCCTCCATACTCCGCCCCGGCCACCGTAGCACCCGGGCAAAGGCTTGCCGCGAGCCATGCGCCGCCGGGCTTTGCAGGCCGTCGGCGCCTCGCCTGCTCGGCCACTGGCCGCGTGCCACGCCGCCCCCAATCACCCCTCCTCCTGCTGCCACGCCACCCCGCCTTGAGTGCCGCTCACCACGTTGACCGCCGAGCTCGCTTCCTGCCAAAGCCACCCCGGCCTGCAGACCGGCGCCCCTGCCTGCCTCGCTGACCCATGCGCCTACCGCTACTCGCCACTGTTGGTGGTCGTTACGATACGATTTCACCACCAACATTCCGTCACATTTCAGGCTCATCTTGCTCATAACAAAGTAAAATTGATTATTTCTAATGAGTTCCACAAGTTTTGTATAATTTGTGAGTGCAGGAGCAAGCAAGCAAAAGATGAGCCAGAATTGACACAAAGCCAGGCCGGCCGGCCTATGCCAGGCCGGCCGGCCCCCTTCTGTGGCCATTTGCCACGTCCTTGATCCAGATGATCACAAACACAAGTCAGATGATCATGAGACGTGCGATCAACGTCGGTTTGATCCAAAGAACCGAAAGGCCTAAGCTACATTTGCATGGATTGAAGGGCCCACCAACATGGGATTCTCGGACAGCTTCAATCCAACGCAACCGTTACCGACCTCAGGGTGCAATCCAGAGCGTCCCTGAAGAAGGCGGTGCCACGGGGCAGCAAGGCCAGGCCGATCGGCCTGGCCTAGGCCGGCCGGCCTCCCCCAGAGGCTGCCACCTGTCCCCCTTCGCGTGGCAGTTAAGCAGAGCATTAGCTTACACTTGACGCCTGCAACCGCCCCTGGAAGCTATAAAAGGGACCCTTCCTCACCTTGAGAGATCATCCATCAATTCATCCAAAGGAGAGAAGAGTAGCTTAGTGAGTTTGAGTTCTCATCTTTAGAGTAGAGTAGGGAGAGAGTGGGTGAGTTGCTCGGGTGACAGCCGAGCTTTGTAGAGAGAGTCCGGGATTTCTCTCTCGGTCTCGTCTCGACATTTCCGCCCCCGAGGAATATATTCAGGAGTTATCTTCAGTAAGTCCTCGGTCCCTTGTCTTTAGTACTTCGCTAGTTTACAACTTACTTTCAGCAAGTTATCATATTTATCTTTGATCTGCGGGTACCTGAGTCTGCGCGAGTGACAGCGACTCTTGTTTGGGGTTTCCTCTATAGCCCTTCGCGTTGGGTGGAGGTCAGTGACTGAAAGCTTAGGCGTGGTGCCTGTGCTGGCTAGTCATCTCAGGTTGTGTTGCACCCCACGGAACTGCAGTGGTAGGCGGCAGGTGGTGACAGCCCTGTCCGTCCTTTGTATTCCACCACGTTCGGGTGTACTCATAACAGTAGTGCTGAGCCCGGAAGAACCCCTCTCTCACCCCGTTCTGAGTTCTTCCCGTTCTAGCCGTCGAAGCAGATCAGGTTAGGTATCGATAGTTTGTCTGGGGTAACGAGTAGCTAACTAAAGTCAAGCTCTCTACCCATTTATCCTTTTTCTCCTTGGTGGATCCGGTTAGAAAAGTTCTAGGCTAGTCGCGTCTACCGTTCCTTGGATTCGATATCCAGGTTCTTACTCCCCTGGTGAAAGGCTACATCGGACTCCGTGCGCTTGCGGATTTTAGTTAGGCTAAGGAGTGCCAACAAGCTTTTCTGGCGCCGTTGCCGGGGAACGGTAGCAACACTAGTGTAGGATCTTTTTAGCCGTACACTTTTACCCCCATAACCATCTACCACATGGAGTTTTCTCCTAGTTACCCGACGGTTCCATCTAGCGAGTATTTGGAACCGCCTTCATCTTGCCACCCCATACCACCTCATGGCTTCGAGATCCGTCCCAGTCTCGTTGCCATGGTTCGTGCACAGTCTTTCGGTGGAACGAAGGACGAAAGTCCCTATGCTCACTTGCAGGTTTTCGAGGAGAATTGCTCTCTTCTGATTATACCCGGCGTAAACCAAGACACTATCCGATGGAAACTTTTCCCATTTTCTCTGATGGGAAATGCAAAATCTTGGTACGACCGGACTGCAAGGGGATTTAGCGGAGATTGGATCAAGTTGAAGGACGAGTTTTGTCTGTTCTTTTACCCTGTCTCCAAGATCTTGAAACTCAGAGTTGAGTTGATGACATATCAGCAAGGCAATGAGTCACTTGGAGCCACGTGGGAGCGGTTCATAAAATTGGCCAACTCAGGGCCACCGCATAACATTCCAGAGGAAATGCTTATGCAGCATTTTGTTGGTGCATTGAAGCCGGAGAGTGCACAGTTCTTGAACATCACCTCCGCAGGGTCAGTGCTATACAAGACAGTGGATGAGGTACGAGAAATCTTGGAAAAGGTTCTCAACTCTACCGAGTACACTGGCGTCTTCGACGACCCACCAACACCACCAACAACCCCCACAGACAAACAGCCACTACTCGCCCTCACATTCGATCCGCCTCCTCCGATCATAGAGGAAGTGCTCGAACACCCCAAGTCCTCAGACCATGAAATTATTCTTGACGATCTGCCGCACTTCATTCCCGAGCTCTTTACAGAAGAAGAGTACTTGGAGATCGGCAATACATCACGTATGCCCATGGAACAAGTGTGCGCAAGTTCAAGGTCTAAGGCGTTCATTCCAGAAGCCGTACCGCAGATCGAGGGTTTATCTGCGATCATGAGCAAGGAATGGACGGAGGAAATTGAAAGTTGCGAAGACATCATCCGAATTACCCGCAACTTCAGAGTACTCCATTGCGCTATTGAGGGAACTGACTCTCAGGAAGTTGCCTACGACCCGAAGGTCGGGAGTAATATCATATCAAGTGCACTCGCATCACAAGTGCAACCAGACGAACCCCGGTCCTTCTCCCGTAAGCACCTCAAGTGGATCGACGGCCAGATGATGGAATGCAGAGGAATCATCCGTGTTGTGCCCGTACACATGGGACGCAACAGGATTTTCCTAGACTTCCACATTTTCGATATCCCTAGAGGTGACAACTTCTTCCTGATCGGACAGCCAATAGAGCACCTTGCCAACCCGAACCATGATCGAGCCACGATACAGTTCAAGGTTGGTAAAGAGATCATCCCGGTCAGCCTTGTGCGGTCAATAAACACTATCGCAGAGGCCCGATCCGAGACAGACCCAGTGGAGAAAGCAGTTAGCTCCGCTCAAGAAGAGCAAGCTCAGTCCTCACAGGCTGAAGAGGCTAACCATTTCATCCAAGAGGCAGAAACGGACGGTTTTATAAAACTCGACGAGGAAGAAAAGCCACAACACCCCCCTCCTGAGTTGAAGCCGCTGCCTCCTGGACTTAGATACGCTTTCCTCCACAATGACCGACGCTCGCCAGTCGTCATCAGTGACAAACTGACAGAGAATGAGACTCGGCAGCTTATCACAGTCCTAGAGAAGCACCGGTCTGTCTTCGGGTATTCTCTACAGGACTTGAAGGGGATCAACCCCAGCTTATGCACCCATCGCATACCTATGGAGCCGGACCATACGCCGTCTAGAGAACATCAACGACGGCTGAATGATGCGATGAGGGAGGTAGTCAAGAAAGAAGTGTTGAAGCTTCTGCACGCGGGTATAATCTACCCCGTGCAAGACAGTGAATGGGTCAGCCCAGTTCAAGTTGTGCCGAAGAAGGGTGGAATGACAGTTATCCAGAACGAGAAGAATGAACTTATCCCTCAGAGGACCGTTACTGGATGGAGGATGTGTATCGATTACAGGAAGCTTAACAAAGCTACCCGTAAAGATCACTTTCCTCTCCCCTTCATCGACGAAATGCTTGAGCGGTTGGCAAACCACTCATTTTTCTGCTTCCTTGATGGATACTCTGGTTATCATCAAATTCCCATTCATCCTGATGATCAGAGCAAGACTACCTTCACCTGCCCCTACGGAACATTCGCCTACAGGCGGATGTCTTTCGGCCTATGCAATGCACCTGCTTCATTTCAGCGGTGTATGATGGCGATATTCTCTGACCTGATCGAACAGATCATGGAAGTATTCATGGATGACTTTACCGTCTATGGTAAAACCTTCGATAACTGTCTTGAGCACTTGGAAAGAGTTCTCAAGAGGTGCGAAGAGCATCACCTTATCCTAAATTGGGAAAAGTGCCACTTCATGGTCAGAGAAGGAATTGTGCTGGGACACAAGGTGTCAGAAAGAGGAATAGAAGTTGACAAGGCAAAAATAGAAGTTATCGAGCAACTACCACCCCCGACGAATGTCAAGGGTGTGCGAAGTTTTCTGGGTCATGCTGGCTTTTACCGAAGATTCATCAAAGATTTCTCTCGGGTAGCCAGACCTCTTACAAGCCTCCTGGCTAAAGAAGCACCATTCAACTTCGACGAAGATTGCCTTCTCGCCTTCTACACCCTCAAGAAGGCACTTATCTCAGCTCCCATCATACAACCGCCCGATTGGAATCTTCCATTCGAGATCATGTGCGACGCTAGCGACTATGCAGTCGGGGCAGTGCTCGGTCAATGCAAGGATAAACAGCATTACGCTATATCTTATGCAAGCAAGACATTGACCGGAGCTCAGTTGAATTACGCGACAACGGAGAAGGAACTCCTGGCAGTGGTGTTTGCCATGGACAAGTTCAGATCTTACTTGGTTGGTGCCAAGGTGATAGTATACACAGACCATGCTGCACTAAAGTACCTCTTGACCAAGAAAGATGCCAAGCCACGACTCATCCGTTGGATTCTGCTCCTTCAAGAGTTTGATCTAGAAATACGAGACAAGAAGGGGACAGATAATTGTGTGGCAGATCATCTCTCAAGAATGCAGGTTCAAGGGTCGGATCTTCCGATCAATGACTATCTCAGAGATGATACTCTCCTCAAGGTCACCACATCCAGTCCATGGTACGCAAACTTGGTAAACTTCATGGTGACTGGATATGTGCCTCCAGGAGAAGACAAAAAGAAGCTAATCTACCTCAGCAGATTTCACCTTTGGGATGACCCCTATCTGTTCAAAGTTTGTGCTGACGGGTTACTCCGACGATGCATCCCTCATGAGGAAACACATAAGATCCTTGATCGTTGCCATTCATCACCGTACGGAGGACACTACGGACTTTTCCGAACCCATGCAAAGGTTTGGCAGAGTGGATTCTTCTGGCCAACCATGTATGGAGACGCTAAGGAATTCGTACGGAGATGTGCCAGGTGTCAGAGACACGGGAATATCAACGCCCGTGATGCTATGCCACTGCAAAATAACCTTCAGTTGGAGATTTTCGACGTGTGGGGAATAGACTTTATGGGTCCTTTCCCTGCATCCGAGCAGTGTGAGTATATCCTGGTGGCAGTCGATTATGTTTCCAAATGGGTGGAGGCACTTCCGTGCACGGCAGCCGACTCGAAACATTCAAGGAAGATGTTCGAAGAGATCATCTTTCCCCGTTTTGGAGTACCTCGAGTCGTGATCAGTGATGGAGGATCACACTTCATCGACAAAACGTTCCGGAAGTGCCTAAGCGACTTAGGAGTAGACCACCGAGTGGCTACACCTTATCACCCCCAGACCAGCGGGCAAGCAGAAACATCAAACAAACAAATCAAGAACATTCTGCAAAAGACGGTCAATGCAATGGGGACAGGGTGGAAGCGGAAATTACCGGAAGCACTTTGGGCATATAGAACAGCGTTCAAAACACCGATAGGGATGACTCCCTACCAGCTGGTATATGGCAAGACATGCCACTTACCGGTTGAGCTAGAATTCAAGTCCCATTGGGCGATCAAGAGGTGGAACATGGATCTCCAGACGGCCGGACTCAAAAGAAGAATGCAATTGGCCGAGCTGGATGAATGGAGGGAAAAGGCCTACCACAACGCCAAGCTATATAAAGAAAGAACAAAAAGATGGCATGACAAGCGCATCAAGATCAAGCATTTCAAAGCGGGAGATCAGGTATTACTCTTTAACTCCCGCATTCGCTTGTTTGGTCATGGTAAGCTTAGAAGTAAGTGGGAAGGTCCTTTTAGAGTCTTAGATGCCGCCGATCATGGCGCGATAACCCTCCAGGATAATGACGGAAATACTTTCAAGGCCAATGGCCAAAGATTGAAAATATTTCTCGAATCCGAAATGCCGGAGCTCAGAGAGATGGACGTCTACGAGCTAACCGAGATACCTAGTCCAGGTCCGGGCGGGACCTAAAAATGACCCTTATCTAGGATAGATTTCCCTTTTCTATTTTTCTTTTCCTTTTCTTAAACTTTTTCTAGCCAAACCACAAAAATTTTCTGGTAGAAGAGCAAAGGAAGCATGCACGAAAAATTTCGTGGGCTCTCGGGACAAGGCCAGGCCGGCCGGCCTCACCCAGGCCGACCGGCCCAGCCAGGCCGGCCGGCCCCACCCAGGCCGACCGGCCCAGCACCGGCACGACTCGAGACGCTCCTCGTTTGAATGAGTCTCGGTGCTATCCTTTCCGAGAATCTGTGGGGTTTCGAAGGGAGGAGCGTCGTTTTAAAACGAAAGGCCCCCGCTCTTCTTCTCCCTCAGAACACTCGAGCCTTCTTCTCCAGAAACGTTCCTTCCTTTGAGAGATCTCAGCCATGGCCTCGCAATCCAGCCACCACGACTCCAACTCGGCCTCTCACGGCAGCCGTTCCCCGTCCGAGTCCTTGAAAGGGACACCGGGATCCTCCAACTCCAGCAGCGTCCGAATCATTGAGAGGGCGGCGTTCGTCGACGTCGTCGCAGCGCAGCCGGAGGCCCGGCGGCCACACTCCCAGGCCGATCGGCCTGGGGCAGGCCGGCCGGCCTCCCCTCGCCGCCTCTCTGGCTCGCCTTTGGGCAGGGCCTCCCTCCGTGATCCTCAGGAGGAGGGTCAGGGGAGTTCGCAGCCCAAGACGCCCCGAAGGCCAACCACGGGACTTTTGTCCCCGAAGAAGGCCATCGGGAAGCGCCCCGTCTCCTCGCCGCTCAAGAAGGAGATCGTGCCGCTCTTCATCTCCACCTCACCGGGGTACTCACCGCAGTACACCCCGGGAAGTCCTAGCCCTCCACGCCGGGAAGGGCCAGGCATCGGGAAGGGGCTTTTCTTAGCCCCTAAGAAGCCCGACGAGGGGAGGAAGCGTTTCATGACGCCCCCTCCGATCCAAGGACCTCCCGGACTGATGGAGTGGTCCGACGAGGAGGAGGAGGAGGACGTAGAGGTGCTGAGGAGGAAGCTCGCCGCGCTGCAGCTGAGGGTCAACAATATGGATGAGCGCGTGGCGGAGGCGGTGATCGGGCAAATGGAGGCCGATGATAAGATAGAGATCCTTCGCAAGGCGATGGCCTCCAAGGTCAAGCGCCTCGCGAAGGCAACCGGCAATGAACACCTCTACCGCCCGAAGGAGGATTAGTTAGGTTTAGAATTAGTTTAGAATTTTGGGTGCTAGTTTAGATTTCCCTTTTGATTTCTTCATTCATTTTTCCTTGTATGCAGCACCCCCACATTTGTTTTCCCTAAGTTTGAATGAAATAAATTGATTTATTTTAAAGAAGAGGCTCATATATAAAAGAAAAGAATAAAATGAATGGTTGGTGCACACTTGTGTGCCAACCAAACCCTCGGACTAATTTTTCAGTGAAGCACGCAGAAAAACGATGTACAGGAGCTGTACTGGTCACTGGCCAAGGCACGACCAGACCTGGCACAATGCCAGGCCGGCCGGCCTAGGCCAGGCCGGCCGGCCCCCTGCTGAAGCCGTTCGAGGAGATCCCGTGCCCACTGCGTAATCTCGCGAATCACATGAACGGGGAACCTGAATCGGGACGTTTGGTTGCAAGGCCAGGCCGGCCGGCCTCTACTGGGCCGATCGGCCTGGGCCCGTGGCCAACGTCGTCGACTCGACTCCAGGACACGGTTTGCAACCCCTACATTTGCCCCCTTCGTGATTTTGATCCAAATAAAATTCCTGGCTAAATAATGTTTAAACTTGATCAAAATTCATGAAATTGAACCCCTATGCATGACACCTTGGATACACTTGTGATATTTCATGAGAATGTATTTCATTGCCTTGGAACTTTCATTAGGATTGCCTGACTCTCGTTAATTGATTCTTATGATATAATGATTTGAGAAGTTGAGCCATCCGATTCAAGGTTTTGGAGATTGTTTTTGAAAATAAAACTTAAGGCAACCCTTGTTATCATCAACTTGAAATGTCCTATCCAGAGCCATATACCAAGTTCAAGTTGAAACTTCTACATAGCTACCTTCTAAATTTTGAGCTTGCTCGAATTACTTGCCTTCACGTTCGTGCTATCTTGTTCATCATGGCCATACACGTACACGAGCATAAATAAAGTCCAAATTGTCGAAAGCTCCTCATCCCCCTGAAAAAAAAGATGATGAAGAAAGGAATGATACACTCCTTATCTTCAGAGAAAAAAAAAGAAAGAGAAAGGGGAAAGATGAAAGATGCTTGAACAAGGACTCAACCATCAAAGCACACATGCACTTGGCCAAGATGTATGAGTAGTAGGAATGATTAGACAAGTTCTTCGATCTCGCAAAATAAATAAAGAAGAGTGAGCAACATCTCCACAACTCCACCATATAAAATAGAGAGGCTTGATTCTAAGCCCAGGTGAGGATCTAAACACTATGAGTGATTGAGAGATGTTGAGAAATAACAAGGGAATGCCTCGTTTTCATTATAAAATTATCAAAAACTCCAAATGCCAAGAGGAAGAAGTGCTCGACCAATCAATGAGTTGTTCTAAGACTCAATTGATGAAGATGAGGGTGTTAGCCACCAGAATCCAAGGTATGAAAGAAAACTCAGAAATATGACTTGTGTATACCTTGAACTCATGACCCTGACCTTGCGAAAGTCCCGGTTGTTTAATTCACTCTTTGCTAAGGGACTAGCAAAGTTCAGGTAGGGGGGCGTGTTGGTGGTCGTTACGATACGGTTTCACCACCAACATTCCGTCACATTTCAGGCTCATCTTGCTCATAACAAAGTAAAATTGATTATTTCTAATGAGTTCCACAAGTTTTGTATAATTTGTGAGTGCAGGAGCAAGCAAGCAAAAGATGAGCCAGAATTGACACAAAGCCAGGCCGGCCGGCCTATGCCAGGCCGGCCGGCCCCCTTCTGTGGCCATTTGCCACGTCCTTGATCCAGATGATCACAAACACAAGTCAGATGATCATGAGACGTGCGATCAACGTCGGTTTGATCCAAAGAACCGAAAGGCCTAAGCTACATTTGCATGGATTGAAGGGCCCACCAACATGGGATTCTCGGACAGCTTCAATCCAACGCAACCGTTACCGACCTCAGGGTGCAATCCAGAGCGTCCCTGAAGAAGGCGGTGCCACGGGGCAGCAAGGCCAGGCCGATCGGCCTGGCCTAGGCCGGCCGGCCTCCCCCAGAGGCTGCCACCTGTCCCCCTTCGCGTGGCAGTTAAGCAGAGCATTAGCTTACACTTGACGCCTGCAACCGCCCCTGGAAGCTATAAAAGGGACCCTTCCTCACCTTGAGAGATCATCCATCAATTCATCCAAAGGAGAGAAGAGTAGCTTAGTGAGTTTGAGTTCTCATCTTTAGAGTAGAGTAGGGAGAGAGTGGGTGAGTTGCTCGGGTGACAGCCGAGCTTTGTAGAGAGAGTCCGGGATTTCTCTCTCGGTCTCGTCTCGACATTTCCGCCCCCGAGGAATATATTCAGGAGTTATCTTCAGTAAGTCCTCGGTCCCTTGTCTTTAGTACTTCGCTAGTTTACAACTTACTTTCAGCAAGTTATCATATTTATCTTTGATCTGCGGGTACCTGAGTCTGCGCGAGTGACAGCGACTCTTGTTTGGGGTTTCCTCTATAGCCCTTCGCGTTGGGTGGAGGTCAGTGACTGAAAGCTTAGGCGTGGTGCCTGTGCTGGCTAGTCATCTCAGGTTGTGTTGCACCCCACGGAACTGCAGTGGTAGGCGGCAGGTGGTGACAGCCCTGTCCGTCCTTTGTATTCCACCACGTTCGGGTGTACTCATAACAGTAGTGCTGAGCCCGGAAGAACCCCTCTCTCACCCCGTTCTGAGTTCTTCCCGTTCTAGCCGTCGAAGCAGATCAGGTTAGGTATCGATAGTTTGTCTGGGGTAACGAGTAGCTAACTAAAGTCAAGCTCTCTACCCATTTATCCTTTTTCTCCTTGGTGGATCCGGTTAGAAAAGTTCTAGGCTAGTCGCGTCTACCGTTCCTTGGATTCGATATCCAGGTTCTTACTCCCCTGGTGAAAGGCTACATCGGACTCCGTGCGCTTGCGGATTTTAGTTAGGCTAAGGAGTGCCAACAGCCACGTCGCCCTGCCTCGCTGCCTCGCGTAGAAGCAACGCAGCCGCAGCAGCCAACGCCCTGCACCGACCCAGCACCGGCGTCCCTCCCCTGCCGCGCATATAAAAGGCCGTGAAGGCCTTCGCCTTCCTGCAAGCACAAGAGCTCCAGCTCTCTAACACATGCACTATCGCATGCACGAGAGCACAGCTCTCTATACACTGCGAAAGCGCTGCCCACGTACACGTAGGAAAGGTGAGCCACCTGCTGCTCTGTTCTGCTCCCGGGTACGCCCGGAACAGTCCAACCAGCGGCGTAGCTTTAGTCATACCGCGTTGCCCACGTACTAGGAAAGGTGCGCCACCTGCTGCTCTGCTCTACTCCCGGGTATGCCCAGAACAGTCTAACCAGCGACGTAGATTTAGCCACTTAAACCCGGCATTGTGGACGATGCCAGTTCGGCTGGCCGGCAATGCCCAACCCCGCCGCTAAACCCCATCGCCGCTCGCCGCTTCGCGACCATAGCCGAGATGCTGCCCGATTCCCAAGTTCCCAGGCCAGTCCACCCTAGCCGTTATAGTGCCCGACCGAAACCCTGATCCTAGCCCCACCTAATAGTTACGCTGTCCAAATCCAAACCCCAGATATCTCCCGGTACAGTCGTTATGCCGCCCAAGCAAAAACCTCGGCTGCTAAACCCTAGCTCCATATAGCAGTTATGCCGCCCAACCGCAAACTCCGGCTGTTAAACCTTAGCCCCATATAGCCGTTGTGCCGCAAAAATAAAACCCTGCAGTTATGCTGTCCAACCAAAAATCCCCGATATTAGTAAACCCTAGCCATTATGCCGCCCATAATATTCCTAAAAATTATATTAATAATTTTCCGGAATATTAATAGAAATTCAATCAATATCCCTTAATTATTTAGAAATCTATTTCTAAGTAATTAATATAAATACTCAAGAATTATTTGGATATCCCGTAATTCCCAGAATGTTTATCCCTAACCTTTCTTTTCACACTTAGAAGCCATCCCACCAGCTAATCCCCTCCTAAGCCCCATCATCCTATCCATTAATTATTATTACATAATTAATGGATAATCCGTCAGACATCTACAAATCCATCCCGATCCCTAGGTAAGCTCGGAATATCTATCTCCCCTTTTCTCTTTCTAATCTATAGGCATTGATTAATGAATTGATGTTATTTTATGTGTTTTATTGTTCGATCGCATGGCCGGGCCCCGACGAGGCGCCAAAGCTTCTAGGTGCCAGAAGCCCAGCCCGGTCAGCATCGATAAGCGTACGCAATAAGGATCCTCAATAAAGGCAAGTCTTAACACCAACCCCTTGATCATATTTATAAAATACTATTTACAATTAAAAACCCAATATTTATTTATACCTTTTGAAAAGGGAATGCATTTGAGATAGCCACTTATATATAGCCTAGTTATTTCCCTGAAACCCTGGAAAATAACCTTAGATGTGCTTAGCCATGCTAATAACTTGCCACAATTATGCCACATAATGCTCTCGAGGCGAGATGCAGCAGAGAGCGTAGAAGACACGGGGTAAGGCGAATAGCCTTGTGAGAAGCTCCTATTCGAAAGCTTACCTCAGTCGATTAAGGACCGGTTCTCCGGGAAAGTCTTTCCTTTGACATGTACGATTATACGAGCCAAAAAGGACATAGCCTTCGGGAATGCCCTGTAATGTGAGGCCTCGACTCACACCCCACCAGCTACCTCTGATAAAGCTACCCCTAGGGCCACGGTTGGGCAACAGATATGCTGGAGACAGACCCCAACAGAGGGCTGGGTCTGGCCGGCACGGGACACATGTGACTGGGCTGGTAGGGCCCTCTGGCAGAGTTGCTAGATAAACTAATGATGCATCATACCCCGGGAAGGTCCTTGCACGGACGTTTATGTGACCCCTGCTTAGGCCCTAGTAGCATCCGTGGGTAGACCCAGAAGGGAGTTGTCTAGTGATGGACACAGGTGGGTACGAGTCCCGTAGGGTAGCCCTGCCGTTGGCCACGGGAGGGTCGCCTGACCGTATAATCATAGAGTACAAACCTCTGCAGAGTGTATAATCTATTCGAATAGCCGTGGTTCTCGGTTAAGAAAACATTTGGTCAAAGCTCTCGGTGATTAGCCAGATAACAACTATAGAGAAGGATTGGGAGAATGTGATTGCAGGATCAGGAGGATCGCCACCATAATCACAGGGAATTGGCAGGGATGGGTGGTTTCCCCTCCAGGACCCAAACTACATTTTATTAATGCTCAAGAGATAAAATTGGCTTTCCGCATAACCCCTCATGTCATTAATTCTTCGTTAAGAACTTGCTGAGTACCGTTGTATTCAGTCTTGCCTTCATTGATACACAGGCACGGGCCTTCATGGTGCTCTAGCTCATTCCCGTTACGGAGTAAGCGTCAGCCCCGCCTTCCGCTAGAAAAGGTAATAAAATTAGTTATTTATACGTTATATATTGCTTTTGACGCTAAACTCTGATGAGATCCGGATCAGCTTACTGATCCGGGGCCTGTTACAGGTAATCTCGGGATTTTCGGAAGAAGGTGCCCACAGGTTGCGTCTCGAGATGGCGGCCACCATCTCGCAGCCCGAGTGAGTCCAGTTGTACAAGCTCTCGAGAGTCTATAATCTATACGTATAGCCGCGTCCTCGGTAATGGACATTGCCCACTGCATTGTTACCGCTCATATTTGGGATATTCTACCTTCCCCCTTTCTAGCCAGATTTGAGAGTGACTAAGGTTCGCAGCTACGGACGGGGAGAAGGAAAGTTTGCTCCCTTTCCTTTCAGGATCCGGTTGTAGTTGGTGAGGTGCGAGGGGAGGGAGCTCTCGCATCGACTTAGATGAGTGTGGAGATGGAGATGTGAGTCCGACGTGCCGGAATAGCCCGATGTGGTGAGATATGAGATGAATGGATAAGGAGATACTTATTTTATTTTGCTGCTGCATAGGAAACCTTTAGCCTATCCTTGATATACTTGTATCCCTTTAGATGATAGTCCACCTAAAGCTTGCATATACGGTTGGTGACGTGAACCTATCCCATTCCTTGGGGATAGCCTTTGAGTACGCAGGATCTGATGATGAGCAGGAGTTTAACTACGATGGATGGTACGACTGAGGCATCGTCTTGACGCGCAAGTTGCCTGTGGAGGAGATCGAGAAGATGGAGGCTTCTACGTCTAGATCCGCTGCGTTGGATGTTATTTTGTTTGTCATTCAGCCCTGAGGGATTGTATCAGACGTTTTATCATGAGAATGGTGTAATAAATAAGATATTTGTACTTTATTCGTGGTATGGATGTGATATTCGCTGTGATGAGTTCTGTACGTGATATCTACTTGATCCAGGGAGTATCACAATGGTACAGGGAGTCGGGTTTTCGAAAATCGGAAACCCGGGTCGTTACAACTATACTATAAGATGGTTATCTATAAAGCCCACCAAAGCTCACTCCATACTAAATCATTCAATATTTTATCATAAAAAATGTTGGATATAAAATCAATAACATTTTTTTTAAAAAAGTGTTCAATCTACATGTCCTCAAAAATGTTGCCCAACATTTTTCAAAAAAATATTGAATTTATATGTTTTCAAAAAATGTTGAATTTATATGTTTTCAAAAATATTGACCTCAACATTTTTGAAAATTGTTCCTACATTTTTTAAAAAAACATTTTTTAGAAAAAGATCGCCATCTTTCTTGGCTCCAGGTGTGGGCAGCGGCGTCGCGCACGACGGCGTGTTGCAGCGTCCAGTGGCGCTGGTCGGGCACTATGGCCACGAGGGCACGGGGGCTGGGGCGGTGATAGAGCGGCTGGGGCGGTGCGTCGGCGCTCCGACACGAGTGCAGGGCAGTTCGTCGGCGGTGGCGGCTTGGGCAAAGGAGGACGGGGTTGGAAGCTAGGGTTTTCAGCGGATCTCAAGCTAGGGTTTTCAGTGAAGATAAATGTTCCAAAAGATGTATAAGATTTTCGTGTTCGTCCACCAAAACAGAAAGATATAGGCCAGCCAAAAGAATATGCCTGCCTCAGCAGCCACGCAAAAAATGCCCACCAAATAATCCAAAGCATACAAGCCCTCCCTGTTGCTGTACAGGTGCTTAACGAAGATAACACAAGTTAAAATTAACGAAATACGCAGCAGAGAAACAAAGCTTCGGTTGACGGCTGTACGGGCGAGGCGCTGCGCCGTGCTTCCTAGTCACGCGTTTGGGGATTCGTGGGAAAGTCCACTTCCAACCCCGTCCTCCTTTGCCCAAGCTTCGGTCCAACGGTCATATCTTTCCTTCCTCACTTGTCCGGTTGCCCCCAATCCAATCCTCACCCCCAACAGATCGCGGCGGCGCATCTCCTCCGCTCCCCGCGGCCGCCACAACCGCTCGTCAGTCTCCGTGGAAACCGTCGCGGCGGCGGTATGGGCACCAGATTGCTCGCTCTCGTCTCTCGGCGGCGTCCCGTGCGAGGGGGATCTGCCAGACACGCCGGACTACAGCTGCAGGGGCGCCGCGCGGCACCGGGTCGCGCCCTCGAGCTCTTCTCCGCCCCGACCTCCCGGAAGGCCATGGCGGGTGCGGCACGCGAGAGCGAGAGCGTGGGTGTTGGTCCAAGCGACCAAGGAATTTTGCAAGTGGAAGAGGTGAGACATCCACATCACGGAGGGATTTTGACAAAGAAATTGGGATAGGATCGATTCTTCTCTACGTCCCTAAACAAAGTGTCTTGCAGGACGAATCAGGTTGCTGTGGCCTGCTGAAACAGCACTATGCTTTAATCCTGCGGGAGAAGGAGGAATGCAGGAGGCTTCTGGAAGACCTGATGAGGGAGAGCGTTCTCAAGACCAGAGAATGCCTTGAAGCACAAGAGTTGCTTTGTGATCTGCAGATGAGCTCATGAGGAAGTCAATGCACCTTGGCTCCTTAGGTAAGATCTTGTGATAAGATAGGTCCAGTATCAGCATTTGTATTGGCTGGGAATTTGATAACTCTGCAGCCAAGGCTTTCCAATCGGACAAAATCCCATAAGTCCTTGTTTTTCTAATCAGATGCCTCTTTTTTCATGTGCATGCTAGTGGAGCAAGAAAGTAGAACACAACATGTGCATTTATAGCTTTAATTTTTCTAATTATGGTTTAGTTAGATGCCAAGTTTGCTTTTAACTGTATTAGTTTAGTTGCTGATAAGCATACTGCAGTAGTTAGTTGGTGATATGCATATAGGCCAGATTGGCATATAAAGACATCTTTTAATAAGCTTATACAACTGGCATGTTTATTAGTCTGGCAAAAGTTAGTGACGACGTAAGAAAATGTTAGCATTTTTGTACCTGATATATGCATATTGCTCTGTTAGTCTGGCATAGCGGCTGAGCGGTGGAGGCCACCTCTGCGGTCATGGAGAAGAACAGTGGCGGTTGCAGAGGAGGTGGCACCGTCTCAACTTCCGACAGCAGCGGTCAGGATTTGGTAGGTTCTCTCCGCCATTGTGGTGATTCGTGTGGAATTGGGGCTAATGGGACTTCATGGGTGGGGATCGGGAGATTCCCAAGGTAAACAATATTACAAGAATATGATTATTTAGTGCCTAGCTGAGTATGCTGGTGTGATCTGATCATCTGTAGTGCTATCTCACTGTTTGCCGTTCTAATTGATAGTGTTACCCTGGATTCTGTTTTGAATTACTTTGAAGCTTGATCTTGTATGCAGTACTGTAGACAGTATGTAACTTTATATTGGACGCATAAGAACAATTTGGTTTTGAAGGCCAAGAAGTGCTTAGAAAGTCATGTAAAAGTACAATAGCTCTACACTTGCTGATTTAGTGTTACAACTTTTTTGATAACCAATAACATGCAGCTACCAGCTAGTCAGGGAAATAAATGAAACTATATAAATGAAAGGCTACTCCATAATTCATATTACTAGCAAAAGTACCTGATGCTGTTGAACTCTGTACATTCATTGTCATACTCATGTCATATAATTTCGTTTTCAGATATTAGGGTTCTATTGGAAGGGACAATTACTGTACATATATTCCATTTTTTATTGTGGTGTCACAACGTTTAACAGTGCCGGTTCTCGCTTGTCAATTTAACATAATGGTATAATCCACACAAGTTTCCTAGATTCAGAGCTATGCTTTTTTCTGAGCAGTCTTATGTCAAAAACTTAGAATCTTTGGAACTCCATCCCCTCCCCATTTTCAGTGCAAACCTCCATCACTTGCCCGCGAAATATTCTGATTGTTTGTGTTGTGCAGGCAAAATTCGGCAAGAAAATGGCTGAAAACAGTGACTACATGAGGTAGGGAGGCAACAAAAAATAGTGGACACTCAATTCTTTACCAATGCCCTGTCATGCTCTATAATTGACGTTGATTTTATTTGCAGCACACAGAATCCCAAAGATGATCCTGCGACCTCCATTAGGACAGCAACATCGGAGCACCCAGCGGCAACAAATTCCACTAGACTATCAGCTGTGCAGCCCCATTAATCTGGTACGCTCTCCATACCTGATGCGCTCCTGTGTCTGCCGCCTCCATATCTGCCTGCTCCAAATTCCCCTTAACTCATATTCAGTTATGAAATCCTAAGATTATTCGAAATAATGCATCATTGTCATTTCAAAGGCGTGTGTGATTATTTTAATTAGTGTTTGGTCAAAAATAAATAAAAAAACTCGAGTCTTTTTGTTTTGAATAAATTCCTGGATCGTGCAACCTTGTTTAATTCTTAATCTACCTTTGCAAGCTTGTCTTCTACTTTGTCTTTATAGCACTTGATCATGAGCCTTGTCTTAAAGTAAAATCTTTGTTGTGGAGCTTAATAATTGATTTATTCTTGCAATACCCATGTTCTATCCTGATCTAGCGCTTTGGTTTCGACTTTGCTAACAAGTAGGGCTTAACTTGGAGGTAATTTTAATTTTTATTGCATATCTAAAACCTTTGCAAGAACAAGATCGATCAATTCTCTACCAGGTTGAGAGCTATGCATATCCTATCCAGAGCCTAAGATTTAAATTTTTATCGTGCCACCATATGCGGAGTTGATGCAATGAATTGAGTTAGGACTATTTTCTTTTGGAAGTTTTAATTCTGAGCATTGATCATGTCCTTACTTTTATCTCTAATTGCTAGCCTCGTCAATATTCGGTAATGGGAGTTCTTTATCAGAACGCTCATGGGATCTACCGAATTCCAAAACCCGAACCAAAAATTCATTATTTTATCACCTTTCCTTGAACACAACCAATTACCTGAAGATTTGTTCTGCCTCTGGTCGAGTTTGGTGCATAAATAAGCGCTGAGAATTACAAGACAGAAGTACCGGAAAATATGGGACCTGCACTGAATTAGTCTTTTGATAAATTTATAGAGGTTCTATTCGTAGGAGGTTCATAGGAGAGATGAAAAATTGTAAAAGGAAAGAAAAAGAGAGAGAAAGAAAAAGAGTGAAAGAGAAGGAAAGGAAGAAAATAAAAGAAATAGAAAGAGGGAGAAAGAGAAAGAAAGCAAGAAAGAAATAAAAAGAGGGAGAATTTTATTGTCGGAAGAACAGGAAGTGCAAAGGAAAATCTCCTTGTTGATCAGAACAAATCTTTAAATTCCAACCATGTGCAATCCGACAACGAGGACAACATTTGTGCCTTGAAGTCATCTATTTTCTTTGCCTTTGCACATGTCCACTATCCTAAATCTTCTCATCCTTGAAACCCTCACATTATGGTGTAATTCTCATGATCATTGGCTCAGAAGGTAAGCAACCACTAGAGAGTTTTCTTAACTTGATGATTATTGTTTTAACTCTTGCTAACCCTGTCCAAGCTCCACCATATGCTTGAGAGATTATTTTTAAGATGAGAGCTTATAAAATAAATAGGATAGCTACTTTATATTGAGAGACATGTGAGCACCTGGAAGAGAAACTTGGTATTCTTGTTGCAGGGAGATTGTTTTTACAACAAAATAAAAACCCTCCAAGGCAAGCCAGAAAGTAAGTATCGTTGATCCCAAAAGATGTCTAGCTCTAGATGAGAAGCTGTGGGGGTAACTTTTGCTCGGATAATTCTTTGAATGCCCATACTTTGGTTATCTCTGCTGCTCCTCTGATATTCGCTTGAAGGACTCGGTATTTGATTCGCTTGCTTAGGTATGAATTAACACAAGATCTTTGTTTCACCCTGGAGGAAGATTGTGGGGTGCCTGACTTGTGTAACTCTTGAGCTTATTTTTCAGTTGGTACCATTTTGAGGATTTTGTGTTGGTTTTGTTTGGAAACCTGCTTTTGTATTGGGTTTATCTTAGCAAAGTTGGAGAGTGTTGTCCTTCTTTTCGGCAAAGAGCCATGTCTGAGTGTTAATGCATTGAAGGATATGAATTGGGATCTCAGTCAGTGGAATTGACAAAGCTGTTTCTTGTCATGGCTTGTAAGGCAAGTGTTTTTTCATGGTGCTTTCTTTGGTTGGTCTACCATGCATTTGTTCTTTGGTTGGTCTACCATGCATTTGTTCTTGACTTAAAGCTACTAACTTTCTGAGCACTTCACTTCTTTCCATGTATCCTTAGAATAGGAGCAGCTAAGAGCTCGTCTAATTAGTGCTCAGCAAATTAACAAAGTGGAAGAGCTTTGAAAGACAAATCCTGATGCCACCCTTGAAGATCTTGAAAAGCCTGCTCAGCTTGTGGTTTTGAAGTATGGAGACGCTTACCAGGTTAGAACTTTATGAGGCTAAATCTCTGCATTACTATTTCTTGCGATTGCCTTAGGCATTCAAAGCTCATCAGTTTGCCTATATTATTCTAACTTGCACATCCTTACTCTTTTTTTTGTTGCCAGTATCAAAATGATTTTGCTCCGCTGATAAAGTTTGAGGCTTATTATGACAAGGTACTGTGTTCTGGTTTATGACCTCATGTTTCTCTCTTTTTTCTTTCACATACTCAAATGCATTTTCATTTTTTGTTTTCCTGTAGATGATGAAAGAGTAGCAGAGCACACTCCTGTTTTCAAGCGCATAGCTTACTTTGTATTTCCAAAGGTTTGTTGATGAACATAATTGGGATTAGTGAATTTATAATGATACCATTATTAATGTTGGTTTTGCATTGTGCATTCTTTGCCTAACATGAGAAGTCAATCATGTATATAGGAAGATAATGAGTTGAGTCTTGTGCCTAGAGCTGAGCTGCGCTTGAGGTATCCTTGTGATAGCTCACATCCCATATGGCAGTTTGTGGGAGTAAGTGTATCAGAAACATATTTATTTGCTCGATAGTTTTAATTGGGTTAATTTGACCTTTATGCCTGTGCTAAGAACACTGTTCTTTTTAGATTAAGCTCACTGCACAAGAGGAGGTGGCACTTATGAGGAGGTACCTTTTTTCTTGTTTCCTTTTAGGACACACTCAGCCTATTTTAATTTTATCTCTTGATTTCAGGGGTTAGCCACTGAACTAAGCGTTGGATTCAGTGTGGATTTTGTTTGGAAGAATACTAGTTTTGAGAGAATGCAAGTCCGGATGACAATTTTCGCCGTGGACGAGACAAGTGTCAGTGGGTGAGTTCAATGTGTGACCTAACCCTACTACAATCTCTCCCTTTTTTCTGGAATTGAAGCTGGGACTATCAAGTTTGATCAATTTATGGGATTTTTTATGGCATTTGATCGTATCCAGCCATGACATGTCATTCTCCTTCAGGAATAATTTTCTTCTTTTTTTCATTCAATCAGTATGTTGGCTTTCTAATTTTTGAAAAGGTGAAAGGTATATTCATAATTTTAGATATTTATTGAGAAGCTTTGAGCAACACAAAATTATTTCTTAGCAACTTTAAATAATGCTTGCTTCAGTTCAAGGTCAATGAGTTGACGCCATTGTTTTGTTCAGATACCGACGAGGAGCTAATGGAATGGCAAACAAAATTTGAAGAAAGGATTGCACTACTAGAAACTAAAATCAGTAAACTAGGAAGGGAGATGGAAAATGAAACAACAAGTAGCTCCTTGCTGTCCCAGACAATTTGCGATTTAACATGTGAAATAGGAAAGCTCCAGGCAGAAGCTGATGTAATCCTTTCTTCTTTTACCTGCTGACCATTTTCTCTTTCTTGTGTTCATTACAGTGAGTTTAATTCTGTGTTTACTGTTTTCAGGCTCACATGTGTATTAAGCAGGAACGGGACTCAGACATAAAAAAAATATTCATCAAACATAATGACTTTCTTGGCCAAGGTGTTAAATCTTTGGAGGACATTCAACTGGAGCTGAATTCTGTGCAGGGGGCAAGGTATCTGATTTTAAAATTTTCCCCAATGACATGGGTGCAGTATTCAATAGGACTCCATTGTACAATCATGTTCGCTAATTTAGAAAAATGTTACTCAAGTTGGTGCACAACCATGGATGTTAAAAGCAACCTGTCAAGTTTTCAGCCCCTTCTAGCTTACCTTGTTACTTAATTATGGATAACAAAAGATAGGGAAGTAGATGCTAAATGCTATGGGTGAAGTCAGGGTGATCTAAGACGATGTAGCTCACTTTCCATTTGGGCATATCTATGACATATTTAACCCGTTTCTTGCTTTAGCAGCACTATAGGTCATTTCGCTTTGTTGCTACTGAAGAAATTCTAGAAGGCAAACGCTCATATCTGAAATCCTTTTAACAAAGCATTAAAATAGTTTGTATTGACTAAATATGGATGATCCCATTTTAATATTCAAATTCCCACATGTTAGCCCTGCAAAATGAAACATTTAGTGCTTATCCTTGTTGGCAACTTGGCATTGACAATAAGGGAGCAAATACTTCTTTTTTTTTGTTTGAAATTAACCATTGAAACAAGTGGGCGATCTCTAAAACTTGACCAGCGTAAGGGCATTACAAATTTACAATGGTTCATCTCAGCTATCTTTTAGTTTTCGGTCTGTTGAGTAAAATAGTTGTCTGTAGCAAATATTTAGCACTAAATAATACAGTACCAACACACCATTGTAGCAAATGGTCTCTATTGGAGGTTAGGCATTTGATGGTCCATGCAAATATTAGTGAATTGTGCTCACAGTAAGGCACATATTAATAGTCAACATCCTGTTAGGTATGTCTGTTAAGTCATCTCTTAGACTTTGTGTGCATAAATATGATGTATAAGACATTATTGGCAAAATGGCCTAATTTACAGAGAACCCCATTTTGCCAGATCATGGGGGGCATCGTTACATGGGCATTGTTACTCGTCACTGTTACATTGAATTAGTTATGACCATTTGTTTGTCTTAGGTATAGAATTTTGATGAAGCATGGATGTACGCATGTGCTATGTCCCAAGACAATTCTCCATCTCCATTACATCTTTATTTATCCATTTTTCCTCCAGATACAGACACAAATGAGCACACAGACTCTAGTATCTCAGTTATGTTTTGGTACTGCAGTCAATGTGGGGTGTTAGATACTTAAATATCATTTTTTATGACCATGATGTTCCTTTTTGACTTAATGCTTGGAACTTGAAAGCTATTTGTCTGATGTGGCCAACTGACCATCTGTTTTGGTAGGGACACATTGAGTATTGAAGTGGATGATCTTAGGGATCAGCACAAAATCCTAAATGATGATTTGGCAAGCGCTCAGGTGAGATGGCACATTGTTCGGGAAGAGAAGATAAAAGCTTCACACATATTGGATAGATTCAAAAAGCTGAAGAGGAATTGGCACGTCTAGCTGAGGAAAAAAAGAACAACTGACCATAGAAAAGAAGGTACTCACTGATTCCATTTATATGCAATATCGGTATGCTTTGACTACTATTTTGTTTGTTCAAATTTGGTTCCTTAATTCTTAGAGTTGGAAACTTGAAAATGGTTGACCTGCTGCAGCGCAATGGAGCGACATGTAGCCACACCAAAGGGACCTTGTACTGGGATTAGATTGGTTTCTTTCTGGAATGAAACATCTTTTATTAGATTCAACCCAAAACCCCAAAATCCATGCTCTGCAGCAGCATGAACCGAATCGGCCCCTCAAATGCACAAGACACATACTGGTCTTGCACCACAGGCTGGGCCTCCACCACCTCAACCAAGTTCCATAATTTTAGATAGTGACCATTGATATCAGAGAACCAGCGGCAGTTCTTTTTTTTTTTTGAACTGAAACCAGCAGCAGTTCTGGATGTCTTGATCAACAGTTTGTTGTTTGGTAGCTCTAAGCTATATGTCCATTCAGGTAACAATCAGCCCAAAACATAGTGCCTTTTCCATTCCCCACAGAATCAGCAGCGATATACTAATTGATCAGGGTGTGTTCCTCATCTCTGAGAGTTGATTAATATAGAACTGTTAAAATTTTAAGGGTTCATGGAATCTATGAACTTCGGGCTGGACATTTTTTTCCCAAAAACTGGAAACCAAACCGAACCGAAATGTCGGTTTTTCGGTTGTTCGGTTTTGGTATCGGTTCAGGTTTTCAGAAACATCAGTTCTCGGCTTCTGTGTCGGTTCTGGGGTCACACCGAACCGAACAACCGAACCACTGATTTTTCTCCCCAAGCGCACCAGCCAGCAGACCCTTCAACTAAATGGACCAATACAGCCTACTACCGTGGCCCATCCATCAAATCCGTTTATCCTCACCCGGCCCAACACTCTCGTTCTTCAAGCTTATCCAACCTGAGCTAACCTTTTCACATCTGCACAACGGCGGCGGAGCGACGCAGGCGAGCGGCGGCGTGGGGCAAGCGAGCGGCCGAGCGGCGCAGTGCATCCAAGTATCTGGACGGGGCAGCACTCAGCAGCCTCGCGCACACAGGGCAAGGAACAGCTGGGCTTGGTGGAGGCCGCACGGCGTAGGCAAGCGGCTAGGCCTGCAGTGGCTGCCGCACAACGCAGGTGTGCTGGTGAGTCGTGAGTGACTAGCACATGCGTGAGTTAGCTTGTTTGCTTGATTCTCTTCCTTTACGTGCTTACTTGCTCGTTGGATTGGATTTGATAGATGCGTTAGCTCATATGTGTGGGGGAAGATGAGGGTCAAACTTCGGTAAAAACCGAATACCGCATTGCATTGACTTCGGTAAGAACGTCTAGCCTGTGGATGCCAAGTATAACATATTCTGTCAGTTAACGTATTGCATTCACTGCTACGAAGAATTCAGTATAGTTAGGATTTCTGACAAATCATTCTCTTTAGCTTTGCTTCACACCTCAATTTCTCGTATACTAGGTTATGGTGCCTTTCTATGAACTTCTCAAATCTAATACAAATCTTCCCATTTTTTCTTTTTAAACAAAAATCAGGCTATTATCTGACTGTCCATCTGTGATAGTACATAGGGAAATGAACTAATCGGTATCTTATATTGGGTGCAATGTAAAGATTGAATGCTAATCAGTTGGTTTGTTAGTGAAAACTGATGCTTTTGGCCAACTGCTTCGGTTAACATTCTTTTATGCATCGTACTGAATCACATTTTCTCTCGTTAATTCATGTTTTCATATTTTCAGGGTGATCTGCGCATGAGTACACTGGCACCAATTGTGTACCCTTGGAAGGCCATGGATTAAGGCAGGAGCTTACTGGACTTCTTGGTGAAGGAAGGTATGGCCGGGAATCAGTAGGTGAACAATGGTTACACATATATAGGCAAGGGTGTAGGGTTTGGTTTATAGAAAGATCACCAGCCAAGGACCCTTGCCTAATCTACTGGAGGGGGGCGGCGCACGGCAGGGAGCCGGCGTCGGCCACACCCTAAGGCCCATAGGCCATAAGCCCAATTAGTCCAACACGCCCCCGCAGTCTAACCGGCGTTGCCACAAATGTTTAGACTGGACCGAAACACTGTGAAGACAGAAGAAGGTAGCCCCTTGGTGAAGATGTCGGCGTACTGCGATGATGTAGGAACATGAAGAACGCGGACGTCACCAACAACAACACGCTCCCGAATGAAGTGAAGATCGATCTCTATATATTTGGCGCATTGATGCTGGATGGGGTTTGAGGACATCTAGGCGGCGCTGATGTTGTCACAATAGAGCAACGAAGCACCGCACGGTATTCGGCCTCAGCACTGGACCGGGACACAGTCGGCGGTCGCTTGGAAGACCAAGAGATCAAATCGTCGCCAAGGAACACAGCACAGCCGGACGTAGATTTGCGCGTCAGGGTAACCCACCCAATCAGCGTCGGAGTAAGCCACTAGACCGTCCTGGGAAGAAGGCCGAAGCAGTAATTCGGAGTCGAGGGTGCCGTGAATGTAGCGCAAGATGCACTTCAAGGCAGCAATATGAGGCTCCCGAGGATCATGCATGTGAAGACACACCTGCTGAACGCCTGAACAACATAGGCAATGTCGGGCCTAGTGAAGGTGAGCCATGATAGGAATATGCAACTCAGTGTATTCCATAGCCCAAAGGGGCAAGATGTACAGCTCTACAATATGCAGAAAACCCCTCCAACTAGAGAGAAAACACAGAGTAGGTAACATAGAGTATGCAGAGCTACACATATATCTACCACCCCCCCTCAAACTCATGGGGGATCCACAACACTGAGTTTGGAGAGAAAGTAGCTGTGTTGAGCCCTTGCTTGTGCCTTTGTGAAGAAATCTGCCAACTGAAACTCGGAAGGCACATAACTTAAAACCAATATCAGTGACAACAGAGGAGAAGCGCTCAAACCAGGCCCGAGGAGCTTGCTTAAGGCCGTAAAGAGAGCGGCGCAACCGACAAACCATACCATGCGGAACAAAGTATCCTGGAGGTGGCTGCATGTAGACCTCCTCACGTAGCTCACCATTGAGAAAAGCATTCTTAACATCAAGCTGGGAGATGGACCACCGACGAACGGAAGTAACAGCAAGAAGAGTCCGGACCGTGGTCATGTGAGCAACCGGAGCAAATGTCTCATCATAGTCACGACCTTGCTCCTGCTGAAAACCATGTGCCACAAGACGAGCTTTATAGCGCTCAAGGGATCCATCGGAGCGAGTCTTGATCTTATAAACCCACTTGCAAGTAATAGGTGTCACATGAGGTGGTAAAGGGACAAGATCCCATGTACCAGTGCGCTCCAGGGCAGCAATCTCCTCAGCCATGGCATGCTGCCAATCTGAGTGGACGACAGCCTCTCGGTAAGTGGATGGCTCTACAAGAGCAGCAGCAGTGAAGCCATAGCGATCCGGGGGATGGATTGCACTACGGTCACGAAGAGTATACCGAGGCGACTCTGGAGGAGGTCCAAGAAGCGAGGAAGAGGACTCTGGTGGTGGAGGAGGAGGCCTCGGACGACGACTGTAAACGTGAGTGATCTCACGAGGAGGCACGCTAATAGGAGTAGGCCCAAGGAGCGACGGAGAAGACTCAAAGGTGGGTGCAGGAGTGGAGACATGAGGGAGCTCATGAGAGGGCATCTCTAGTGGAGGGACGCAGGCAACAGGAGGAGCAGAAGATGATGGTGGTGAAGACGAGATAGGTGGGGACGAAGAAGGCGAGGAGCGTGAAAGAGGCAGCGGAAGAGACGAATCAGGGAGAGTCAAGAAGGAAATAGACTCGACAGTGGTGGAAGAGGGGCACGAGGAGGAGCGAGGGTGGAAAGGCCGTGATTCATCAAAAGTGACATCCCGAGAAATCCTCATCCGACGAGCAACAGGGTCGTAGCAACGATAACCCTTGTGCTCCGTACTGTACCCAAGGAAAATACACTCAACTGACTGAGCAGTCAGCTTAGTGCGCTCTCAGAGGACAGAGCAGGCACACCTAAAACACCGGAGATGATTGTACCTCGGAGGATGCCCAGAAGGGCGCTCATAGGGAGTACACCCCTGAAGAACCGAGGACGGCTATCTGTTAATAAGAAAAACAGTCGTGGAGACAGCCTCAGCCCAAAAATGAGGTGGAAGCTCAGAAGATAGCAAAAGAGCACGAGAAGTCTCAAGAATGTGACGATGCTTGCGCTCGGCAACACCATTCTGAGCATGGGCACGAGGGCAAGAAAATTGAGCAAGGGTACCCTCGGTAGCAAGAAAGCGACGATGTGCGTCAGAAATGTACTCTCCAGCTGAATCAGCACGAAAAGCACGAATAGGAGAATCAAACTGAGTGCGAATCATAGCTGCAAACTGCTGGTAGATAGACAAAAACTGACCACGAGAGGACATAAGATAGATCCATGTAAAGCGAGAAGAGGAGGTGCTGACGCGCGGGCCTGTGAGGCGGGCGTGGTGGCATGGGCCGCCCGAAGCAAACGGAGACGGCGGCGCGAGCCGCACGGCGCTGCGCGTGGGGCCGCTCGGACGGCGGAGCAGACGGCACGCGAGGCCGTGCGGTGCGAATCGGGCCGGCGGCCACTCAAATCGGGTGGCGGCGGCGCGAATCGAGCCAGAGGGGACTCAAATCGGGCGGCGGCGCGAATCGAGCGGCGGCGACAGCTCAAATGGACGGGCTGGGAGGGGCGCGCGAGGGCAAGGGCACGAAGGAGAAGGAGAGATGGAGTTGCCCGACCGCCGGAGGCTCACCGGCGGCGCGGCGGCGGCGGCGGCGTCTAGGGGGCTTGAAACCCTAGGCTGTGATACCATGATAGGAATATGCAACTCAGTGTATTCCATAGCCGAAAGGGGCAAGATGTACAGCTCTACAATATGCAGAAAACCCCTCCAACTAGAGGGAAAACACAGAGTAGAGAGTAGGTAAAACAGAGTATGCACAGCTACACATATATCTAACAAGCCACTGCAAAGCACCGGCAATGCTGCGGAAATCAGTAGGATCTGCAACTGGAGGACTAGAATCAGCCGCAACCTTAGGGTTTGTATCAACCGGAGTGAAGCAGGGTTTACACTCGGCCGTATCTGCCCTCTCCAGGATCTCTTCCCAGGACCGCGCTGAACACGCATCTTGAGAAAGTGATGGAGCTCGCCAAGGTTCTTCTCAGCAAATTCCTGCTGTAGTAATGCAATGATCTGCCGGAGAATGGTCGAAGAGGAAGATGTGAGGACAATATCATCCACTGTAAAGCAGGAGATAAGCCATCTCTGTGACTCGGCGGAACACGAACAAAGAGGTGTCGGACTTAGCTTCAATGAAACCCAGCGTCTGGATGAAGGTTGCAAAGCAGTTGTACCAAGCACGAGTGGCCTGCTTCAGGCCATTGAGGGACCTGTTGAGCCGACATTCCGGATGCGCTGTGTCTTCCAAACCTGCAGGCTGGGTGCAGTAGACAGTCTCTAAAAGTGTGCCCATGGAGGAATGCATTCTTGACGTCGAGCTGATGAATGGGCCAGCTGCAGGAGAGAGCCAGAGAGAGCACAGTGCGGACGGCTGCGGGAGAGCCAAAGAGAGCACAGTGCAGACGGTTGCTGGCTTAACGACGGGACTGAACGTCTCATCAAAGTCAATGCCCGGGCGCTGAGTGAACCCCCAAAAGGACCCAGTGAGCCTGGTACCAGCATGCAGTTTGTGCTTGAAGATCCACTTTCCAGTGACCACATTGGCGCGTGGCGGTCGAGGAACCAATTTCCAGGTGTGTTTCCGAAGAAGAGTAGCATTCTCCTTATCCATGGCAGCCCGCCAATTTCGATCAGCGAGGGCACTGCGGAAGGTCTTCGGAATCGGGGACAACTACGTGGCCGTGAAGAGAGCCGGTTGGCGCACACCGAGTTTCGCGCGAGTCGTCATGACATGTTGGTTGACCATAGGGTCGATGGGCACTACGCCTTTGGGCAGACAAGGCCGGCGGCGGGCGCCACGTGTAGTAGCCCTCGTATGGCTGCACCAACGGGCGAAGTGCAGGACCACCGGCACCGAGTGGAGAAGAGGAGCGGGGCGGCGAGACGGCCGCACATGGCAGTGTGGAGGCGCTGTGTGGTACAGACGGTGCCGCACGTGGCAGTGCAGAAGACGCGTCGAATGCGGCACGTGGCAGTGCGGGAGAGGGCGCGACAGGGGCCGTACCTGGCAGTGCAGAGGGTGCCACAGTCGGCGGAAATGAGGCCGAGCGGGGCGCCGTTGCCTGGGCGCTGGGCACTGCAGGGGAAGGTGGTGCTGCACCACGAAGCACGGGCAATGTACCTGCAGCGAAAGGAGATTGTGACGGTCCTATCGGAAAAGTGACCAGTGTGGTCCCCTCAACGAAAGGGAACACGGATGACGCGGTTTGAAGAAGTGTCAAGACAGCGGTACCCTTTATAATGCTCGGAATAGCCAAGAAAGACGCACGTGGTGGAATGTGGCGGGAGCTTGTGGCTAGAAGTGGCGGTCAAGTTCGGATAGCAGCGACAACCAAAGACGCGAAGATGGTTGTAGGATGGCGGCGTGCCATACAGGACCATGTGCAGAAGGTATGTGGCAGTAGAGAGCGCCACGACCCAGGAGCGGGCAGAGAATGTTGTTGGTGGACCGAACGATTCGCTCAGCTCGACCGTTCTGGGAGGACGTGTAAGGACACAACATGCGCAGGTGGACGCCACTGGAGAGGAAGAAGGTCCGGACGCTGGAGTTATCGAACTTGCGTCCGTTGTCGCACTGGACAACCTTAATGGGGACACCGAACTGTGTATAGTCACATAAGAGAAGAAGTTCGCCAAGATGTCATACGTGTCGGACTTGAGACGTAAGGGAAAGGTCCACAAGTAATGAGAACAATCATCGTGAACGACGAGATAACACTTGTAGCCAGACTGCTAACATGCTAACAGGAGAAGTCCACAAGTTGCAATGAATAAGATCAAATTTATCTGATGCTCGGGACGACGACGCCCGAAACGGGAGTCGGGTGTGGCGCCCGAGTTGACATGCATGACAAAGCGAGGAGCTAATAATGGATGCTAATTTGGTCAGGGCCTCCTGACCGGGATGACCAAGACGACAGTGCCAAAGGGTGGTGGTGACGCCAGCAGTGAGGGCAGCGGCGACTGTAGCGGGAAGATGAAGAGGGTACAACGGCCTAGAGCTATTGCACCTGACGATCACATTTCGAGTCCAAAAGTGTGCTGTGCCAGGCATGTGACGGGGAGCAAAGAGCCGTCACCGATAACAATAGTTGAAGAAAAAGGGTACCGTTGGGGAGAAACATGTGAAAGAATATGAGGAGTTGAAGCATGTGAGTCAAACTACCACTCGTGCTGCTGTGGCGGAGTCAGCGTCATGGTGCTGAAGGTGGAGGCGAGGGACTGTTGATCCCATGACAGCTGGCCGGTGAAGGAGTTATAGAACCCCACGGTGCAACCCAATGGCCAGTGGGCGCGTGGGCCTGCGAAGCTTGGAGTGCCTATGCCTGCGCCTGGTAGGCGCCTGAGCAGCCTGCCACGCCGCCATCTGCTGGAGCTACGCCTGCTGCGCCAGGAAGGCCTGGGGAGGCGGAGGACCGGTCTGCTGAGGGTGCGGACCACGGGTTGTGGAAGGATGACCATTGAGCCACGCCGGGTCCATGGGCCGGCTGAGTGTTGCCTGTGCTGTTGCCATTGCCGCCGCTGGGATTCGACTGGCGGTTGCTCTTCTTGGAATATTTCTTCGAAGAGCTACTGCCGGCGCCCCCAGAGCCGCTAGGGGAGAGTTGCTGTCCCTACTGCGGCGCGCGCTGCTGCTGTGGAGGCGGCACGGGTGGGCGCTGCGGCTGGGAACCGTCGGAGTCCGCGGTGAGGAGGGCGGTGGAGGTGTCGGTGTTGCAATCGCCGTGGGTGGGTGGCCTCCTTGAACGATGGGAAGTGACAACTACGACGAATGTGGCGGCCGATGGCAGTGTACTTGTCGTTAAGGCCGCAGATGCAGGTGAGGACAAGGGTGTTGTCGAGGACGTGCTGCCTCAAGTAGCCGAGGGTGTCGGCCATCCACTTGAGATGCCTGCAATACTCAGCAATGGGAGATCACCTTGCTTCAAGTTGCGGAACTAGGCATCAAGGACGACTGCGCGAGCCTCATGGTTCCCAAGGAACTGGGCCTCCACGGCAAGCCATACCGAGCGAGCGGTGGAGCTCGGTTCCATCACGGCAAAGTCGTTGGTGATGGTGCTGTATATCCAGACGACGCAGTCCATCCGCGCCCATTCAGGGTAGCCGGCCGCCAGGTGATCGAGGAAAAGGCGTCCTAGTTTCATTTCCAAAAAGAATTTGAAGGGGTTACACATATGTAGGCAAGGGTCTAGGGTTTGGTTTATAGAAATATCACCAATCAAGGAACCTTGCCTAATCCACTGGAGGGGGCCGGCGTCGGCCATACCCTAAGGTCCATAGGCCATAAGCCCAGTTAGTCCAACACTTGTGTTCCTCAGGCTCTACATGTTCTTCACAGGAGCACCTTGCGGCGCCTAAACCCTCTCGGCTTGCATTTTGATCTGCTATGGTCGCCATATCTGCCTCCTCTTCTCTGTCTTCCTCCTCTTTTATCCCTCCCCTTTTGATCACACGGTGCAGTGGCAAAGGCCACCGGCTGGAGAGCTCCTACTCAGGGTTCAATCACTGGGTGCTGCACAATTTGGCAGAAAATAAAAAAACAAATCCCCTCACCGTGCCTCCTATGGGGCATCTGGCTTGTGGCAATGGTGCAGTCCAACCAGGGGTTGTTGATTGTGGGCCGGCCCAAGCAACGACTTGTTGTCTTGGGTGTGCAGCGGGGTTGGGGGGTTTTCTCGATCGGGAGCCAATGTCTCCTTCTTAATACCTTGGGGACGGTCTTACTGTTATGGACTCCTCCTTTGGGAAGAAGTTCCACCGCAAGAAGAAGGCCAGTTCGGCCTCAACAAGTAGTTAGGATTTCTATTCCTCAACAAGTAGTTAGTTAACAGATAATTGTTAACAGATAACAAGAAGAAGGCCAGTTGCTAGCAGATTGATCACGCTCTGCAGCCCACGTCCTCATCCTTTTCCCCTGCGCGCCGCTAAACCCATCGCTCCACAGCAACCATGGGCGATGCCCCGATCACCAAGGCCAACCTTGATGCAGCCATCGAGAAGGCCATGGATGAAGCTCTGCAGAGGATTATGGATCAGATGACCGACATCACCAAGAAAAACGACGTCGAGTTGGGCAACCTCCGCGCCGAGAAAGCTCGATTGAACACCTCCATCAACAATGTGCAGACGCAGGTGATGGCGAGCAAAGGGCGTTTTGACTCGTCCAGCTCGTCAGCCAACGATGGGGCCCGTGGTCCTGCGGTGGCGTCCACAAACTCCACTACCCCAAGTACGACGGCGTCGACGGTCCGTTGGATTGGCTTCACAAAGGGGAGAAATTCAGGTTTGGACAACGTCCTTCTGCCTGCGCGGCGCGGCGAGCCAATGGTACTACCGATTGAAGGAAAAATCGTGGTTCCATGCCGTTGTGGCAGGAGTTCGTCGATAGCATCAATAAGCGTTCTGGGCAACCCGTGCGCAGCAACACTTTTGCCAAGCTCACGCAGTTGCGCCGCACGGGATCGGTGGGTGAGTACCAGGAGGCGTTCCTCAAGCTGCTGGCACGCTGCACTACTGTTACTGAACGACAGCAGATCGACATCTTCACCGCCGGTCTTCAGCAGCCGATGAGCATTGACGTCGAGATGCAAAAGCCTGAAACGTTGGACGACGCGATTGGCGGTTGCGCGTGCGTATGAGCGCCGCAATCTGGTCGTCGAGGAGGCGTCGCGCTCCAAAGGCCGCACGCCTCCCCTACATCGCACCTCCTCGTCGACTCCAGCAATTCCAAAGACGCCGACCACCACGGGTTCTACATCAGCAACGTCCGGTGCTCCGGTTGAAGTCTCCGCTCCGGCCGGCGCCTGTTTCACACGATTCTCGCCGGAGGAGATGGCTCAGCGCCGCCTGGAGGGTCTCTGTTACAACTGCCTCGAGAAATTGTCTCGCGAGCACATCAATTCCTGGAGGTGGAAAGCGCCACCGACACCGACGGCTCTTCGTCAGAAGATGACATGAGGATCTCCATGGCGGCCATCACCGGCGTCAAAGCAGGATCCACGCTGCAACTGGCCGCGGCCGTCCAGGGCGCCAAGCTCACCACCTTGGTCGACTCCAGGTCGACTCATTCCTTCATCAGCGCGGACGCGGCGCAGCAACTCGGCCTGATGCCACGACCAGGACTCACGGTCGGCGTCGCCAATGCCAATCGCATCCCAATTTCTAGTGTCTGCCGGGGCATCACCGTACACATCGACCAAGAAGATTTCAATCTCGACTTGTCCGTCATTCCATTGGGCGGCTATGATCTGGTGCTTGGGTGCGAGTGGCTCCGCACCCTGGGACCCATCTTGTGGGATTTCAAGCGCCTCACCATGGCATTCTGGCACATCGACCACCGCGTGAAGTGGTTCGGCATCAATGGCAAACCCGCTCCACGCCTCGTCATTGCCGACGTCCACGACGTGCTGAACCTGCTGCTGCACGAGTTCACGGACCTCTTCGTGACGCCCACGCGACTGCTGCCGGCACGCGCCTTCGACCACCGGATCGACCTGCTGCCCAACGCCGCACCCGTCGCAGTACGGCCCTACCGCTAGGCCCAAATCCTCAAGGATGAGATCGAGGCGCAGTGCAAGTCCATGCTGGAGCAGGGCATCATCAAGGCGAGCACTTCGGCTTTCTTGTTGCCGGTCCTGCTCGTGCGCAAACGTGACGGCTAATGGCGCTTCTGTGTGGACTACAGAGCCTTGAACGCCATGACTGCCCGGGACAAGTTTCCAATCCCGCTTGTCGAGGAGTTGGTGGATGAACTCAAAGGCGCCATCTTTTTCACCAAGTTGGATTTGCGGAGCGGGTACCATCAAGTCCGGATGCACGCAACAGACATTCATAAGACGGCGTTCCGCATGCATCACAACCACTTTGAGTTCCTTGTGATGCCGTTCGGGTTGACGAACGTGCCGTCCACCTTCCAGTTGCTGATGAACACGGTCTTGCAGCCGTTCCTGCGGCGATTCATCCTTGTCTTCTTGGACGACATCCTCATCTACAGCCGCTCGTGGACGGAACACCTCCAGCATCTGCGCCAAGTCTTCTCCGTCCTGCGCGAGCATGGCCTCGTCCTAAAGAAGTCCAAGTGCCATGGACACGGAGATGCTATGGACACAGAGAAAATTGCAGCTGTCCAGGCATGGCCGCAGCCGCGCTCGGTGAAGGCGCTGCGCGGATTCCTCGGCCTCACCAGGTAGTATCGCCGTTTCAGTCACAACTATGGTGTCATTGCGGCACCCCTCATCGCGCTCTTGAAGGAGGTGTTTCGTTGGACACTGTCGGCGACCGACGCATTCGAGGCCCTCAAGGTGGCGCTGACGACGGACCCTATGCTTCAACTCCCCAACTTCGCCGAGCCATTTGTCGTGGACTGCGATGCCTCGGGCTCAGGTTTCGGGGTTGTTCTTCATCAAGGCAACGACCCGATCGCCTTCTTTAGCAAGGCCGTAGCCCCGCAACATGCGAAGCTCGCTGTGTACAGACGCGAGCTCATTGGCTTGGTACACGCCGTTCGACAGTGGCGGCCGTACTTGTGGGCGACCTCCTTCGTCATCCGCACCGACCATTGCATCTTCAAGCATCTCCTCGACCAACGGCTCTCCACCATTCCGCAGCATACATGTGTAAACAAGTTGTTTGGTTACAGCTTCCAGGTGGAGTACAAGCCGGGCAAGCAGAACGCGGCGGCCGACATATTATCTCGCCGCGACGAACACGCCAGCGACGGGTCAGGCCACATCCACGCCATGTCGTCAGCCAACGCCGCGGTCCTCCGCCACCGCCCGTCCACAAACTCCGCTACCGCAAGTATGACGACGTCGACGATCCTGTTAGATTGGCTTCACAAAGGGGAGCAATTCTTCCACCAACACGAGACGCCGGAGAATTTGAAGGTTTGGACAGCGTCCTTCTACCTGCACGGCACGACGATTTGAAGGTTTGGACAGCGTCCTTCTACCTGCACGGCACGGCGAGCCGGTGGTACTACCGATTGAAGGAAAATCGTGGTTCCACGCCGTCGTGGCAGGAGTTCGTCGACATCATCAATAAGCGTTTTGGGACACCCGTGCGCAGCAACACTTTCGATGAGCTCACGCAGTTGCGCCGCACGGGATCGGTGGGTGAGTACCAAGAGGCGTTCCTCAAGCTGCTGGCATGCTGCACTGCTGTTACTGAACGACAGCAGATCGACATCTTCACTGCCGGTCTTCAGCAGCCGATGAGCATTGACGTCGAGATGCAAAAGCCTGAAACGTGGGAGCGTGAAACCACTCCCGCCCGGAGATGAAGATATCATAGCACCTGACGGGGGACGGGGGCACGGGACCCCACCCGCCCGGTCTAGTGTGCAGTAGGGGCGGCTCCGCATCCTCTAGGAATGGGCCGGCCAGCGGCTCCACCGGGGGAGGTCCAGCCAGAGGAGGTGGAGCTGCAGGATTAGTAGAGCAGGGCATAGTATCCACAGTATCATCGACCAGAAAATCAAGAGTTGAGGAATCTGGTGCGGGTGATGATGCGTCTAGTGGACAAATCAAGGCAGCGATAGCCTTTATGAGAGGAGGGGTATCTGAGGAACACGCATTGCCGTAGAGCGCGGCGCAAGCTTATGTGCGACTGTAGCAAAGGCACCCAAACACATGTAGGATTTCAATGTGGATGGATGACGATGGACGCCTATTGAGGAGGTAGCAGGCGGTCACAAGGGATTCCGCCCAGTACGATGCTGACATGGACGCATGGAGAAGCATGGGTCCGGGAGTAAGCAATGAACTCAACAATGTGCTGGCGGACATTAAACTTGCGCCTAAGAGGGAATGTGCAGCAATAATGTGTGTAGTCATCCAAAATCACCATGTAGTATGAAAACTAGATATACTAGTGATAGGTGAGGTCCAAACCTCTTAGTGAATTAACTCAAAAGGCCCAGCGGTTTGGGAACTAGATAAACTGAAAGGCACGCGCGTGTGTTTGCCTAGCTGACAAGAGTGGCATAAAGAACGGCATGCTTTATTACAAGAAATCAAATTGTTTTTATTCATGCGAGTTAGACCTGTTGGAGCTGGGTGTCCAAGACGCTGGTGCCACAGGGTAGATGATGCGGCCAAAAGCGCACACGTGGTGGGGGTCGACTGCGTCAAAGTGTAGAGATCCCCGTTGCTATTGCGGCGAAGAATCACGTGTCCCGTCGGAATGTCCTTTACAGAAAAACCGAAAGTGTCGATCTCGATAGAACAATCATTGTCGCGAAAAAGGATCGAGTGGCCGTGAGATGTTACCGGGATACTAGAACCATATGTTACTTGGATACTAGAACCATTGCCAACTAAAATAGAAGAAATAGGGGGGCGGCGCTTGAGCAATATACCATCCGATGATGACATGTGGGTGGAGGCACCGGAGTGCACAACCCACAACGAAGAGCCTTGCACCGACATCCACAGGAGTGCCGCGATCACCCCCGCCTGGTCCCGCAAGGGGGGCTAAGGCGGCGGGGCGGGGCGGGGACGTAGAGCGAAGCGAACGCCGTGTGCGCCTGGATATGAGTGTCGGCGGCAAGGGCGTCGCGGATATGAGTGTCGTCGGCGTCGCGCTCCGTGGACGCCTTGATGGCATGGCGCTCGGCCGCAGCGGCGTGTTCTAGCGCCTCCTCAAGGGACTTGGCGCGCACGAGGCACTGTGTCTCGGCGGCCTCAGCGGCCAACCGCTCCTCCTCCGTCTGGACGCCACCATGCATGTGCGACGTCAGAGTTGGAGGGGTCGATGAGGGTCCCAACCATTGCTGTGCGACGGGGAACGTCGGAGTGCGGCTGGGATGGCGGTACAATAGGGTTAGCGGAAGCTGATTCGGGTTGATACCCGGACTCGTGATACCATGAAGGTATGGCTGGAAAATTAGTAGATTGATTATGGAGGGACAAAGTGACCATACATATATAGGCAAGGGCCTCCTAGGGTTTGGTTAGGGAGATCCTTGCCTAATCTACCTAGGCTAGGGGGCTGCGCACCCGGCAATAGGCCGGCGGCATGCCCCATGGGCCACCGGGCACATATCACACTTACATTGTCTAACACTCAGGACATTGAACCAACATTAGCATTCATTCTCCATGAGAACGGTATTGTTGTTCTAAAAGATGAGAGGGGCTTCTTTGTTGAGAACATTGGAGCACTTCGTGATATTGGAACTCAGACAAAGAAAGGATCAAACTGGGGTTATACAGGAAATAAAGGCATTTGAGTTAATTCAGTTTTACAGGTAGGTTACAGAATAACTTTTTTGTTAAGTTATTATATTGCCTGTAGTTTTATGGATTTTGTTCTGGTTTCTTATGTAGTTGGTACTTGTCCTACAACTATAACTTGTGTAACCTTTTGAATTATCTGGATCCTCCAAGGAGATTCTGTTTTATTTTCTTCCAGAGAGGAAGTGGATGCCGATAGTGCATGGAATCAGTGGTTGTTGTCTGAATTCCCTTCTTGTTTGTTAGTGCCCAAGAAACCTTTTATGCTCTTCCCTGTTTTCAGAGGTGCCTGGAAAAGCTGTCACAACCTTCTTGAGTTTTATTCCTCTAGCGGGAGAAGTTCATGGATTCTTCAGCCACCTTGCTCACTTGATCCTTTCCATGTTACGTCTCGCTTCTTCAGCCATCCAAAAACATGCAGCGGGAGACGTAACATGAAAAGGATAAGTGAGCAATGATGCATCAAGGTTAGGCATCAATGCGTGCCCTTTGATCCGGGACTAAATCAAAATTCTGAGCAGCTGTTCCTCCTTACTTTCGTGTCTTGATCTGGTTTAGATTTGGGGTTCCCTTACAGAGTCTCTCTTGTTTGAGTTCCCAGATTCATGATGTAGCTTTAGGTTTGATTGAGAGTGATTTGCAACCCAACTTACTGAATGAATGCTCCAGAATGATAGTACATATGCAACCTGAGGACACCAAATCTTACACAAGATTCAGTCATCTGATTTTGGGACAAAAATTCAGAAACTTGTGTAAAAAACTTTATTGACGTTTGGTTTTACTGAAATTGTGCTTATCAATAATTAGTATGTTGTATTTGATTTAAGAGGACCAAGATACTGCCAACTTTGCTAACTGTTTAAACTCCGTGGCTATTTTCTAATGGCTAATGGCTATTTTCTAATGGCCAAGATAGTAATCTGAATTTAGAATGAAATATTCCATTACTTTTCTGCATTAACATTTCAAAATACTTTTGTCCTTTTATTTTGAACGCTACAATGGTTCCTTGTGCATTGTATGAAGCAAGTGCATTCTGAATGTTAGCAATTATAAATTGACTTCACAAAGTCTCTACGATTTTGATGGCTCAGCTTCCAATTTCTGAACCACTTTTGATGCCCAGGTAACTCAACAGTCCCATATTTTGGAATGATAGCTTGTGAAACTAGAGATGGCTCCTGACAATGCAAGAATTTGGGGCTGAGAAGAATGCCAGCTAACCAAACATTTAGGTAACTCTTCCTTACTGGTTCGGTTACCCATTCCAAAAAACATCTCTATTGTAATCTGGTTCTTTTGGGGAGGTACATACGTTTGGAACTCACAATCACCAGGAGGCACGCATGTACTAATCATCTTTGCTCTGCTTGTAAGCTTGTTCTTTCGTGGTTTAGATTGGTCCTTTGAATGATTGGGTATGATGTATATTCATACTGCCAAAAAAAATTATAGTAATGAATGTTTAATAGGCCCCAAGAATTCATGATGTAGCTTTAGGTTTGATTGAGAGTTATTTGCAACCCAACTTACTGAATGAATGCTCCAGAATAATAGTACATATGCAACCTGAATACATCAAATCTTACACATGATTCAGTCATCTGATTTGGGACAAAAAATAAGAAACTAGTGTAGAAAACTTTATTGATGTTTGGTTTTACTGAAATTGTGCTTATCAATAATTAGTATGTTGCATTTGATTTAAGAGGACCAAGATACTGCCAACCTTGCTAACTGTTTAAACTCCGTGGCTATTTTCTAATGGTTAAATAGGTCTACTCCTATCGGTGCCCCGATCAATATGCTACTTTTGGAATTCCTTCCTTAGGAGATGTATTGTTTTGAACAAATGTGACAGGTCCCTATAGTAATTTGAATTTAGAATGAAATATTCCATAACTTTTCTGCAGTAACATTTCAAAATACTTTTGTCCTTTTATTTTGAACGCTACAATGGTTTCTTGTGCATTGCATGAAGCAAGTGCATTCTGAGGTTTAGTGATAACTTAAAAAGATTTTTTGAAGTCATAACTTACTCCGTTTCAAATTGTACGGTATTTTCTCTTTCAGTAAATTTTACTGGGGTCCATTAACTTTTGCTCTTGTCCTATCTAGGTCCATTTACCTTAAAGCTGCCTCCTACGCTACAGCCGTCGCCGCCTCCTGCGCTACCGTCGTCGCCGCCTCCTGCGGACTCCTCAAACCCGGCAGCCATCATGCGCTCCCGCCAAGCCTCCCTCCCCTCTCCTCCCGCCGCCGTCGCATCGACCATGCCAACGGACGTGCCCGCCTTGGCCTCCAGCAGGCGCCTCTTCTCCCTGTCCCTTCCGTTGAACGCTACCACCATCGACTCCAGGGACCGCCACAACATTTGCAGCCTTTTCGCGAACTTCCCCGCTGGCGCCCAGCTCCGACAACACCACCAGCTCTAGGTTCAGGCTTCTCACCGTGCTTAGGATCCCTGACCGATCGTCGCCGCCTGCATGGCCGAGCAGGAACTGGAGGCACACCATGAGTGCCTTCTCGCCGTGCAACGCCACAGAGTCCAGGGTGGACGTGCGGGTGATGGCCAGCTGCATGTTGATAGACATGGCGTACGAGAAGAGGTGCGGCGAGAAGTTGTACCCCGGTTTCGCCGCCACGACGACGATGTTGAGCCAGGCAGGCGCGTCAGTGACTCGAGCAACGTAGACCACTGAACGCTAGTGGGAGACGCCGAGATCGACCACATGGAGGGGCCGTCGCGGCGGTGGCGTGGTGCATGATACACCCAGGGCTCGGCGGCCGTGAACTCAGGGGCTCGGTGGAACAACCGGCGCAGAACAGTTGGGGCTCGGTGGTCGCGAATGCTGGCGCGAGGCACTCACAGTGTTGCGGCGGCAACGGCACGCGCACGGACGCGTTGGTGGTTGGCGTCGCCGGAGAAGGAGGCGAGCTCGCTAAGAACGTAGGCTGGTGCTGACTGGCGTATGGGCTCATCTCCCCACGGCTCGATTTGACCACTACCCTGCAAGAGGAGCACAGGACGAGGTGGTGGCGGGGACGGAGGAGGAGGAGGCGTGCAGGCTAGAGCAACGCAAGGGCGTCGAGTGGAGAAGAAACGAGAGATGAGGGAGTATTTTGCAAAATGTTGACACGCTGTCATCACCATGTAGGCGAAAACTACCACCGTGGATGGCTTTGGACCTCCACCGCACCACTTTAATAGATACTGAACTCAAATGACCCGCTTTTTTTATTTAAGGGACCTAGTTACGACGGGGGCAAAAGTTAACGGATTCTAGTGAAAGTTACTCTCTCTTTTCTAAATAGATATCTAGACGAGTTTAGATAGACAACAAAAGCTATATGTTCAAAAAAACTAAAATTATTTACAATTTGGAGTGGAGGGAGTACAAACATCGGACACTAGCTAGCCCTTCAACGTTTTTTTGAAGTAAACATGAATTTCATGCATTGCTGAGTCAGCGAAATAAGCGTGGTTGTGCTGTGCTGTTCGCACAGTTTCGAAGGAGCCGATTTGCGTTTCTGCTGCATACCTTACAATGGTCCCTACCCCACGGCATGCTTTCCCCTAAAGGCATTGTACCTTGTCCACTTGCTCTCATTCTTTTGCGGTGTGCAGCATACTGTGCATATTAACCGTTACGCGAATCCTTCGTGTCTGAAACAAATTAGCGGAACAATTCATCTGAATTGCCTGTGTACGCGGAGAGGCTGTTGTACACTATCAAAATATGGTATCTTGAGTTGGTCAGAATATACTGATTGCTTCATATATTTTCGGTTACTTTTGCAGATAAAGGAGGACCTTTCTGTTTCTCTGGAGCCACCATATCGAAGAGAAATTTGCAAATTTGGGAATGCAAACATGTGGCTTCGCAGATTTGCTCACATATGGAATCCAGAAACAAAAAGTAGGAAAAGGATCATAATCAGCTCCGGGTTGAATTTGGAATTTGGAATGGCACCACGGCAGGGGAGATGGCATTGTCACCGTAATCAGCCAAATGATTGAATTTGGAATGAACAAACAAGCTCTGACACTCTGCGTCTTATTACAAAGAACACCAACTAGCTTTCTGTGCCTGCTGCAGAGCAGCATTACAGAGAAGAATGAGATGCACAGTTGAAAAATTAGTAGAGAATAAAGATACATGGAATGGAACAGAAAAAGATCACCGGAAAAGAAATAGAAGCGCAAATCGTTCGCTTCACTTAGCTCTTTTTAGGAGCAAGCCTGGACTTGATCTTCTCGACCTCCTTGGTGCCAACCTGGAACGCCTTGGTGAGCACATTGTTGGGCACATCCGGCGTCGCCGCGAACAGCGTCATGGCGAGGGACTGCGTGCCAGGCAGCTGGCTGTTGAAGGCCGAGATGACAGCGGCGGGCGCGTCCCCGTTGTTCTTCTGGAAGTGTACCAGCCCGCGGGGGAAGACGAAGACGTCGCCGACCGTGATGGTTTTGGCGAACAGCTTGTTCCCGGTGGTAATGAAGCCAACGTCCAGGGTTCCCTGCAGGACGAAGACCATCTCGGTGGCGCGAGGGTGGGTGTGTGGCGGGTTCAGGCCGCCTGGAGCGTAGTCGATGCGCGACAGCGACACGCCGAGGGTGTTGAGGCCCGGCAATTTCTCGACGTTGGCGCCAGTGACCACTGAGCCGTAGGTGGTGTTGGTGTTGCCGGGGTTGGCTAGGCCCTTGAAGTAGAAATCATCCTCTGTCACCGTGGCCTTGCAGGGGAACCCGTTCACCTTCACGGCTGCACATATAAAAGTCAGTTTTGTTTGTCGTTCCGTTTTACCATGGACAAGAATTCTACGAAACAAAAAAGAAAGTGTTGAGTTACTCACTGGACGTAAGATCCGCGACGCAGATGTCCTGGAGCAAGTCCGGGTCACCAGAGAGGGACGGGGAGGGAAGGAGGACGAGCATCATAGCGACGATGGCAAGGGAAAGCGACGGAGAAGGATTGGCCATTGTGAGCTTGCTCTTGTGCCCGTGCTTTTATGTGTGAGGATTACGGCCAGGGACCACCCTTTCTTTACTCCCTTGTGCTCACTCCTTTACTGTCCCTGGTTGCTCTGAATGGGATGCTGAATGGGCTGAAGATTTGGATCGTATTTATAACAGGTGGGGGACGAGAACGAGAGTGATGTGAGTGCGAAGGTATGTGTGGCAAGATTGTCCTTTCACCCCAAGAAATGTGCTGGCCGTGCGCGTGAGGAGGTAGGAGGGGACATTGCTGAAAGAGTACACAAGGGACAACGTGATAGGCTGGTTATTTTATTCCAGTTTGGGTGATTTTGAAGGGGGAACAGAATTATTTGGTATACTCGGAGAGGATAGGGAGTTGGGCTATCTATTGGGCAAATAAACAATAATTCTACTGATGTCTTTTCTATTTTGTGAGTCAGAAGTTGCCGCAACATCTATCGATCGAAAGCTTCGAAGCCGCAATGGCCCGGACAGAAGTGTACTACGGAGAACAGATCTGAGGACGATGAAAGATCCTCTTCGAAAACATCTTACAGGGTTTGTTGGGTTAACACATATTTTCAAGCAACATATGTTTTTTTCAAAAAGAAAATCTACTGTGTAGATCTAATTTGGGGGCTGGGTAAAAGTAAACGTAATAAAAAAATATAAAAAATATAACCTTTGGATCTGGATTAACTTATTGCGTCCTTTTCCCCTCACCTCAGTATAAACATTTTCAAGATGAACCTAGCTTTTTTTACGCTCTCTACAGGTACAGCTGTAGAAACTGAACTTGTACGCACTCACACGACCATACCCGACACACCCCACGTACAACCCAGACCTACAACTACACACACCTTGATGAAACGATCCAGGCTTCCTAGGTGCACGTCACAGCCCGCTTGTGGCTCCATACGCTCACATGTCATATTAGAGCATCTCAAGCAAGGCTCCTACTCAAAAAGTAGAGGCCGAGAGCAAAAAAAATCAACTCCAGCAGGGTTTTTACTCGGGTCCCTAGAGTAGGGAGGCACCCAAATCCCCTCCACTAGCCCCATCTCCCACGGGTGGCTAGGGGCCTCCCTACTTTTCTGTTGGCCCATTTTTTTTCTCCCGCGCCCATGGGAATCTTCTACCGCCGCTCGATTCCATCGCCGCCAGCTCCTCCGCGCCGCCGCTAGTTCCTTTCTACCGCCGTCGGGATCTGCTGAGAAGATCGAGCTCCGCATGTACCCATCACGCGGGACCAACCAGGGGCGAGGGAGCGTCGGCGACGATACTTGGGAGAGAGAGGAAGGGCCGGGGCACACCTGCTCCGTCGCGCCGTCGCAAGGAGCTACCGTGGCCATGCTCCTCCGCCGCACGGGACGGCCGCGGCGGCCCTGCACCTTTGCGCGTCTCCCAAACCGGCCGCCCGCGCCCCGCTCCACCGCTCAAATCGGCGGCGCCGCCAGCCGATTCTACCCGATCTGTGCGCAGGGAAGAGGACAGGGAGACCTCCGACAGGGTGCCGCTCCTTCGCCGCGGTCGCTTGGCCTCCACCACCGCCTCCTCTCGGAATCCGCCGCTAGGAGCTCCACCAGCACCTCCGCTCGGGGCTCCACCGCCGAAGGCCTGCCGCCGCCCCAAGCTCAACCCTTCCAGAGCTTGGGACAGGGACAGGGAGAGAAAGAGAAGAAAGAAAGGAGGGAGAGGAAATGGCGGTCCCACCTGTCATAGTAGAATCCAAAATCTGAGCCCCAGAAAGTTGGGGCCGGCCCCTACTCAATAAAGTAGGGGCCTGAAATATAGGCCATTGCTGGATTTGCTCTTGGGATTGTGATGAGGGTACCCGTAAGTTCGGCTCAGTCCGCGCGGTGGGTACCACAGAAGTTCAGGCGCTCGCCCTACTGCCTAACACCCGTGCGCACGCGTCGCCACTGCACCATGTGGTGGGTCCCACGCCGCACTCGTCAGCCCACGCCGCACTCTCTCTTCCTCTCTCTCACTTCACCATCATTTTCTTTTGCCCCCAGATCCATACGTTAGGACCTCCGCTGGCGGGGGACGGAGGCGCGCGCCAGCGGGCAAGGAGGAGCGCCTCACTCTACCCCGTGCTACCCTTAACGACTGGCATGTGGTGGGCCCCGCCGCACTCCGACGAGCTCCACCAACAGCGAAGTCGTGCCGAGCTCCTACGTCGAGCTACGACGACAGGTCCTACGCAAGCGGCGAGCGCCGCGCCGCTGTGGCCGCAGCGACGGCCATGGACGGCTGCGGCGAGTAATTTTTTTCAAATATATTTTGCGAAAATCTTTTGAAAATCATTTCTCTTCTTTTTTCTCAAAATTTTTGGTGAATTGTTTCTAAAAATATTTTGTCTTCCCTTTTGAGATTTTTTATATATTTTTTTATTCCCTTTTCAAAAGTTTTCTAAAATTGTTTTGAAATGTTTTTGCGAAACTTTTGCGAAAATATTTTTCTTTTCATTTTTCTAAAATGTTTTTCTTTTTTTGTAACTTTTTAAAAAAGTTTGACGTAAACTTTTTCTTGTAGATTTTGTTTGCAGCAGGCGGACCAATGATGTGGGGCCAGTTTAGAGACGTGGGGCAGTGGAGTGACTGGGGCAGACCCCATGTGACAGTCTGGCGAAGCACAAGAGTACGCAGGAGGCAACGGTTTTATTTAGAGTTTATTCCTTATTTGTCCCTATAAAAAGTTAGCCCTGGAAAAATTTTTCTTCCCTATTTGGCCCGAGGTAGAAGTTTGGTTCCTTATTTGGCCTTCCGTTGGGTTTTCCATCCGTTAGATGTGAAATGGTAGGTGAAAAGACGATTTTACCCCTCCAAAGATGTGGGCCCCACTACGGCCCTTCTCCTTCCTCTCCTTCCCTTCTCATTTTCTCACCGATCTTTTCCTCCAGGTCCTCTGCCTAGCCGACTCGCCGGCTCCAGGCTGCGCCTCCCCGTCCGTCGCGCCGCCGCCACGCGCAGCTGCGCCTCCTACTCCTCCGCGGTGCCGCCTTGGCCGCCGGCGCCTCATGCTCGTAAGCGGTGTCGTCCCAGCCGGCCGCGCCTCCCTTGGCCCTTTGCCGCGCTGCCCTGGCCGGCCGCGCCTCTACCGGTCCTCCGTGCTGCCGTTCGGGTCGTCCCCACCTCCCCCGGTCCTCCGCGTCGCGCCGCCCTCGGACTCCTCCCCGGCCGCGTCGCCCTCCGCCTCCCCGGTTGCGCCGCGGAGGACGAGGAGGCGTGTCCGGGCCGGGCGGCGGGGCAAAGGACAGGGATGGGCGGCCGGTCTGGGGGGAGGCAGAGCGGGAGGTATGACTAGGCCGGGCGGCGGCGCGGAGGATGTGGAGGGACGACCGGTCGTGTGGGTGCCGACGTGGAGCAGGGGAGAAGACGATGAGGAATAAAGGGGAGGAAGAAGAAAGGTTGATGTGGGACCCATGGCCACCCAAGGCCAAGATGGTCTTTTCACATGCCATTTAATAGCAAACGGATAAAAAACCCAACGGAAGGCAAATAAGGAACCAAACTTCTACCTAGGGCCAAATAGGGAAGAAAATTTTTTCTAGGGAATCGATACAGGTGATTAAAGGACGTTCGAAGGATGGTCCCCACAGTTATGCCTGCTTCGTCTTGAAACCTTAGCGGACTATCACTTGTTAGGGAATCTTTGTAAAGACCTCGTTGCGACCCTATGCAGTCACACCTCGGTAGTGTGATACGTGCCTAGCTAGCACAGCGTGGTTGGGTTTACGCGACTCATGGTGAAAGTGTACAACCTTTGCAGAGTGTAAAACTGTTATAACAGCCGTGCTCACGGTCACGAGTGGCCTGGACCTCCACATGAGTAATTTACTTAAAGATTATAATAAATCATCTCTGGTTAATCTTTGTGACCTTCCTGAGTACCAACCATAAGTGTACTCACCCTTGCTAAACCTCTGCTCAGAAAAAGAAGGTGCTTTGGAGTTCTGAAGATGGTGCTAGGCATACGCAACCCCCGGTTGACTGCTTGTGGAGTTGGAGCCTCCGTTTCAGGATTAAGCTGTGTAATACTCCGATAGTCTTTTTAGTTTATATTGTTTTATTCGTGATACTGTCTCTAATACTCATTTTTGTTTGTCGTATGTGTTAAGCTTGGTCCTGGCACACATACGGTGCACATCTGGTTTTGTTTTCAGAACCGGGTGTGACAAAAGTGGTATCAGAGCTGTATCGACCATAGGACGTAAGCCTAGACAAAACTGATCGCTTTCTAAGGTCTATTTTGTTATAAAACCATCCTTAACTTATTCTTGGCTTCTGATGATTTTTCTTGCCCTTGTCTATTTATCTCTTCCTTGATAATTTAATTTAGTTTTGACTTTTGTTATTTATAACTCCTAGTTTCTATTACGTAACCTTTAATACTTTTCTGTTTACTCCCATCACTCCTTGAATTATTTCTCGATCTTAATCATGTGCTTACTCCTTGATGATTTTACCTTTCTCATGCATCTTATCTCCTTGATTTAATGGTGATATTGCTAATTCTCAATCCTTCTCTATATATCCCTTCTTATTTATTTCTCACCTTGATCATGCATTACCTTCTTGGATTTCTAATTTATCTTCTTGCTTCTTTGTTTATTCAACTCCTCTTGACATTGCTTTGGTCGTATGGTACATCCTCATTTACATGACATTATTATTAGAGTATTCATTTACTCCTGTTTACCTCTGTTTGATTCTCTTTGAAATCTCTCCTTGGTTCTATGGATTTCAAAGTGTCTTTTCTACTCTTCATTTGTTAAAAATATTTAGATGATACACAACACCTCTCATCTGAAGAATGGAGCTACTAGTTGATCATAAGAAATCAAGCTAGAGCATAAGAAGATGGTGACTGCGATCCATGCAACTAAGAAGATGGAGTCATGCCCGACAAGCTAAAGGATGCTTGCGCCATGAATGTTCAAGCTGGAGGGACACCCATGCTTAGGATAACCCTTTTCCCTTACTGACAACGTTTAGCTCGCTCTTGTCATGTTGATTGGTGCAGTTCTATGTTTTGCATGATGATGCTTGTCTTTATGACATTGTGTGGTTTGTTTCTTTGTAATGATTGTTGGTGTGTTGTAGGTCTTCTAATTACAATGACATCAGTTGCCCAGTTGGGATCTTCTTTTATACCTCTCACCTCCTTGTTATTCTCCTTTCTATCTGCGGTTTCGATAGAGGTCATCAAGAAAGAAGCTGAAGGCAACACCAATGTCGACAAGTGGAGGTCATCATCGTCATCACCATCTGGATGGAAGCAAGTTGAAGAAAAGAAGTTCTCCCTCTTGTTCTTTTGCTTCTTACTTTTCTCCCACCACATCACTCCGGTGCTGACGACCCCTAGCAAACATGAAAGATGAAGACCGAAGATTTTCCGCTGCTCGACAATAATCTTGTTTATCTATCTCCTCCTTGTTTCTTCTTTCTCCGAATCTCGGGACGAGATTCCATTTAAGGGGGTAGTTTTGTCAGCACCCTGAAATTATTCAATTTCAGGATGTGAATTTAAAGTATAATTCAACAACGATTTTCTCTCAATTTTAAAATTTTTCCAACAATTATTTATTTTACAGAAAATTTAGTGTAGAAAGAAAAACAATTGTTTGTTTTGTAAAATTAAATAAGTTGTTCTATGTGTGTTGTATTCATGCCGATGCATCTTCGTGTTTTATGAATGCAAAGGTTTTAAAAATGCGTTTATCCAACAGTCTAGATTCTTCTGAGAATTTTCCAGACCTTTTCTAGAATTTATTCTCCTCTTCCTAGAGCTAAATCTATTTATTAGTGTGCTCTATGATCTTTTTCATGAGCTTCAAATATTTTATTTGGATTCATAATGCTTTAAACTATCCCTGGGCCGCTGTACTCCAGAGCCCCATCCGGCATGGCCGAAGCTCTTTGAGCTTGTGCAATTTGGCCATCATCAAAGAGCTCTGAAATTTCCATGAGTGTTCTTAAGTCCATACTCTTTTACAACTGAAGGCCATATGTTCTCCAAATCCAAATATATCCATACTTGTTCGTTTCCTTGCTCTCTCTTCCATCCGATTCTTTTCTTTAATTCAGCCCAGGCACGTGATGAATGAAGCACGCACAGCAGTCCAGCTAGCTCGAACGTTGGTAGAGCTCTGTCAAGTTACCGGGCCATACTACCTTCCTAATCTTTGTTTGCCTCCTCGTGGATTAACATCACGCACATCCAGGCCTTGCCCATCACGGTGTATTAGGCAGCCAACTTGTGCTCTTATCCTACGTTAAAAACCGCACGAGAGAAACTTGTGAACAAGCCTTCGCGGCGGCACTTCGCGGAGAGGCTTGGTCGCTAGTTTCGCCTTGACTGCCGACCTTGGAGCAAGCCGTGGCCACCAGGTGATCCGTCGGGACGTCACGCATCTACTCCGTCGCCTCGCCTCGCTGACCCGTACAGAGCTCCGCCGTATCGAGCCCGGTTCCGCCGCCGTCATCTCCTTTGCCCTCGTGCGGCAAGTCACCGCCGTTGCCGTTCTTTGCATATGCAGCCTCATCCTGCTGATCTGCTGCTATCCGTGTCCTCGCAGGGATGCCCGGTGCTCCGCCTGTTCCAGTTCACCGACGAGCCATGCTGGCAACAACTTCCTCAGTTCCTGTGAACGTGAGTTTCCTCTACCCTAGTCCCTTCGCAAGCGCTGCCGCCGCTGGTAACCCCATCCAACTCCAAGCATCGCTGCCGAGTGCTGACGATCTAATCTGCCGCTACCTTGAGTTCGTTCGCGGAAGTTGAGGCTGTGATGAAACCCATCTGCAGGACGTCGTCATGGATGCGCCGTCGGAGCATGCCCGTCCACATGAAGCCCGACCGCCACATCCTCTTCTAGCTTCAAGCTCCGGCCATCAACCACACGTCGATTTCCTCGTGATCTCATCGGTGGTGAGCACCTGTACACGATGCCCTGCTTCTATTCTTTCTTGTCGTATACACATCGCTTATGGTGTGCTGCTTGCCTGGCTACGCTCAGCCATCTCGTGCCAGCAAAACCATGCATGTACCTGATTTGTACGAGCCAGCAAGACCACCATCGAGCACTTACAAAACCAGCCATGGAGAAGGTACGATCTATATAATCCTTTTAAGGCCTAATTGCTTGGTGATGCCATGCTTACATCACGTTTGAGTAATTACTCAGTTTCCCTTCACTTCATCGTAATTCATTTAGAAGCTATCCATCATGCGTTTGTTAGAATCCAACTCATAGATATCCTACTCAGTTCTTTTCTTAGAATCCTAGAACCAAGCTCATAGTGATCATGTCTCTGTTCAGCTTCTCTCCTTTAGTTCTTGTAGCCAAACATTTCTCAGCTACGTTCCTTAAGTTCCTTATGATCAAACCTTTAACAGCCATCTCGCTAGAGCCAATTATGTTAGTTGGTTTCTCTACTGACTCGTTTCGTTTAACTTTGACTACGCTAGTCCCTACGGTTTGCAGACTAGTTTGCTCCGCTGTAAGCAGGTTTGCCTCGTTGTTCCTGTTCGTCTCACAAAAACTTATGCGTAGTGTGAATTACTTGTTACTTGTTTTTGTAATTAAAATTAAATAACAATTTGACTAATGCTTATTATAACTAGTTTTCTAATTAAAAACACTAGTTGTGTAACACGAGTTTTCATATAACATGTTAAGTTGATTAATGATTATTCAATCAGTTTGCTAATAAAAGTTTGATAGCTTTACCTCGGTTTTTCATAATCAAAGATAATCTGAATAATATCAATGTTAATTTGTGCTTTCAATAATAATAATATGATAGGTTCAACCTGACCTAAAGTTACTCGTTTAGATATCACATATAGTTTAGTTCCTTTCATAAATACATGTTTAACTTGAATAACTTGTACGTCAACCTTTGATAATAAAATATGACTAGATTCATTTCGATCTTTATAAATTAAATTATTAAGTTGACTAATTCTAGTATTGGATATTTTCTGAATATCCTTTACACATATGTGTTTTCTTAATTAAAATGAATCTAGTAACCAGTTCTTCTTTATGAACATTTGTTTGAGTGCTTCTCTTAGTCTAACATTTAAGTTAGTAACGTCGTTTCCTTAGAACCTATCCCTGTTCTTTGAGCCCTATCATTTAGAACGTTCTTTTAAAGCTTTTCTTTTGAATGGTGTATTGTTCTTAGTTGCTCTTATTTATTTGCTAGTATGCTTGCACCGATGTTTGCTTCGAGTAGAAGTGTTGCTGTTCGGAACCTTGAAGAGTAAGAGTCCAAGTGAGCAAGAGCAGAAGACATTAAGAGTAACTTTTCTCTGGAGAAAGGCAAGTGACCCTAACCATCCTTCTACCTATGCTTTTATAAGAATATTATACTTTAATCGGAACGTGGGAAACCACCCAGGACTTACAGTACAGCCGTGAGACTAATGGGCTCTGGTCTTGGCTAATTAATTAGAAACTCTAGCTTGGGATAGAAACCATGTGTAAACCCTGTATCAGCGTACTGATCCAGGGACTGATACAGGTGATTAAAGGACATCCGAAGGATGGTCCCCACAGTTATGCCTGCTTCGTCTTGAAACCTTAGCGGACTATCACTTGTTAGTGAATCTTTGTAAAGGCCTCGTTGCGTCCCTATGCAGTCACACCTCGGTAGTGTGATACATGCCTAGCTAGCACAGCGTGGTTGGGTTTACGTGACTCATGGTGAAAGTGTACAACCTCTGCAGAGTGTAAAACTGTTATAACAGTCGTGCTCACGGTCACGAGTGGCCTGGACCTCCACATGAGTAATTTACTTAAAGATTATAATAAATCATCTCTGGTTAATCTTTGTGGCCTTGCTGAGTACTAACCATAAGTGTACTCACCCTTGCTAAACCGCTGCTCAGAAAAAGAAGGTGCTTTGGAGTTCTGAAGATGGTGCTAGGCATACGCAACCCCCGGTTGAGTGCTTGTGGAGTTGGAGCCTCCGTTTCTAGGATTAAGCTGTGTAATACTTTGATAGTCTTTTTAGTTTATATTGTTTTATTCGTGATACTGTCTCTAATACTCATTTTTGTTTGCCGTATGTGTGAAACTTGATCCTGGCACACATACGGTGCACATCTGGTTTTGTTTTCAAAACCGGGTGTGACAAAGTAGCTGCTACTGGTCTCTGTATCATCAATCTCGACATCAGCATCATCATCTTCATCTCCGAGGATAAGAGGTAACTTTGAAGCCGACTGAGCCCTAGTTTCTGAAGATCTATCGGAACTGGGACTCGAGTCCCTAGAAGACCTTTGAGAGGAATCCGTAGAGCTAGAATTCTAGGGCTCGACATCTTATCTTGAACATCTTCGCTTTGCACATCTTTTCCCGTGTCTTTGTCGTCGGCCCCTTCAAGTTCCTCATCACTTTTTGGAAAGTACACCACACCAATGTTAGTAGAGGGAATCTGAGACCCCTTGGAAATTGCAACCTTAATCGGGCTAGGTGTGACCTTGGTCGTAGAACCTTCCCCATCTGGCGATGTCTTTTGGGAATACGGTCGTGGAGTACCTCGAATATCAAGGGTCCGTTCAGCTTCACTTGTCACACTTTCAACATCGACGACCAAAGAACCTTGCACGGAATAATCGGTGATGTAATCTTTCCAGCCCATTTTTGCCACCTTGATCTTGTGAGAGGCCTTTGGCCAGACTATCTGATCGGGTCGTCGAAGTAACATTAAGTCCTGTCAGCATGACCACATCGAGCAGAGAGGGTGACATCGGACCGTGTCCGAACAAGAAAGCGTTCAGGGCATCGTACCAAAAGTGAGAGTCCGCCATCAGCATTGGTTCATTCTTCTTCATGTCTGACAGGGACAAAGTAAGACATTGGATGATTGAATAGGTCTCCCAATCGGCGCATTTGCTGCTCATGCGGAGATACCAGTTCTTCCATCTTGCGATTACAGTCGGCCAAGATCGAAATGTGTCTTTCCAAATAAAAGGAGGGTTTGATAGGTTCTTGAAGGGGACGCGATTGGTCTCCAAGTTGATGAAATCGGTCGGATCTTCATTACCAATCGGACCTATGATAAATAAGTCTGGAGTCTCTAGGATTGGAATGGTGATTTCATTTGCAGGCTTCTACAGAGCAAGGAAAATAAAAGCAAACGAGTTTTAGATCTGAAAAGTCTATGGCTGCTTCGGGAAGACGAAGAATAGTAAGAGAAAAGGGAGAATAGATTGAATATCAAAATCGGTCCTTTCACGTTCAATTTCACTGACGAAAGAATCGGCTTTCTAGCTATTTCTTAACTTCTGGTTTTTGTTCTTGTCAATCAACAGGTCAGATTGACTGGCACGCCCCGGTTCTCAAGTCCACGCCTTCGTTCGTGTGTTCACGCATCTGTCTCTGCCTGATTTTTGCGTGAACAAAGACATTAAAATTACATTTCAGCGAACGAGAAACGAACAAACACGAAGCCAGAAAAACTCACTTTGAGTCGTCAATCCAAAGCTTTTCTCAAAATCGGGCATCGGAATGGATCCCTTAGGATCGTCCCTCCAGTGGGATACCTCCCAGCCACTGCTCAGAGATGTACATGACACAAACAAAATTCTTCGTATAGGTCTCGAAAACTGTATTCTCGAGCAACCTCTTGGAGCATGTTAACGAGGGCCAGATATTGGGACACGGGTCACTAAAAAATGCCACTAACACTCATTTGCCAGCACCAGTGACTCGACTCCCGGCACGCACCGAGTCAGTCTGCGACTCGGCTCTACCGCGGGCCAAGGCAAGAGCCAACTCGTCTCCCGAACCGAGTCAGGCCGTGACTCGGTCCATCTCTCAAACCGAGTCAGTGTTGGCACTCCTTAGCCCAACTAAATCCGCAAGCACACGGAGTACGATGTAGCCTTTCACCAGGGGAGTAGAAACCTGTATGTCAAATCCACGGAACGATAGACGCGACTAGCCTAGAAATATCTTAACCGGACCCACCAGGGGAGAAAAGGGTAAAGGGTGTAGAGAGCTTAACCTTAGTTAGCCACTCGTTACCCCGGACAACCTATCTTAATCTAACATGATCTGCTTCGACGGCTAGAACGGGAAGAACTCAGAACGGGGTGAGAGAGGGGTTCTTCCGGGCTCAGCACTACTGTTATGAGTACACTCGAACGTGGTGGAGTACAAAGGACGGACAGGGCTGTCACCACCTGCCGCCTACCACTGCAGTTCCATGGGGTGCAACACAACCGGAGGTGACTAGCCAACAGAGGCACCACGCCTAAGCTTTCAGCCACTGACCTCCACCCAACGCGAAGGGCTATAGAGGAAACCCCAAACAAGAGTCGCTGTCACTCGCGCAGACTTAGGTACCCGCAGATCATAGATATACATGATAAATTGCTAAAAGTAAAGAGTAAACTAGCGAGGTACTAAGGCAAGAGACTGAGGAACTTACTGAAGATATCGCTGAAGCTTTATTCCTCAGGGGCGGAACAATGTTGAGGGAAGGCCGAGATGACTCCAGAACTCCCTCTACACGCTTGGCTGTCACCCAAGCACTCACCCACTACTCTCTCTACTCTACTCTAAGATAATAGTGGACTACATCTTGAGCCTTCTCTTCTCTCCATTGGATGGTGGTCTTGAATGGGGGTGAAGGGTGCCTTTTATAGCCCTCCAAGGGTAGAAGCCTGCGTAGTTGTCACGCACACCTCCTGCTTAGCATCCACGCGAAAGAGGAAGCGTGGAAGCCACGGTGGGAGGCTGGCCGGCCTGGTGTAGGCCGGCCGGCCTGACCCTGGTGCCATGTGGCACTGACTTTTGCAGGGATGGCCTGGATGATGTCCTGAAGTCGGTAGTTGTTGCGTTCGGTTAAAGCTGTCCAAGAATCCTAGGTTGTGGGCCCTTCAATCCATGTTAATCCCAATCTAGGCCTTCCGGGTCTTTTGATCAAACCGACATCAAATGCACGGCTCATGATCATCCTTGATACATTAGTAAACTTGTGGATCAATGCCGTGGCCAGAAGAGGAAAAAGTGGGCCGACCGGCCTAGGCTAGGCCGGCTGGCCTGGCCCTGAGCCCAAATGGCCTCCCGTTTTCCCTGTTTGCTCCTTCACTCACAAATTGTACAAAACTTGTGGAACTCATTATTATAAATGATATTAGCATGATTATCACTATATGAGCATGAAATCCAGAGAAATGTTGGCGGTAAAAGTAATGGATATCGACTGCCAACAGTCAGCTAGTGACTTGATCTGCTACCCCGGCCAACTTGTCTCCCACACCGAGTCAGGCAGTGACTCGATCCGTCTCCCGAACCGAATCAGGCGGTGACTCGGTCCATCTCTCAAACTGAGTCAAGTAATGACTCGGTCCGCCTCACCAACCGTGTCAGGGAAGGACTCGATTCGCCTCACATACCAAATTGACATATGCCTTGGCTCCACCCAGAGGGATCTTGGGCTTAGTGCTCTAACGTTTTTGTCGTCTTTGTTTTTCTTTCATTGGCTGACTCAAGCGAGAGTATCTTGTTTGGACGGGCGAAGCCGACCGGCGCCGAAGACAAATGGCGAGCCGAAAAGTGGAAGGATAGTCATTAACTCCCATGAGATAGCTTGACAGCCACGACTACGAGTCCAAGTCGGAATTGGCCTCTCATTGTAAAATTCCACCCAGTGTCCTATAAAGTAGAATATACCAGGGATAAGAGGGGAAGGTAGGGGTAGAAAAGGGATATGTGATTGTTAAGGTGACCCCTCGCCTCCCTATAAAAGGATAGGGCTCCCCTCCTTGTACTTCTTCTTGGCTTTTTGTAGATACAGCTTCTTGAGTCTATTTTATCAATGTGATTTGTTCCCTCTCATTTTCGTGTTCGGCTTGCGAGTGCACTCGAAAACCAACACGAGGTGCCCACCATTTGTGTGACTCGAGCAAAGCCCACGATGCCTCCAGCAAAGAAAAGAACCACAAAGAACTCAAGCCGCACTGCCCTAACAACAACCAAACCTCCAATGAAATTGCCACCGATCCATCTCAGAACCCAAGCCATCAGGCTACCAATCCCCTTTTCGAGACTGTCCAAACAGCCTCACAATCGGGTCCAACATCAGCGCAACAGGAGCCGGCTCTAGCTTCGCTACCAGGCTCAAACACAACTGTCAACCCATCTCACCCGGCTCAGCAAGCCAGTCAGGCAACCTCAGAAGAAGTTGAGTTGGGCAGGCCATAGGAGGAGCTGCAAAGCCTAAGGCAGCTCCGGGACAATCTGGCACTACAGAGCTCGCAGCAAAGGAGCAGCCACGTTCAAGAGCAAATTGCGCAGGCCAGACAAGAATTCACAAGCCTTCAAAGGGAGCTGGGGCACATGCAATCCACACAACCACCCCCATCAGCAATGGCAAGCAATCCAATCCCAAGCTCAACCTACCTACCGCAACAACCATCAAGACATCCGCTCAGTTTCGGAGAGCACAGGCCGCCGCCATTCAATGCCGGCCAGCAAACTCCGAGTCAGCAAGATCCCGAACTGATGAATACCAGTCAGGGGACATGAGCCCTGAGAACCAGACCTTGCAACCCAACATCACCATTGTCGTGAGAGTTGCAGGTAGCAATATGGCCACCAAACTATAGAGCAGTCACATTGCCAAGATTTGATGAGCACTCTAACCCGAAGCAGTTCGTAATGAGCTATGAGACAGCGATACTGTCAGCTAGGGGTGACGACACCGTGCTAGCCAAGTCATTTATCATCGCTCTAGATGACACAGCACTGCGATGGTATACAACCTTAAAACCAGGATGCATCCACTCATGGGATGATCTATGGGAGAGAGTTCTCGCAACCTTTCAGGGCTATCACAGACCGACCATCACAGAAGTTGAGTTAGCTAATTGCAAGCAAAAGGAAAAGGAACCACTACAAGCTTACCTCCAGAGATTCGTAAATCTCAGAACCAGAGCTCCCGTAGTAGAGGATGCCGTAGCCATCAATTACGCAATCATGGGCCTCAAGTATGGACAATGCAGAGCCCACCTGATTAGAGAGACCCCCAAGACATTGGCCAAGCTGTATGAAGAACTAGAAAAATACTCGTAGTTTAGATAACAACTACGGAATCGGTCATGAGGAGCAGCAAGCCCAGAAGTACACAGCAAAACAAGCGGTGCAAAGGGATCACAACTGGCACCAATCCAAACAAGATGGCCACCAAACACAACAGCAGTACCCAATCGGTCCTCGCCCAACTCGAACTTTGTTCCCCATAAACCAAGATCACCAGGGGCATCAACAAGACAATGAGTCATCCGGTGCAGCAGGCCAGCCAGTGGGCCACGCACCCTGAGGACCCGGTGTGTCCGAGGACCGGTGGATGGTCGCTTCCTGGTGTGATGAGTGATTGACAACGTGATGTGGATTGACGTTTCCCTTGGCTCAAGTATTGCAGGTGTAGAATGCGGCTTGATTGCATTGGTGCAGGTGAAGAACAGGCGCGAAAGGTCTTAGCCATGGCGGCCTCCGAGGAGCGGAGAGACAAGTAGGCTTGGTTCGAGGGACCCGGTGGCCGGTGGATCAAGTGCGGTTCACATGCTGGCAAGAACGAGCAAGGGGACGTGGTTCCGGTGTGAGGTAGCGGCTCACAACCGAAGCTCGTACGCGGACGAGAAGCCGGGCAAGGTGGCGGCTAACAACCGAAGTTTGCGCGCGGGGTTTGGTGATTTGGCCACAAAATCATCAGTGGACGGTTTCCCTTGGTTTGGGCCTCAAAACCAAGGACCGAGGACTCGACGAGGCGAATTTGGGCGGCTGGGCCAGAGTGGCTGCCAGGGGCGGTTTAACCGCCCCCTAGGGGCGGTTTAACCGCCTCCCCCTGGGCCGGCCCAAAAACGGCGTCGAGGAGCTTCGATCCGGAGGACACGTGGCGTGACTGCAAGGCTTGCGTCGGAGGGAAGCTAGCTTGCAGTGGAAGGTGCCCGAGGCGGAAAATATCTGAAGATCAAATGTCAAATTTGCCCCTGAGGGGTATGTATCACTTAGAGGTAGTTTAGTCTTTAGAGCACCACCACTTGGACTACTAATAGCCCCTCCCAGGGCTGGTGGTGGCTATCTCTTCTTGTTATCCTTTTAGTTCTCTTTAGTTTTCTTCTTTGAACTAGTTTCCCCTTCATCCCCTCTACCTAGAACTACTTCGAATCATTCCTAGTTTGTATAGGTGAATTCATGGTTATGTGATGGAGTTTGTGCTGCTCATCTTTGTGCCATGATTTGATTTCCCGAGCTCCCTTTTCTTTTTCTATTTTCGTGGGTATTTTCGGAGCTATTTTTGGGGGATTTTCGTTCTTCTCTTTCTAGGGCGTTTTCTCTCGGATTTCTTTGGGGGATTCATGTATGAGTGCCTTGTGCCTCTTTTGCTGGTGATCCTTTACCCCCAAACGCCGAGAATCGCTTTGGATTTGAGATTTTCGGGATGAACTCGAGGTCATGGTGTTCATCACGAGATCTGAGATTCTGGGAGTTGTACTGAGCTAGAGGCCGAGATCTTTTGGGAAAACACTCCACTGGAGGTCTAGATCATCTGAACAAAATCTCGCCTCAAGAGCTCAAGCGGTTTGGGAGATCCACTTTTGGTTTGACTTTTTCCCGAGCTTCCCAGGCCAGGGCAGTTTAACCGCCCCCCTGACCCGGTTTAACCGCCTCCCTGGGGTGTGTTGGATCGAGTCTTGTTTCGGGTCGTTTTGCGTTCGTTTCGATCGATTCGAGTTCCGCTGCGTATTTCTTGTTCCTAGGGTCAGTAGCTTGACAGTGGCTACGTGATCTTGGCAAGATCGCTCTCGGAGGTTTCGGAGTTGGTTTGGGAAAATAGCCGGATTGGTTGGAAAGATTTTTTATCGGCTCCCATTCACTCCCCCCCCTCTCTGGTCGCCGGTTTCGGTCCTTCACACCCCAAAGAGGAGGGAAATCTAACCGCGGGCGCGGGCAAGGACGCGGCCGCGGAAGAGGAGATGGCGAGAAAAGCAATGGTACTACATGTGGCATGGCATGAATGACGAGCACGACTCCAAATGATGTCCAAACAAGTTAAGAGTCGACCACATAGCCGAAGAAGAAAGAAGAGTAAAGATGGTAGCCCACACTACGAATTAGTGGCATCCGCAGCAAAACTGGCAAGCATCTCAATCATGACAATCTCAGCAGCAATGGCCGCAGCACCATCATCATCAGCAAGCGCCATACCACCAGAGCAGCCACTACCAGCCTACATGGAAACCCCAGTCCCATCAAGCTCAAGCGATCCAAAGAGTAGGCACGAGTCATCCGGTGTTAACAACGCCACCGAGTCAGCCACAGCTACACCTGCCACTACCGCTGCCTGGCCTCCCCAAGCAGGAAAATAACCAAGACACCACCGCGAACTCAGAGCTGTTGCCCAGCTACGGCGTCATAGCGCCCATAACTGGTGGCTCTTCTCTAGAATTCAAAACCAAGAAGTAGCATAAGAACTACATCAAAGAAGTGAATGTTGTCTTGACGGATAATAAGGTCGCAAGGACCAGCTGGTCCCACACACCAATCACATTCTCGGAAGTAGATATCCGGCTGTAGAACTACCCGCATATTGACCCACTGGTCATCGAAGCCAATATCGCGAGATGGACTATAGAAAAGATACTAGTGGACATCGGATCATCAGCAGACATCTTGTTCTTACGTGCCTTCGAGCAAATGAAGCTGACCAAGAGCATGCTCCAACCATCCGATACCCCGTTGTACAGGTTCGGAGCAACCAAAAGTATCAAGGCACTACGAAAAATTACTCTACCAGTATCCTCTGGAAACATGACAAACGCAAGAACGGATAACATCACATTCGACGTAGTCGATATCTGGTACTCGTACCAAGCGATCTTTGGTACAGGAACACTCAATAGATTCGAGGCAGTTATCGGCCAAGTCTATCTATGCATGAAGATACCAGCAGAAAAGGGAGTGATAACAGTGTATGGGAATCAGGGATCGGGCAAAAACCTCGAAAAAGGCATCAACATCAGGGTAGAGAAACATTCACCTCCTACACTCAGAGGAATCCAAGCTGCCCCCATTCAAGGAGCAGCAAAGAGACAAGGAAAAGGAGGAAGTAAGCCCCAATGAAGACACAAGGAAGGTCCTGCTTGACCCGCACATCATTGACCAGTCTGTGATCATAGGGACCAACCTCGACCCGAAAGAAGAAGCTAAGCTAACCACATTCCTAAGGAAAAACAAAGATGTGTTCGCATGGACGGCGAATGAATTAACAGGAGTCTGCAGGGACATCATAGAACGCAAACTTGACATCAAAGATGGTTCGAAACCAAAGAAACAGAAGCTAAAAAAAATGTCGGATGACAGGATGGAAGCAATGAGAGCAGAAGTCAACAGACTGCTAGACGCAGGTGTTATTAGGAAGGTGGAGTATCGAGAATGGTTGGGCAACATAGTGTCCGAAAAAAACAAGAATGGCAAGTGGAGAATGTGCCCGCAATTCAACAGAAACCTGATCGCATACGTCGATGTCATAATAGTGACAAGCAAGCTCATGGTGAATCACATCACAGATCTAGCAGAATCTTTCGCACGGCTGAGACAGGCCAAGCTCAAGTTGAACCCATAAAAATGCGTTTTCGGGGTACAGAAGGGAAAAATTTTAGGGTGCCTAGTATCCACCAAAGGAATAGAGGCAAAGCCAGACAAAATCAGAGCAATAATAGAGATGCAAGGGCCTAGGTCAATAAAAGAAGTTCAGAAACTCACGGGAAGAATAGCAGCACTGAATCGCTTCATATCCCGCTCTGTAGAACGCAGCCTGCCATTCTTTAAAGTGCTGCAGGGCTCATCCAAATTCGAGTGGGGGCCAGAACAGAGCAAAGCATTCCACCAACTCCAAGACTACATAGCAAACATGACAAAGCTCGCCCACCTGAGCTAGGATCCCAGCTAATGTTATACCTCTCTGCATCGCAAACGGCAGTCAGCGTAGCTGTAGTCCAAGAGCTGCAAATCAAAGAGAGGCCCCAGCAAGTGCCAGTCTACTTTGTATCAGAAGCGCTGTCGAGGTCAAAATTGTTTTACTCAGAGCTGGAGAAAATACCTTACGCGGTAGTCATGGCCTCAAGAAAGCTGCAACATTACTTTGAAACGTACAAGATCCTTGTGCTCACAAACCAGCCACTCCATGACCTCTTCCAAAACAAGGAAGCATCAAATTTTATTGCAAAATGGCCATAGAGCTATCAGAACATGTATAGACTACGAAAAATGAAGCACAATCAAATCGCAAGTTCTTGTAGACTTAATCGTGGACTGGACCACTCCGAGTCAGGAGGTAGTAGAGGAAGAGATCACCCCAGAGTGGAACATAAGTTGCGATGGCGCTTGGGGAAAAAATGGGGCAGGCATCGCAGCTATAGTGACGACACCATCTAGCCTGCAGGTCAAGTATGCAGCAAGGCTAGACTTCACCGATGAAAATGAGAAATACTCCAACAATATAGCAGAGTATGAGGCACTGCTCTTAGGGTTGCGCAAAGTAAAAGCGCTGGGGACCTAGAACTTCCTAGTCCGGTCTGACTCCAAGGTGATCACCGGCCAAGTAGAAAAAGAGTACAATGCAAGAGAACCAGAACTAATGAATACTTAGCAGAGGTCAGAAGAATGGAAAGGCACTTCAAGGGATTCACAATACAGCACATCCCAAGAAGAGAAAACTCAGAGGCCGACAAGCTAGCAAAGGACGCCGTAAACAATGATCCGCTACCACCAGACGTATTCTTTGAAACAATGTCCCAGCCATCCATCAAGCCAGAGCTGCAGCCTATGAGCCTAGTAAGTGCAATCAGCAGCGAAGATTGGAGAGCACCACTCATGGCATACCTAAGAAACCACGTTGAATCCAACGATGAGTCAGGTCTAAAGTGAATGAGGCAAAGAGCCACCGGCTACACCATTGTCGACAACCAGCTATACGAAAAAGGTGTCTGCGCACCACTGTTGAAGTGCGTCACTCAGCAAGAGGGCAGAGAAATATTGCAAGAAATTCACAGCGGCGTATGCGGATCCCACCTCGCAGCAAGAACTCTAGCAAGAAAAGCCTTCATTCAGGGCTTCTACTAGCCCACCGCTCTAAGAGACGCACATCAAGTCGTACGAGCATGCCTGGCCTGCCAAATGTCAGCTGCTCATCAGAGAAGGCCAAGGAGAGAAACGCAACTCATCTCGCCAACTTGGCCATTTTAGAGGTGGGGAATGGATATAGTAGGGCCGCTACCAACCGCTAAGGGAAATCTAACCTATGCAGTGGTCGCGATAGAATATTTTACAAAATGGATAGAAGCAAGGGCCTCGACAAACATAACCTTCGCCACAATCCAAAAATTCTTCTGGCAACAAATTGTCTGCAGATTCAGAGTACCAAGAGAGTTCACAGTGTTCAATCCTGTTAATCTCGACAATGTCTTTGTCAGCTGCTTCTGACTCATTATCGTGTTGCGGCGAAATGAGCCTTGCACTCTTGTGCTTGATTTCTTCTGGTAGCATTGCTTCTGCTCCATACAACAACTTGAACGGAGTGTACCCTATTGTTTGGCTTGGTGTGGTGTTATGTGACCATACAACTCTTGACATTTCTTCTGCCCATTTGCCCTTAGATTGATCAAATAGACATTTTTTAATTCCTGCTAGGACTTCTCTATTGGCCCGCTCTACTGCTCCATTAGATTTTGGGTGGTATGCGGAGGAGAACACTGGATTGGTGCCTATGGTCCTACAGAATTCTTTAAACTCGTAGCAATCAAACTGCCTTCCTCAGCTACCAAGATGAAACAAGAAGGTGGAGAAACAAATGAGTCATGCGCAAACATATTCAAGTCGCGGACCTAGTGCTCAAAAGAAAGAAAAACGCAGACTCGGTCCCCAAGTTACAATTCCCATGGGAAGGCCCATACATAGCATTCAAGAGTGGAAGGCCAGGATGATTCCGCTTAATGGACCAAGATGGGTTTGAACTACCACATTCCTAGAAACAAGAAGGTGGAGAAACAAATGAGTCATGCGCAAAGATATTCAAGTCGCGGACCTAGTGCTCAAAAGAAAGAAAAACGCAGACTCGGTCCCCAAGTTACAATTCCCATGGGAAGGCCCATACATAGCATTCAAGAGTGGAAGGCCAGGATGATTCCGCTTAATGGACCAAGATGGGTTTGAACTACCACATTCCTAGAACATAGACAATTCGAAAAGGTATTACCCGTGATGACAGAAGGGTCGAATCACCACCAAAGCATCCTGTAATTTAGTTTAATTTTCCTAGGCTTTTTTACAATCTTGTAATTTCTGCTTTTTCCCTGTGATCAAAGTGAACGATACTCTTTTCCTCACAAAGGGGGCTTGTTGGGGAAAAGCACGCGGGGCCTGCCCGCCAGGTGGGTGAACAGCGGGGGGAGGGCCTGGGCCCGCGGGCCTGGTCGGGCCCCCGACGGAGCCCCAGGGGAGGCAGGGCCCCCCCGGGAGTTAAACGCCGCCGGAAGAGCCGGCGGGGGAGGACCGTCCTCCGAAGAAGTCCCGATGAGGGCCTGGGAAGTCCCGATGGGGGAGGGACCTCCCCGGAGGATCGGTTCCCTCCACCAGCACTGAAGACCCTCGCGGGAGGGAGGACCAAGAGGAGGCTCAGACGGATGGCGCGGGACAGGTCGGAAGAGCCCCGGGGAGAAAGCAGCAGACGTCACCCGACACCATCTGTCAGGGGGTGACCTCACGGCGGAAGGACAGCAAGGGCCCCCATCCCCGCTCAAGAGGCACGGATGGAGATCGTTACCCAACGGCCCCTCCCGTACTGGCAGGGCCCAGGGGGAATCCTGACACCGTACCAGGGGTACCCTGGTCATATTACGTCTAGAGTTAGGTTCTAGACCGCTATAAATACAGCCCCAAGGCCTTGGAGGTAGGAGCAGAATAACTCTTGTACGATCATCTAGTCACTCAGTCCCCTAGAAGCTCTCTAAGGCATCGACCTTGCCTCAGAGCCCCGAACATACTGTTTGGGCAATTGTAACCACCAACAGTTGGCGCCGTCCGTGGGGAACGGTAGTGATTGAGAGCCACAATGGCCCCCGGAAAGGGCCGCAAGGGAAGCAAGGCGCCATCCGGTGATGGCCCCCCGGCAGCGGCAGAGATCGTCGCCGCCGCACTTCCGACCCTCACTGAGACCCCCGGGAGACCCGAGGGTCAGCCGACCACAGGCGGGGGCGAGGCCCGCCCGGAACGCGTGGACCTGGAGATGCAAAGACAAAGTGTGAACAACAATGACCTCAGGGCTCTGGACGCGTGTGGGTTGAGCGTTTACGCTCTGCGATGATTCGGCGACGCGACTCTCAGGAATCGGATCGGAACCGAGTGATTGTAGATCTGTTCCCGACTGATTTGTCTTCGCGTTCTGCGAAGGACTCAGCGGGGTAGATCCGGCACGATCAGAGGCGATTGGACCGGATTGGGCCGTGATGGCCGAAGTCGGCGCCAGAGAGGAAACCTCCGTGGCGACCGTAGCTCCTGCCGCCTGGGTATCCAAGACGGTGGTGGTGATGACGTCCCCGAACTGGATCTCGACTTCGTCGACGTCCGGGAGGTTGCAGCTGTCCAAGATCTTGACGCGATCCATCGAACTTACCAGATTGATCTCGGCGATATCCCCTACCTGGCGCGCCACTGTCGGTGATATTATCTCCGGCAGTCTTCCACGGGGTAGCCCACGGAAGTGATTTGTATTGCAGGGAAGATCGCAAAGATCGGAAGCAAGATGGTTAGGATGGACAGACACAGGGGTTTATACAGGTTCGGGCCGTCGACTCGACGTAATACCCTACGTCCTGTTTTGGGGTGTTGTATTGCATGGATTGTGTGTTGATGATGAGATTCGATCTTTTTTGAGGGGGTCCCTGCCCGCCTTATATATCGGGGGGCAGGGTTACAAGTCGTTTTGTATCCGATCCTATCTCTAAGAATCCTTTCCTTCTTTACAATAATTCCTATTCCAACTAGGACTTCTCCTTCCAGATCCTTCCTCCGTGCGCCGACTTGTTCCGCACGTATTCAGGTCCAGAACGATGAGGTGGGCCGCCAGGCTTGCTCGTGAGGTACCCAGGTACTATATCCCCCACACTGTCTGGAGAGAATCCATGTGTCCCTTATATTCACGGCGGGCAGGGTTACAAGGTTGGTTTCGAGTAGAATCCTAACCAATTACTACTCGGAGAGTGCTTTTCAAGGCAATCCGAGTAGTTTACAAGTCATACGACTAATTTCCATATCGAGAAGAGTCCTTGCAGTACTCCATTGATGAATTCCATTGATCATGAGGCGCCCGAAAATTCATCCAAACCACTCTTGCAGTGTATTCAGAAAGCCCCCGGCAAGTTGTACTCATTTGGCGAGTTATACTTCAAAGCACTTGATAACTGGTACTTGAAGATCACTACTCATACTGTGGAGTAGACTCTAGAGTACTTTCAAATAAGTACTCAGAGATTTGAAATCAGTACTCGCCTTGTGGAGTAGACTCTGTAGTACTTTCAAATAAGTACTCAGAGATTTGAAGTTACTACTCGCCTTGTGGAGTAGACTCTGTAGTACTTTCAAATGAGTACTCAGAGATTTGAAGTTACTACTCGCCTTGTGGAGTAGACTCTGTAGTACTTTCAAATAAGTACTCATAGATTTTGAAATCATTACTCTTATTATGGAGTAGACTTTGTAGTACTTTCAAATAAGTACTCAGAGATTTTGAAAACACTACTCTTATTATGGAGTAGACTCTGTAGTACTTTCAAATAAGTACTCAAAGATTTGAAATCACTACTCTTCTTGCCGAGTAGACTCTGTAGTACTTTCAAATAAGTACTCAAAGATTTGAAATTACCACCCCGTCCTGTCACTGGCCGCCGCCGAGCACCATCACATAGATCACCGGCCGCGCCGCGGATCGCCAGCCATCCCATCCCCGAAGTTGTCGCCACCCAATCCCGCGACGGGAGCCGCAACCACTAATTTTACATCTTACTCTTATAATGCCTACAACGTCAGATTTTATGATGATTGAACGCTCTAGATTAATATAAAAAGTTCATGTTGACTACATTTCTAATTTAGTAATTTTTTTAAAACACGTGCCCTTTTGCTAGTACCAATAAACAATCAAACCATTAGGTTAGTCAAGTTTGCTTGTTCCAATGTTACTAGTTTATTTATTTATATACAAATCGAACCAACTTAGCAAACCAAATAAAAATGATAAACTACGGGATCGAACTCATGCCGTCAGCGGTAACCAACTAACAAACGAAACCATTGTGCTAGGTAATATTCATTAACCAAGTTTTGTCTCTTTTGTTACGCAACAAAGTTTTGCCATCAACTAACCAACCGAGCGCACGGGACAGGAACCGACGCAAAACCAGAAAGATAACCAAATCAGGACCACCTGTTCCCACATGGCCAAAATCTATTCACCGTCGTAGTGAACTAGTGCGTCTGTCTCTTGCCGCCGACTCGGATGGCCAGACGTGGGCTCGGGCCGTGACGACGGCGAGAGTCAGCAGGGCGGGGCATGGGAGCGAGTGAACCAAATCCAGATGACATGAACGTTATAGCGAAGTGCATATGTAAATGACATATCGCTCTTACAAATAAAAAAAGAATGACAATGCTCCAAACATATTACAATAATGCCATTCACAATATTTTCTATAATACCTCTATACCACTATGTACCACTATGTCACCCTATTTATACCACCTTATACCACAGGTGAGGTTCTGGTGGTATATAATTAATTTGGACCGTCACATCCTTATATACTGGTTCTTTTTGAACACTAGTATAGAGTGGTATGAAGCACCGTAAAATTTCTGTTGATATATGAGGATATGAATATATACATCATTTTGTTCGCTAGGTAATTCGAGCCAATCCGCCTGTTGGGCTTCAACTTCTTGGAAAGCTTTCGGTTGGAGTTCCATTTTAGAAAAAAAAGACCAAAAATTTTTGGTCTTCCTATAGGACGACATAGATCTGTTGCCGAATAAGGAAAGTACAACCACAACATCTCAACTGTTTTACTATTCAACAAGGACTGAGAATGAAACGAACAACTGCATCTGCGTATAGATGAGCTGGTATCTCGGTTACAATAATGGATGAAGGACCGATTAGGCGACCAGAGAGGGGAGGAGTGAATGGGAGCCGATAAAAATTTCTTCTCAACGAATCCGGCTTTCCTCCCAATTCAACTCCAAATCCTCGCAACACGATCTTGCCAAGATCACGTAGCTACTGAGAAGCTACTGACCCTAGGAACACGATCACAGCAGCGGAAAACAAATCGAGCAAATTGAATTGAAATCGAACCAAAACGAAACCAAAACTCCTCTTCCCAGCCAGGGGCGGTTAAACCTCCCTGGGGGAGGTTAGACCGCCTGGGGGGCGGTTTAAACCGGCCTGGCCTGGGAGCACGGGCTCCGAAAGTCAACACCCAAAATCGAATTACCTGATCTCCCAAACGGCTTGAGCTCTTGAGTCAAAACTTTGGGGAGATGATGTACACCTTAAGTAGACGGTATGCTCAAAAAATCTCGGCCTCTAACTCACTAGGACTCCCGGAATCTCAAATCCCACGAAGAACATCTCCATCTCGAGTTCATCCAAAAATCCCCAAATCCGAAGCGATTCTTTGCGTTTTGTGGGGGCAAATCACCAGAACAAGAGTCTCCACGAGCTCATATGTGAATCCCCCAAGCAATCCCACAAAGAAACGGCCTCAAACACAAGGAATCGAAAATTAGCAAATGGACCAAAAAGAGCCACGGGATGAACAAAGAAATCACACGAGTAGAGATGAAAGAAAGCCAAATCTTCCATACATCACGAGGTCAACTTCTTTACAAAGAGGCTAGCTATCCTCCCACATCCTACCCTCTTGAAGATTTCACCGATGAAGCACTTAGCTAGCCTATGGAAAACTAGAAAGGAAAACCTAAAGGATAATAGTTCAAGTGTAAGGGAAAATAAACTAGAGAGATAGATAGCAGCCACCAACCCCTAGGGGGCCTATTTATAGTCCAAGTGGTGGTGCTCTAATGACTCAACTACCCCTAAGTGCTGCATACCCCTCAGGGCAAATTTGACATTTGAATCGAAGATATTTCCGGCTGGGATACCTTCCACTGCAAGCTTGCTTTCCTCCGGCGCAACCCTTACAATCACGTCACGTGTCCTCCGGATCGAAGCTCCTCGACGCCTCACGGGCCTGCCCGGGGGGGGGGGGGGGTTAAACCGGCCCAGGCTGGGTGAGCAGCCCGCGGCCCGCTTTCGCCACGCCGAGTCCTCGGCTTTGGTTTTGAAGCCCAAACCAAGGGAAATCGTCCACCTGATGGTCTTTTGGCCAAACCACCAAACCCTGCGTGCAAGCTTCGGTTGTGAGCTGCTACCTTGCACCGGCTTCATGTCCGCGTACGAGCTTCGGTCGTGAGCCGCTACCTCGCACCGGAACCACGTTCCCTTGCTCGTTCTTGCCACCATGTGAACCGCACTTGATCCATCTGGCCACCGGGTCCCTCGAACCAAGCCTACTTGTCTCTCCACTCCTTGGAGGCCGCCATGGCTAAGACCTTTCGCGTCTGTTCTTCACCTACACCAATGCAACCAAGCCGCATTCTACACCTGCAATACTTGAGCCAAGGCAAACGTCAATCCACACCACGTTGTCAATCACTCATCACATCAGGAAACGACCATCCACCGGTCCTCAATGGCAATCTTGACATGCAAAATCTCTGGAACTGACATGTTGTTGCTAGTCCACTGATGAAGACTGAAATTTACCGATGGCAAGTTGAATTCTTTGATGTCGAGAAGGATTTCTTTAACACCAACAGCAATGGACTGATGTGATGGCAATATGATAATCTGTTTCTTTGTTGATTTTATGAACCTTGACATTGGAATCAAGGTAACTTGAAACTATATCTTGCATTTCTTTCTGATCATAAGCAACAATGGAAGAAGTGGCAAGAACTCCATTTGTAAGTTCCAACATAAGATCCTGGTTGTCTGGAAAATCTATTAAAAAACATTAGTCATTGTCTGGGTATGTATGCGCATATCTGTTGTTGACGCCTTCAAGGTTGCAGGAGCAGTTTGTTGTTAGATCACAGAGAAATCCAGCTCCTTCTATGATTAGATCATAAACATCAACTGTCTTGATATCTTGATGCCAATTTTCTATAACTATATAGACGGTCCCTACTAAAGGATTTCTCTCAATCCTCGTAAAGCCATGTCATCGCCTCCCCTCTCTTTGCTAACCGACGGATCAAGAGTCCAGTAATGAAGAGCCTCTTCTTCGTTACTTTCCGGGAGATCGACATTAATTACAATGTCTTGTCCTCTTCTTTACCACGGTATATCAACAGATTGACACTAAACCTTGCCTGGAATTCATACTATTATTGTATTACATTTCACTAAATTATTGCTTTAAAAAAGAATAAGATACATTTATTTATAAATTTTAACTTAAAATTTTAGTTAAGAAAATCCCGCTGCAACGCGCGGGGTATCGCCTAGTTTTCTAGATTGTTAGAAGCATTTTTTTCTGACCACCTTCAAACGAATTCTTCTTGGAATTGCTATTCTTTGTTGACTCCAGCCCAAACATGCATACGGTTATAAATCCTTTCTACTCTATGTGTGATCCATAACTTCTTCCATAGCACAGTATGAGTGTAATATTGGGTCAACCACTTTTTTCTTCCAGAGATGAAGCGGCAATCCATGGATGTAAATACAAGGGTTTTTTGGATCCATGCCATTACAAATTTCACGGATTGGAGATATGCCACTAAAAATCGTCTATTCGAAACCGTGCCATTACAATTCACTCTTTGTTTGAAATATGCCATTACTTACCCCTTCAACATGTTTCACAAAATATTTGGACCAAATTGCCCTCATCTTCTTCCTCTTCCCCTCTCCTCCATCTCTCTCATTCATCCCTCTCATCTGCCGAGAGCTCGAATCTGTATGTACAACGGCAATGCCGTAACCCTGGCCTTGCCGGAGGATCAGTACACCTTCTTGGAGAAGAAGGTGCGGAGCCCGAAGAGCCCTTGCGGCGGGTTCCCTTCCTCCGCGGCGGCACCCTCCGAGCACCCCGCGTTGTTCCGGCACACGGCCGCCGGCGCCGCGGCCACGCTCGGCGCCGCCTTGTCTTCGCCGCAGCGTCGTCTTCTGCTGCCGGTGGTGGTGGTTGTGCTGCTGCGGCGGCGGCGACGGCGGCAGCTGCAACAGTGGCGGCGGCGGTGGCGGGAACGGCTGGCGCAGGCGCGGAGGACTCGCCGCGGGAGTTGCTACGGGAGCACGGGGCGCTGCTCACCTTGCGCGGCGTGGGCGCGGGGGCCGGCGGCGCGCTCGCGGCGCTGGCATTGGTAGCATTGGTAGCATTGGCGCTGGAGCCGGCGTGGGCGCGGGGGCCTGGAGGGTGTGGAGCGGGAGCACGACGCCGCCGGAGAAGAGCTCGTCGGCGGTGAGCAGGGCCGGGGCCGGGAACGCGGAGGGGTTCCTTCCGACCATCCAGAACTCGAACTCCGGCGACGCGGTCGGGGACGGCGACGACCTCCCGGACTCAACCCCGCCGACGCCGCTCTCCGGAGGAGGAGGAGGAAGCGCCTCCACGGCGTCCGCCATTGGCTCTGCAGCAACAAGAACCCTACGCCACTTGGCGACAGCAGATGCTAACTAGTACGCCGGGCAAGTGGGAGCATGGACCTGGATCTGGGAGCCAACCGAGGCGGCGGCGCAGGTTGCTGGAAGCGGCGGATGGATAGGTTCAGCAGGATGCCATGGGGCTCACTCACACTCACTCACAGCCTCACACCACAGGGGCATATCGCGCAGTGAGCAGAGCAGGGGGAGAGCAAGCGAGCTCGGCTGGGGAAGCGGGGCGGAGAGATGGAGGAGAGGGGAAGAGGAAGAAGATGAGGGCAATTTGGTCCAAATATTTTGTGAAACATGTTGAAGGGGTAAGTAATGGCATATTTCAAACAAAGAGTGAATTGTAATGGCACGGTTTCGAATAGACGATTTTTAATGGCATATCTCCAATCCGTGAAATTTGTAATGGCATGGATCCAAAAAACCCTAAATACAAACATGTTGATCAGCCACATCATATCCAAGATCATCTATTGGATGCCAGATTTTGAAGTGAAATATCGGCTCAAATCATATCTGAAACTGTTTGATTATTTAACTCTTGGTACGCGGTTATGGCATCCTGATCATCTGAGTGAAGGGATTCGGGGAGGCTACGCTAGCACAATACAAAACCGTATACCCCGAAACCAGGAACAACTGCAGTTATAGATCTCAGATCGTTACCACTAGACGCGCAGATGCAGCGGAAATGTCTCGGTGTAGAGAAGCGCGTCGAGGTAGCAGTGCCGTGAAGTTGCGAACGTCCGTCTGGTCCTGCGACTTGCGGTTCGTCCTAGTGCTCCAGATGTAGCACCTCCGAGGTATCCACACGTACGGAGATTGGAACGCCGAGCGTCGGTGTGCCAGCACCGAGGCGCGCGACAGGAGAACGGCAGCGTGGGAGGGCGGTTACTGTTCACCGCGTGAACTGTTCACGCGTGAACAGTACCGCGGGTACTGTAGCAGCGGCTATAGGAGGGGCGGCACAACTGGCTTGCTCATCTCCCCTTTGCCCCTCCCTCGTATATATAGGGAGGAAAACCTCCCACCCCTTCGTCCATTAGCAATGTGGGACTAATACTTGGTGTAGTCCCTCTAGTGCTAATGGGCCACGCTAATGGGCTTCCACTTTGTAGGCCCATTAGTGGATCCAATCCAATTGGCTCTAGGGCATATATCCAACAGTCTCCCACTTGCACTAGAGACAATCTCTTAGTCAAGTATTTAAATGTTCCAAACCCCTTAAGTGTGTGACCCTATGGGTTCACGCACACATAGACATGGTTTGAGTACTCCTACTCGACCAATAGTTGATAGCGGTCTCTAGCAAGACGTGTCAACTCCTAAGTGCACGTAAAGATCATATCAGACGAACCACCACAACTCATATACATGCTATCCCCTTTGCCTCGCGATATTTGGTCTAGCTTCTCCAAGCTGACCTCTCTTTCTCGAACCTGTGAGTCGGATCCTTCAAGAGGTTAACACTTAACCTAGCACGGCCATGCATTTCTTGATCCGATCACTCGAGGGGCCCAGAGATATCTCTCTCACATAGAGAGGGGCAAATTCCATCTTGATTGACCATGTCTCACAGCATGCTTCCTGACAAACCCGAAAAACTACCTTTATAACTACCCAATTACGGCGGCGTTTGATAGCCCCTAAGTAAGTCAATTCACATCTTGAGTACATGCGGCAATCTCAGGTCTTAGGACAAAGCATACACGTTGTGAAACAGAGAACAATATTACAACATCTCACGTTGGGTCAATCCAGCCCATGTCATACATGTGCCCACATTATTAGTTTTACATCTCCATGTTCATGACTTGTGAAACATAGTCATCAACTAATACATGTGCTAGTCTAATGTTCATGTGTGTTCTAGCATGAATTCTGACCAGGGATAACTTTAGAATAACCATACAAGTAAAGAGTTTCACAAACAATTCACATAATTGTCGATCAATACAAGTTGCCTTTCATGGATATTCAATGAACACCTAGTGCTTTATCATGGATACTATGAAATATGACTCCCACTTGCATTAGAGCTAATCTAGAAGATATCTAATACCCATAGCTCTCATATGCGCCTCATGCTTAGGCTGTGAAAGAGCCTTTGTCAAAGGATCAGCAACATTTAGATCCGTATGTATTTTGCATATCTTGATATCACCTCGTCTAATGATCTCTCGAATGAGGTGAAACTTCCGCAGTACATGTCTGTTCTTTGAGTGATTCCTTGGCTCCTTAGCCTGCGCAATAGCCCCATTGTTGTCGCAAAAGAGATTCAATGGGCTAGACGCATTCGGAAACACACCAAGCTCAATGAGAAATTTTCTCATCCAAGCACCTTCCTTTGCAGCTTCAGCAGCTGCGATGTACTCGGCTTCTGTTGTAGAATCGGCCACGGTCTCCTGCTTGGAACTCTTCCAACTCACAGCGCCACCATTTAAAGTAAATACGAATCCTGATTGAGACTGTGAATCATCCGGATCAGTTTGGAAGCTAGCGTCGGTGTAACCGTTTACAACGAGCTCCTCCTCACCTCCATAGACTAGGAACATATCTTTAGTCCTTCTGAAGTACTTAAGAATACTTTTCACCGCTGTCCAGTGACTCTCACTCGGGTCAGACTGGTGTCTGCTCGTCATACTTAGAGCAAATGAGACATATGGACGAGTACTTATCATGGCATACATGATAGACCCAATTGCCGAAGCATACGGAATCTTATTCATGCGCTCTCGCTCATCAGCTGTCTGAGGACGCTGATTCTTGCTGAGGTGTACACCATGTGACATAGGTAAGAACCCCTTCTTGGATTGCTCCATGCTGAACCGTTTCAGCACCTTGTCAATATAAGTATCTTGGCTTAATCCTATAAGCCTCCTTGATCTATCTCTATAGATTTTTATGCCCAGAACATATGCTGCTTCTCCTAAGTCTTTCATAGAAAAACTATTTTTCAGTGAAGTCTTTACGGATTCCAGCATAGGAATGTCATTCCCAATCAATAATATGTCATCCACATATAAAATTAGAAATACAACAGCGCTCCCACTTTCTTTCTTGTAAACACAAGGCTCTTCTACATTTTGATGAAAACCAAACCCTTTGACTACCTCATCAAAACGAATATTCCAACTCCGAGATGCTTGCTTTAATCCATAAATGGATTTCTGAAGCTTGCATATTTTTCCAGCATTGGTCGGATCGACAAAACCTTCAGGCTGTATCATATACACGTCCTCATCAAGGTTTCCATTTAGGAAAGTTGTTTTGACATCCATCTGCCATATCTCATAATCGAAATACGCAGCTATTGCTAGGATGATCCGAATAGATTTAAGCATCGCTACTGGAGAAAATGTCTCATCGTAGTCAACTCCTTGAACTTGTCGAAAACCTTTTGCAACAAGCCGTGCTTTATAGACGTGAACATTTCCGTCCATATCTCTCTTTTTCTTAAAGATCCATTTGCACTCGATGGGTCTAACACCCTCAGGCAGATCAACCAAGTTCCAAACTTGATTGTGTCCCATGGAATCTATCTCGGATCTCATGGCACTCTGCCATTTCTCGGAATCTGGGTCCATCATTGATTCCGCATATGTCCTAGGCTCATCGTTTTCCATCAACAATATGTCGCGCTCTCCTGTAATTAGGAGATTCATTCTATCAGTTGCACGACGTGGCCTTTCGGACCTTCGTGGTTGTGGTGGTTCATTTCTCACCACCGGTGCCTCCACGGGTTCTGCTACATTAGCATCACTCGTAGAGTCTTGCCTCATGGGCTCATCTTGAATTTCTTCGAGAAACACCTTTTGTCTACTTTTCTCGCTTTTGAGAAACTCTTTCTCCAAGAAAGCACCGTTTCGAGCGACAAACACTTTGCACTCTGATCGGTTGTAGAAATAATATCCAATAGTTTCCTTTGGATATCCCACGAATATGCACTTATCCGACTTGGGTGTAAGCTTGTCTGACTGAAGTCTCTTGACATACACTTCACAACCCCAAATTTTCAGAAAAGACAAACTGGGAGTCTTGCCAGTCCATATCTCATATGGTGTCTTATCCACGGATTTAGACGGTACCCTATTAAGTGTGAAAGCTGCTGTTTCTAGAGCATATCCCCAAAACGATAACGGTAGGTCTGACTGACTCATCATTGATCGTACCATGTCCAACAAGGTTCGATTACGTCGCTCGGACACGCCGTTTCTCTGAGGCGTTCCAGGCGGCGTAAGTTGTGGAACAATTCCGCAACTCTTTAGATGACTGCTAAACTCGTGGCTCAAATACTCACCTCCACGATCGGATCGTAAGGCCTTAATTTTCTTACCACGTTGATTTTCCACTTCATTTTGAAATTCTTTGAACTTTTCAGAGGTTTCTGACTTATGTTTCATTAAGTAGACATAGCCATATCTACTAAAATCATCAGTGAAGGTAATGAAGTATTGGAATCCACCTCTAGCTGTCGTGCTCATCGGTCCACACACATCCGTATGTATGAGCTCCAATAAGTCATGCGCCCTCTCAGGAAAACCTGTGAATGGCGTCTTGGTCATCTTGCCTAGCAAACAAGCTTCGCATGTCTCGTATGATTCAAAATCAAACGAAGTTAAAAGTCCATCTGAATGGAGCCTTTTCATGCGCTTTTCACTTATATGACCCAAACGACAATGCCACATATAGGTCGGACTTAAATCATTAGGCCGAGGCCTTTTAGCACTTACATTACAGATAGGCGCACCATCAAGATTTAAAATAAACAAACCATTCACAATGGATGCAAAAGCCACAAACATGCCATTCTTAGAGATCACACAACCATTGTTTTCACTCGCAAACGAATAACCATCCTTCATCAAACATGAAGGAGACACAATGTTTCGACTTAAACTAGGAACATAATAACAATTATTTAGTTCCATTATAAATCCTGATGGGAGGTGAAGTTGCATCGTCCCGATGGTCAGCGCTGCAACTCTTGCATTGTTGCCCACGCGAAAATCAACTTCTCCTCTTTCCACGCTTCTACTTCTTATTATTCCCTGCATCGAATTGCAAATATGAGCAACCGATCCGGTATCAAATACCCAGGAATTAACATAAGAATCAGCGAGGAAGATATCGGTAACATAAACCTGAAGCGTACCTGAACCGGAAGTACTCTTACTTCCCTTGTTCTTTAGCGAAGCTAGGTACTGCTTGCAGTTTCTCTTCCAGTGACCCAGTTCATTACAGTAAAAGCATGGCTTATCAGGCGTTGGTCCAGGTTTGGGATCCGAGCTTGGCTTGTTGATCACATCTTTGGCCTTGCCCTTCTTCTTCCAATTGCCCTTCTTCTTAAAGTTAGGCTTGTTCTGGATCGCCATCACATGGCCGCCACCATTGCTCTTCTTAATGTCAGCCTCTGCTGTTTTAAGCATGCCACACAGCTCATTCAAGCCCTTCTCTGCCCCATGCATATGGTAGTTCGAGATGAAGCTACCATAGCTTGGCGGAAGTGACGCTAGAATAAAATCAGTGGCCAACTCTGGACCTATTGGGAAGCCTAGCTTCTCCAATCTCTGAGTGTGACCAACCATCTTGATCACGTGTGGCCCAACTGCTGCACCTTCTGCCAACTTTGTCTCCACAAAAGCTTTGGACACATTGAACCTTTCGGTCCTAGCTTGAGTTTGGAACATTTCCTGGAGAGCCACAATCATATTGTGTGTAGTATATCCCTCAAACTGCATCTGCAGCTCAGGTTCCATACTAGCAAGTAGAAGACAGCTTATTTAGATTATCAACGTCCAACACTCTCTGGTGGGCGTTTCTCACAGCAGCAGTTGCATTTTTAGCAGGCTCGTCTGGTAAAGGGGTGTCTAGAACATCCTCCTTTTTCTCTGCCCTGAGAACAATTCTCACGTTGCGGATCCAATCCGCATAGTTTGTTCCATTCAACTTTTCTTTCTCAAGGATCGAACGTAAAGTAAACGGTGCGTTGACAGCCATTGATCTACAACAAAATAATAATGCAAAATACTAAGACAACGTATCCATGACGGAGTAAATTAAATTAACCATTTAACTGAAACTACTCCCACTAAAATCAATATCCCTCGATTGATTACTAGTGATTCAGGATCCACAACTAACAAGTCGACTAGTGAGCTTTAGCATCACCGCTAGAAGACATGGTAGACCGGTAAGCAACTCTTTGCTAATCATATCTCATATGACTCCTGTTGTTGGGTGACATCTCTATGTCTCGGCGACCAACTCTTGTGCCCCAAAGCCCTTAACCGTTAAGATGACTTTGTTCAAGGTAACCAAACCCCGTGCGAGTAAGTATCCAATACGAACCCATCTAGTCGAGGAAAATCAGCAGCACCCTAATTTTATAGACCCACCACTGATCGTACAAGACATGATGGTGCAAGGTTTGGGAGGGCACGTAAACTTAAATATTACTGAGGGATCGTTCTACTTTTATCGTCGCATGCTAAAATAAACGTCATTCGTCGCATGTAAATAAAAGCAGAACGTTATAGGACGGCATTCACACAATAATGACACGGTATGGCCCATTATCACAGGTAGATCTCCATCTCCATTGTGTTGTCCATCATGTTGATCTCCATCTTCATGATCCATCATGTTGATCTCCATCTCCATGATCCATGCATGCCATCCTACAGTGATGAGTCCTCCAAGAACTAACATCTAACGCATGCAAGTAAATAAATTACATAATCGCGCTTAGATCATCACAGGTTGGCACGCAGACCATTACAATAACTTGACAATACATACGACTCCAGCCGTATTGCCGCACTCACGACACGCAGGTCATAATTCAATTACATACATGCATCACATACACATAAGGGCCATACCGATCACATGAATTACTGCAAAAACAAGTTAGGCGATTTCGACGTCTAAACTTAAAACGCAGAAAACTCCATCTTCCCGGCCGAATTTCGCAAATCTGATTTCGGTGAAACTGCCAACGGCAGTCTAAAACGGACGTAACTTTTTCGGTAGATGAATTTTCATATAAAAATCGTCTCCATCCGAGATGGTATGCGAAAGTTATGACTGTTTTACCGAACATCTTGTTTTCGCATCTTTCTCCGGCCCGGTTTCAGATCCAATCTTCACCGTCACGCATCCCATGCGCCTGGCCATTGACCTAAGTTCGATTCGACCAATCCAATTGATCTACATCTCACCATGCATGGGTTTACGAGTATCACTTAGCTCCGATGGCGGAAAAACCGACCGGTAGGAGCAATTCGTTACACAACCATCACGGCAAAGATCACGAACCGATCAGAGACTCATCTACAACCACGCATATCTCCATATGCCCACGATCGAATCTATAACGAAGCAGCTACAGCTCTGATACCACTGAAGGGATTCGGGGAGGCTACGCTAGCACAATACAAAACCGTGTACCCCGAAACCAGGAACAACTGCAGTTATAGATCTCAGATCGTTATCACTAGACGCGCAGATGCAGCGGAACCGTCTCGGTGTAGAGAAGCGCGTCGTGGTAGCAGTGCCGTGAAGTTGCGAACGTCCGTCTGGTCCTGCGACTTGCGGTTCGTCCTAGTGCTCCAGATGTAGCACCTCCGAGGCATCCACACGTACGGAGATTGGAACGCCGAGCGTCGGTGTGCCAGCACCGAGGCGCGCGGCAGGAGAACGGCAGCGTGGGAGGGCGGTTACTGTTCACCGCGTGAACTGTTCACGCGTGAACAGTACCGCGGGTACTGTAGCAGCGGCTATAGGAGGGGCGGCACAACTGGCTTGCTCATCTCCCCTTAGGAGGGGCGGCACAACTGGCTTGCTTATCTCCCCTTTGCCCCTCCCTCGTATATAGGGAGGAAAACCTCCCACCCCTTCGTCCATTAGCAATGTGGGACTAATACTTGGTGTAGTCCCTCTAGTGCTAATGGGCCACGCTAATGGGCTTCCACTTTGTAGGCCCATTAGTGGATCCAATCCAATTGGCTCTAGGGCATATATCCAACACTGAGAACATGATCATGACCTTGTTAATCTAAGCAATGATTTTGATCATCCCTCAGTTGCAGTATGAAGCCTCGAGGATATTTTTAAATACACGCACATGGAAGGTTTCAGCAGATCTACAGAAAATTGACCACCAGTGGAAATCTTATCGTTCAAGCACCCGTGCTTTTGTGTTGAATGAACCCCAAAAATGTGTCACGGTACTCAATTTGACCTCCTTGCTCCATGGGAGAACTTAAATCTATGTGCATATTAGTGCACACTGCACATAATGATTCTAATGAGACGAAAAACACCATCTTGCAATAGACAAAACGTGTACGAGAATTGGTGATAAGCAACACACCTGTCTTTATCTCTAAAACCTGTCCCGTGTAAAGGCTCTGTGAAATGCAAAACTCTACTAATCAACGTACACAAACAGCTGAATCGAAATGCACATCACAGGCCTTTAGAACCATCAACAAAACAATGCATGGTTCATGTTATTTGATACGGCCGTTGCTAGCGACCGGACGTCCGATCGGAATTTCCTATCGGACGGTCCGTTGCAACATCAGAAATACGTATTCACAACATCAGAAATACATGTTTGCAACATCGAAAACCACGTACTAAAACACAGCGAAATATCTAGACACGATAGAGTGAAAATTTCCACAGCAATATCGGGGCCTTGTTGCATGCAACATCGTTCAATTTTGTGCAACACCGAAACAAAGCTATTGCAACATTACTATCATGCAAGTGCAACATCGAAAAAATTCTACTGAAACAAAGCGAGCCTGGAACAGCTGAATCGAAATGCACATCACAGGCCTTTAGAACCATCAACAAAACAATGCATGGTTCATGTTATTTGATAGGGCCGTTGCTAGCGCCCGGACGTCCGATCGGAATTTCCTATCGGACGGTTCGTTGCAACATCAGAAATACGTATTCACAGCATCAGAAAATACATGTTTGCAACATCGAAAACCACATACTGAAGCACAGCGAAATATCTAGACACGATAGAGTGAAAATTTCCGGAGCAACATCGGGGGCTGTTGCATGCAACATCGTTCAATTTTGTGCAACACCGAAACAAAAGCTATTGCATATATGCAAGTGCAACATTGAAAAAATTCTACTGAAACAAAACGAGACGTCTGGATGCGTTGGAATAAAAAATTCTCGTAACATTGAGTGATAGGTTCTGCACAGTGAACAGTATACGGTATGCCTACCTCGTAGGCATGATGAGAGGTGGGCTACAATACAAATACCCCGGCCACGTGACGCCCCCGGATGCAAACCTATTTATATTCTCTCGTTAATTCCCCCTCTCTCGTCCGCCTGCTTTTCCTCCGTATCCCCTCCTCTTCTCCGACGCCTCCACCTCCGCATCCGCTAACCCTAGCCGTCACCTCCGCCGCCGCCGCCGCCGTCGCCGCCGCTATGGCGAGCAGCAACGTGTCCACCGTCTACATGTCCGTCATCGATGACGTCATCTCCAAGGTCCGCGAGGATTTCATCACCTACGGAGTCGGCGACGCCGTACTCAACGAGCTCCAGGCTGTAAGTACCGCTGATTTCTCGAACCCCCGGCTCTTATCCCCTCGAATTTGTGCATGGTTTTCGCGATTTTTACGGTTGCCTCTCCGATGCGGCCGGGAAACCCTAGCTCTGGGAGATGAAGATGCTGCACTGCGGCGCAATCTCGGGGAACATCGACCGCACCAAGGCGGCTGCTGCCTCCGCCGGAGGCACCGCCGGAGCGACCCCGCCCGTGCACGACCTCAACGTGCCTTATGAGGCCACATCCGAGGAGTACGCCACCCCGACAGCCGACATGCTGTTCCCACCGGTGAGGCTGAATCCCTCGATTGCAGCTTAAAATTTGCCCGATCTATGCAATTGGATTCGAGGTTTTGAAGGGGTTGGTTGTATTTGTTTGCAGACACCACTACAGACCCCAATCCAGACTCCTTTGCCAGGGCCGGACGCAGGGACGTATAACATACCCACCGGCCCTTCTGATTATGCCCCGTCACCAATCAGCGATGTCAGGAACGGGATGGTGATAAATGGGGCGGATCCAAAAACGGGACGCCCAAGCCCCTACATGGTAGTTTGAATTTGGGCCATGCTGTATCATGTGTGTAGTTTTCCCCCTGCGTTAGCCGTTTGTCATGTTTGCAAATCTTTGCAGCCACCACCTTCCCCTTGGATGAACCAGAGGCCACTGGGTGTTGATGTGAATGTCGGTATGTGCATGCTTATGCCTACTAATTGTTGTCCACATGCGAGTTATGCTTCTAGTTTAGTCTGTTTGGGGAAAATATTATCTGGAAAAACAATGCTGATTTCTATGATTCTTGTGACTTACAGCTTACGTGGAGGGCCGTGAGGATCCTGACAGGAGTGTACAGCCTCAGCCACTGACTCAGGTAAAATATGAGATCGCAGCTCATTTACAGAATATGGTTAATGTTAAATTAGGATTTCATACCTTATTTGTTTTGGTCTACCAATTTATTTATAGATGACATTTTAGGATTCTGATCAGATGTTTGTTACTCTTTTTACAATTGATGGCACTTTTATAATGTTGTGATTGAAAGCAGACATGGTTGTTATCACATTCCGTTGAAATAGTTAATTTAAGATATTGTACAATGTACATCACAGATGGTGTTCGTCTTTCCATGATGCCTAGTATATTTGGATTTGAATTGAGTGCATATGCAAAGTATAGAAACACATGTTTCCTTTCAAAAAGTTGTTTGAGAAATGTTTGGTGGAAGTGATAAGTGTTTTCATGTTTATGGAACTGTTAATAAAAGTGGCATTAATAGTATAATGCAATACCAGTAGGATTTATCTGCTCAGTTTATTCTTCTAACCAAGGTTCAAAAAACCGCTAGGCACTACTCGGTGCCTAGCGAGATTGGTAAACAATATCAAACGCCATTAAGTGTTTGTGGGATTTTTTTCCGTATAATATATTATTTTTTGAATTCATAAAGTAAAAAGAATTCCATTGCTGTGTAACCATCCAAATTGGTGTATATGTTGCCGATCCTGAACGGATCCTACACATTTTCACTGCTTTACTAAAGATAAAAGGAAAATAAAAAAATAAATAAATTAGGAAGAGATATAGGCCATTGGTCTGCTGTTTTCTGGCCCAGTCAGCTCACCACTTGCCGTAAGTCCCTAACTGTTGATCCCAACTCAGATTGTTCCTGTACATACCCCTTTGATCCCACCTAGTGGCAGCGCAAGGGTTGAACCTAAGGGGGGCCAATGCCACAGTAATCACGCACAACTTTGATTAATCTGATGCTGGACTAAGGGATTTGGAATTTTTTTTTCTCGAATACGCAGGAGAGCTGCGTATGTATCTTTGTATTAATAGAGAGAAAAACCAGCCCCTTACAGGCAAAGTCCCTCACTCCGAGCCGAGCTGTGAGGGACTGAGATACACACTGTTTTTAAGTTTTTGGGAAAAACAAAAAAACACTTGACCACGAGACCCACTTAGGACAGAACCAGACCCTAACCTAAACCAATTGCTTGATCAGCGCCCAAGGATAAATTAAGTTATGGGTTATTAGATGTGACTTGAATACGTGTGGACTGAACTGGTTCGATGGCCCATGTATTGGATATTCTTACCCTCTCCCTACCCTGGATACTTTCCGTGTTTTTTTCTTTTCCTGTATAGTGTTAGTTGCATACTTGCAGCAGTGCAGACAAACAGCAGATATGCGGTAAGTCTAGCATGGAGAAGGGAGGGCCCATGGCCCACCATAGCTCCACACCAGTGATCCCACTACTGGCTGCCACTGCAACACTTCCCCCCTCTCTCTTCCACACTCCTTGTCAGGACAGCGCCGCAGTTGGCACTAACTGCCATCTCACATCAGTTACTAGCAAAATTGGCACCCAGCATCGCCCTCTTCGCTCTGGTATCCTCTATTTCACCAGGAACCACCTCTATTGATACACCTGCTGCTCAAACGGCCGTGCCGCTTCATCTCTATAATAGCCATCTCTCCCACACCCCTTTGCCACCTTCCCTTATCTATCCTCCCGCTCATGCTCCATACACTTTGGCCACCTAGGGCCTAATGACGTGCCGGCCTCCATATCGCACTTAAGTGCGCCTACACGTGCGTCTAATCTTGTTTTCTTAACACTGCTTGTAACATTATCTGTGCTTGTGGCATATAGTTGGACTTCAAACAATGTTTTGCTTCTGGTAATGCTGCCTGGTGTCTCTTGGAAGGGACCATTTCATAGAATTTGATATTTAGAGATAAACTTGGAGTTTTTACATGTTTGCTTTTTGGTTTTTTATGTTCTATGTTACGTTCCCTCCCTCACTAGAAAGATGAAGCCTAGGTTATGTAATGAAATTGATGATTCAGTTAGAAGGATGAGCTATCTAGCATGATTATTTAGTTGTTTGTTTAGGGTGGGGTTGTTCAAAACCATTAGGCATTAGCAGCTTTGGAATAGGTTTCAACTCAGTTTACTTGAATAGCAAGCATTCCCAGGAACTTATCCATTTGCATTGTTATATTGGAGTCCTGATTGTTGCAGTTTCATATTTGGTTCATTCAATTTTGCAGGATTTTCTGATGATGTCTTCTGGAAAACGTAAGAGGGATGAGTATCCGGGTCAGCTCCCTTCTGGTTCTTTTGTACCACAACAAGATGGAAGTGCAGATCAGATAGTAGAATTTACTGTGTCAAAGGTACCCATTAGTGATAAGCTCAATTATTCTCTTCAACATTACTTTTTGTTGATATAAAGATTTACTAGGAGGAGAGACATCCCCTGATTTTCCTCTTCAGAAGATGGTGCCACGACTCGAACCTGGGCTGGCTCAGCAGACCGCTTCTTTGGCGTGTCCGGCTGGCCAGTTGCACCGTGAGAGTATTGGCACCTTTTGTTGATAGTAACTTATTACATATTTGTACTTGGATTTATTTTGTGGCATGTTAGGAATGCAGTTGCACAGTTGGGAGTGTTTGTTCTTCATTCCTTAGTTTATTTACAATGAAAAGTGTTTCAGTTCACAGCCATGGAGATTCAGTGGAATGTATCTAGTGCTTGTTTCATGCAAGTAACTTTTGTGTGCCAACTTTCTTTAGCACCTGGCCAACTTTTGTTGTACTAAAGCTGTGGCAAGACATACTTTGGCACGATACTGTCTGTGTAGAGTTATTATATTATTGATATTTGTGATTCTCATTAGTATTGTTAGGCTTGCTTAGACCTCAACCAGGTGCTATTATACTATTGATATCTGTGATTCTCATTAGTATTGTTAGGCTTGCTTAGGCCCGCTTTTATTGAGTAGTTGACTGGTCACTTGAATCTATTACCATTATGCCCTATGTCCAATTTGAGGTACTAACACAATTTTGAATCTATTGTACTTCTGGTGCATTCTTTATGTTGAACGATAATGTATGAATTAATGACCAAATACTAAAATACTCCCTCTGTTTTTTTACGTTTTACATTTGCTTTGTCCTATATCAAGTCCAACTTTGACCAAGTTTATAGAAAAACATAACATCTACAATACTAAATTTGTTTCATTGAATCCACCATGGAATGTATTTTGACAGCTCATATATTTGGTAGTATAGATGTTGTACTATTTTTCTATACACTTGGTCGAAGGTGGACTTCGGACAAAGCAAATGTGACATGTAAAAAAACAGAGGGGACTACTACAATTCAAAATTATTTTGATGTTATTGGGGCAAAACTGAAATTCCAGAATGGTGTTTTTGTCCGTAGATCAAATTTTCTGTTCAAGTAACTGAATCATTCATTTTTTCAGTGAGAATGTGTTTACTATAATGTAATGTATTAATTATTTGTAATCAATATCGCCTAACTTCTTTTGTCCAGTCGATTTATGTAGTATTCCACTATGGGCACTCCATTGCTGCTTGTAAAACTCTTTAATTATCCAATATCTTGTGACTACATCAGTCCTTTTTCTTCACCTTCCTTTAGGAGAATGCACACCAACTTTGGAGTTCCATCATCAAGAAGCAAGAAAAATCAAACAAGACAGCCGCTCCAGTTATTCCGCAGTCTGATGGGATTCAAGATGACTATAACGATGTATTATTCTAAAACTAATCTGTTCAGTTTAGGTATTTGAGTTCTCTGTACTTAACTGTGATATTTCTTTCTTCAGCAATTTTTCTTCCCAGGAGTTCCAGCTGAAGATTATAATACCCCTGGAGAATCTGGTAAATTGTCATTAAATGTGTGTTGCTGACATATTTCATTCGTGCTACTTTCTTGAACATGTTTTTGTTGTATTTATTAGCGGAGTATCGAGCTCCCACACCTGCTGTTGGAACGCCAAAACCAAGAAATGATGCAGTTGATGACGATGATGAACCTCCTCTTAATGAAGACGATGACGACGATGACGAGTTAGATGACCTTGAGCAAGGGGAGGATGAACCAAACACACAACATCTTGTACTTGCACAATTTGACAAAGTAGGCACACTCTCTTTAGTTGCTTTGTCACACTCTCTTTAGTTGCTATCCAAGCTTTACTAAGTCCACTGTGTCTCACATCGTCTTCAACGACTTTATAGGTGACAAGGACCAAGAATCGTTGGAAGTGCACTTTGAAGGATGGAATCATGCATTTGAATGGCCGAGATGTTCTATTTAACAAGGTGTGTAACATAATCTTTTGTTTCTGCATCTGGTGAGATGAGAACTTGATGGTGTGGATAGTAAGTTATTCGCTAGATGATGTGGCAGATTATCAGGTTTATTCTGTCAGGTAGTCAGTTGCAAGATTGTAATGACTTGTTATTCTTAAGTTAGCATTTTTCTTTCTGCACCTTAATCTGTCCCAAAACTCCCAACTCCACCCTATACGACCAGGGAGGGAACTTAATGATGTTTCTCTAACCTAGAAAGTTACAGTTTTTTCTTAATTTTGACAAAAGCTTCAGTGTGGCCTATCAGCATTGCTAACATGTATTCTACTGATCCATATTGCAGGCAACGGGAGAGTTTGATTTTTGATTTTTTGCATCAAGAAGAGCTATTTTAGAAGCTTCTCTATAGACATATCTGTCTTTGACATAAGGATGGAGAGGTGACAAGTCTTGGTTGAGGTCCAAGCAGCATTGCGCCGTGTTTTCCTGTTGAGGCTTTTTGCTTCGGCCAGTTGATTTGTCACCACAACTGTTCTCGCTGTAAAAATGTTACTGCTGGGACTGCAGTGTAGACATTTTACTTTTTTTTTGAAGTGAGTGTAGACATTTTACTGAGATGGCCTCTTAAAGCCTATGCGGAACTATATTATCTGATTTATACTAGATATACATTTTCTTTGTGCAAGACTTGCTGCAACAGCACCTTCTCTTGCGCCTGTGACCAATGTAACGCGATCTGTTTGCGATCCCATTATATTCTGTTTGTTTTGGTTAATTCCGTGATCTGGAGAAATTTCTTTATTTTTATACCATTTGAAGATGACCTAACGGAGATGTGGTGGGCTTAGCGGTACGGTGGCCGACTGGCCGTTGAGGAGCGGGCGCGGATACTGTGGAGGGCGTTGTGTAGATCGCGGGCGGCGACTGAGCACCGTGATCTTAAGCCTGTACCTGTTGTTGACTGGCGTGTGGAGCATCTTTCAACGCTAAATTTGCTACTTTACTAACTATTGAAACATTTGGTAATGTTGGTCGTCCCAGCCTACATGAATGTTGGTGACGAGGACATGAAATACATGAAGAGTGTTAAACACACATGGAAGGCATGGAGGACCAAAGAGGTTGATTGGGACAAGTCAAAGTATTCCCACGTTTTCCACAAGGCTATCACGTCACTCTTGGCCTAAGGAAATAAAGAGATTGAATCCAACACGTTTTGAAAACGCTGGATTCGGACTGCAGGAAAGTCCTGACTTTTGACGGCCGCCACGACTTCATCCGGACTCCGTTTGGGGCGTTCAAGTATTTGACGGAAAGCTGATGAAGTCTACTTTCATATGGATCCGGCCTCATGTCCATAACTATCTGGAGGCGGCCGCAATCTTCAAATCATTGACCGAAGGTTTTTCTGTCCAGGTGCTGCGCCACCTTATTTTGGGCGACGGGTCGTGTATCAAGTTGGGTCCATTAGGGACGCGTCCTAGGGTTGGAGCACGACCCCAGCACCCCTGTGGACGTCCTCCCCCTATCATATACCCCCTAGCCGCCGCCAAGAACACTTGAGTTTTGTTTTACATCTAGCTTTAGCTACATTCGACACCGCACAAATACGCGCTGTCCTCGTGTGATTCAGAACTCCACCTTCGAGTGATATTAAGATTGCTCGCCTTCTTTTTCTTGTTTGTTCTTCGATTGCGTACAGGAAGTTGCTGATCTTGATTGCAACAGGTTCGGCAACCCAGGGAGTTGGTTCAGCGATTGCATTGGCGCTTCGGGTTCGCTCGTCGTAGTCGGATCGTGAGGGTCGACTTCCACCAAATCGAAATTATCTCCACTCGCCGAAAGATCGGGCACTTCAGCTCTATCAAGTGGTATCAAAAGTCCAGGTTGATCGGTGCGTTTATCGAGTGTTTTTCCATCACCTACAGTACACAAAACCAAAACAAAAATTTTTCAGGTTAGATCTTTGTCCCAGCACCCTTTTTAGCCTTACACTCTCTTTCAATAATTTGCTTTGTTGAATTTGTGTGCTTACGCGTTCAATTGTTGCTGGTTGCATTGTGTCTAATCCTCTTTTTTTCTTTATATCCTCCTTGAAGCCTAGTTGCACCGCCGCCATTCTCTTCTTTCTGCCGCCCGCTATTCATCCGTAGTCGTTGCTCCCTGGAACACGCCAAATTTGTTTTATCCCAATCCGTGTATGCCTTGAATCGGTTTCCGTTTTGGGCATATAAAAAAAAAGACAGGAGTCTCAAGCCTCCACGACGCGCCTCTCCTTGGTTTTTCCTAGCGCCACACCACCGCTGGTCTTCTCGGTTTGTTTCCTGCCGTGCCTGTTTGGGAGATTGAAAAAAAAGAGAACAAAAAAAAAGAGGAAAGAAAAAGAAAGAAAAAAAAACCAAACCGAGGCAGCAGAGTCCGCGCCGATTTTCTTTTTCCCCAGTATCGCGCCTGCCTCCCACGCGCCAACCTCCCTAGCTCGTACGTGATCGCCCTTCCCCCTGCTCGCTCCGTTTTCGCCGTGCTCGTCATTTTCTTTTTACCCTACACGCCTCGCACCTTTCCTGTTTTTGTGCCGCTTTCCTGTCTCGTGCTTCCTCCTGGTTCGGTCTCTGTTTTGGGCACGTCAAAAAAAAAAAAAAAACGAGTTCCAAGCCTGCACGCTGTCAAAAAAAAAAGGATTACGCCGTGCCCTCCTGCCTAGCATCGCTCCTTCCTTGGATCAGCCTAGCACCGCTCCTTCCTTGGATCAGATTCGGTTTTGGGCAAGTAAAAAAGAGAAAACAGCAGCCTGGCACGCTATGTGTAGATTTCCTTCCAAACTGTCGCCCCCCCACAGATCCCCATCCGAAGTTTCTTGATCGCCCCTCCTCCCCCTTGTTTCCACTTTTTGCACTTTGTCTCCAGCAGCCGTTGTTACGCGTTTAGCACTATAATTCAACTTTGCATTATTGTTTGATTGTGCTAATCCTTGACTTGAGTGCAGCCTACCCAGAACTACACATATTTCTACGACGAGCCGACTTTTGTTTCTCCAGGCAATCGCTGCACCAATCTTTCACAGGTACTACTTGTTTGTTTTTCGGTCGCCCCTGTTGCTTGGTAAGAACGGATAAGAACTTGATCGCAACATCTTTGTGAGCATTCCATCCACACCTTTGTTGCCGTAGGATTTGTTTTTGTGTTTGCGCTAATCATGTCAGGAGACGTCAACGGCATCGTGGCACGATTCGATGCGTGGTCCACGTCGGTCACGGCGTTGCACAAGGACTATAACAGTGACATGGAGCTAGACGATGGAGATCGCCACAGTTGTGCCTGCCGTGTGGTATGTCATCCACACATTGACTCATTTGCTATGATTCAATTTGAAATTCCATCTTATAATGGCAAATATGATCCTGCTGCATATCTTGATTGGGAGTTAGAGGTAGAACAAAAAATTTCATGCCATGATATTCCTGCTAGTGCACAAGTTAACGCTGCTATTAGTGAATTTACTCTTTTTGCTTTAATTTGATGGCGTGAATATAAGCTAAAACATCCCACGGCTATTCCAACCACTTGGGCTCAATTAAAAGTTGCTATGCGTCATCGCTTTGTACCTTCATATTATGCCCGAGATTTGCTTAAACAAATGCAGCGGTTTCAGCAAGGGCAACAATCTGTTGAGGAATATTACCAGGAATTACAAAAGGGTATGATCCGTTGTGGTTTATTTGAGACGGATGCCGCTGCTATGGCACGTTTTCGTGGTGGTTTGAACCGCGACATTGAGGACATACTTGATTCTAATACTTATGCTGATATGACCACATTGTTTGAATATGCTTGCAAAGCTGAACGTGAAGTGTAGGGACGCCGTTCGACGACATATACTAACTCTTTTGCAGGACGAAGCCTGGCATCCAGCGCAGATCCTGCTCTCCCTACACCATCCACGTCTAGCACTACACCGCGCGAGAGGACGGCCACAACAGCGCCGTCGACCACAGGTGCTCCACTCACGGAAGGTGAGACCACTTCTACTGTGCTGAATTTTTCCACACCTCATGCTATCATAGAGCAATTATTAGTGGAACCATCTCTTGACGAACCTTTGTCACATGATGATGTGCTTATTGTTCCTTGTGATAAAGATGATTTGTGTGATAATGCTTCTGTTGTACATGTTTTAAAAATCACACCCTTGTGCTGAAATTAAACATGATAACATAGAGCAACTATCGGTAGAACCCTTACTAATTTTGCCTTTGTCACAAGATCATTTGCTTGATGTACCTTGTGATGAAGAAGAGTTGTGTGATAGTGATTCTTTTATTACTCTGCCACAATTACTTAATCATGATGATACACATGCTTTGGAGCCATATAATTATGCTGAAAATCAAATGTTTGTTCCAATTACTTGTGCAAATGATGAACAAAAATTGCTATCTTCTTTAAATACTTTAGGTTATATTGACTTTGCTGTTCTATGTAATCTAAATTGTTTGGAGGAGAGATTTCTTGCATATCTCAAATTGCCATGCTTATCTAGGAACACATATCACTTCATTGGCAAATATAATCACAATGGAGAATATATGGTGCATCGAGTTTATATTTGTTCAAATCTGGTTGGACAACAATGCGATAAGTTAGAGAGCTGCACTAAGAATAATCATGTCACATCCAATTTCTCTAGCTTTGTTTTAAATAAACATGTTCAATCCAAAGAAGGGGAGCCTTGCTGGTTGCTACCTATGCCTGCTTTGTCTTTTGTTGGTACTAATCTTGTGCAGGATCATGTTGACAACCATATTGTGTCGTCCGATCCAGAAGTCTACATTCCTGCTGAAATGTCTATGCGAGATGACACATTTGACAATTCGAAGCATGGTGACACTCCTCCTCCCAATACATTTGATTTCTTTTGTTTTCGCAACCCCGTTCTCCTTTGCGTTGTGCAGGATCGGTTTCAAGTACAATTGACGCCGAGGACGGCTTTTCGTCAAGAAGGGGAGGATGATGAGGACATGAAATACATGAAGAGTGTTAAACACACATGGAAGGCATGGAGGACCAAAGAGGTTGATTGGGGACCAAGTCAAAGTATTCCCACGTTTTCCATAAGGCTATCACGTCACTCTTGGCCTAAGGAAATAAAGAGATTGAATCCAACACGTTTTGGAAACGCTGGATTCGGACTGCAGGAAAGTCCTGACTTTTGACGGCCGCCACGACTTCATCCGGGCTCCATTTGGGGCGTTCAAGTACTTGACAGAAAGCTGATGAAGTCTACTTTCATATGGATCCGGCCTCATGTCCATAACTATCTGGAGGCGGCCGCAATCTTCAAATTATTGACCGAAGGTTTTTCTGTCCAGGTGCTGCGCCACCTTATTTTGGCTGACGGGCCGTGTATCAAGTTGGGTCCATTAGGGACGCGTCCTAGGGTTGGAGCACGACCCAGCACCCCTTTGGACGTCCTCCCCCTATCATATACCCCCTAGCCGCCACCAAGAACACTTGAGTTTTGTTTTACATCTAGCTTTAGCTACATTCGACACCGCACAAATACGTGCTGTCCTCGTGTGATTCAGAACTCCACCTTCGAGTGATATTAAGATTGCTCGCCTTCTTTTTCTTGTTCGTTCTTCGATTGCGTACAGGAAGTAGCTGATCTTGATTGCAATAGGTTCGGCAACCCAGGGAGTTGGTTCAGCGATTGCATTGGCGCTTCGGGTTCGCTCGTCGTAGTCGGATCGTGAGGGTCGACTTCCACCAAATCGAAATTATCTCCACTCGCCGAAAGATCGGGCACTTCAGCTCTATCAGTTGGTCACCGTTTTTTGGACGCTTGTCTGGTAATGTTGGTCGTTCTAGCCTACACAAATGTTGGTCGCCGTTCTTTAAGCGCTTGTTTTTAGCTTGCTTGCTGAGCGTATGCCTGTGCGACCTTCTATTTGATTTTTTACACATGTTTAGGATTGGGATTTGGAGCTGCTTAGTGCGTGAGTACTTTGAGAGTGGTATGTGTAACTTAATGATGTACTCATCTTTGATATAATACAATTCTTTCTTTCATAAAAAACATCTGATAAATCTGATATACTTCTATGTTTTTCCCGTAATCCTTTGCTTGTGGTGGGGTTTGTTAGGAGTCCACTCAATTTGCAATTCGACTGACTAGAAAACATCTAGCCAATAGGGTATTGTTGACTGTCATTCAAATTCCTTTGCATATGGCGGGGTTCGTTAGGAGCCCTTAATTAATTTTACTGACTATAGAAATCATCTGACTCTGTTATTGTCCTCTGTCAATTTCATATTCCTTTGCATATGGTGGGATTTTTGAGCCCAGTCAATTTGCTATTTGATTGACCATAGAACTCATCTGGCTAATCTGGTATTGTTCTATGTGCATTTCATATTCGTTTGCATACGGAAGGATTCAACTGGATCCAATAATTTGCTATTTGAGTATTTGACTAACAATAGAAATCGCCTGGCCAATCTATAGAAATCCATTTTTCTTCGTATATGGCGAGGGTTATACATATACCTTACTCTTCAATTCTTATATGTTTTTTAATGTATTTTAGCTTTCTTTACAGGTGTTCTCTTTAGTCTTTCACCAAATGCTTTTGTGAGAGACAAAAGTTGTTTTTTTAAGTTGAACGGCAGGGGAGGCCCCTGCCCATTTTTCTATTATATTTGAAAGAATATATGTACATCTTACAAGGTTGGAGGCTCAAAGAGAAAAGGGGAAAAATTATAAGTGACTACTCATCCAATGTTTGATCATCTCACCAATAGCTGGTGTTGTCCTAAGCAAAACCAAGTTTAACTCATCAACAAAAATCTTCTTCCACTTAGCAAAGGAAACCATGTTTAACATATCAACAAAAATCTTCTTCCACTTAGCAAAGGAGATAGTAGCTCCATCAAAGATAATGTCATTCTTGTGCCTCCATATCACCTAACTTGCAATACTCACGATTTCTCTGACAAAAGATGTTATGACCCATGATAAATTTAGAGTAAAATGCACTAGAGGTCCATCAACTTGTAAGGATGTGTCACTTAGGCCCATCAACTCTGAAAGTGCATTTTTGGATTTATAATCTTTTTAAGTGATTCACCGTAGGTCTATACCCTTCGTTTATGTTTGTATTTTACAAAAACCTCCCACTGTTTCTTTTTCTTTCACTTGGACAACCCCGCGCCGCCGTTCAAGCAGACCAGCACCAACTCGCCGTAACCGGACACTAGCGCGGCCAACATGTCGTCGCCCACCAGTGTTATCGCGCAGGCCACCCTCGAGACGACCCCCGCGAGCTTCGCACCGCTGTGTCATGCCTCTACACGTTCGAGGACTTGGCTTGGTGCAGGTGATGCAGGCTGACGTGTTCATCCGAGCCGAGCTTGCCTCCTGTGACGATGCCATCGCGCAGACGCTCACTAGGGTCTCTGGCGATGGTGCAACCACGATGCGACTCGGCTCGTCAAGCTGCACGTGTTGGTGGTAGGATTTGGGCGGCTCGATGCCTGGACGGCGGCGACGGTGGCTGCGCGGGCGGTACTAGATTTAGCGGTGACGGATGGCTCAATGACGGTGATACCCCGGCGAAGAAGATCCCCACCAGGTCTGCTCCAGCCTAGGAAACATGTTGCGCCCCTGAGCTCGATCCCCCTGAGTCTGAATCCCCGCTTTGCACGACGACGGACATGGCAGTGGCGACGCGGCTGCGTCGGCCAATCCAGAGGCACTTAACCCTGGCCAACAACCCTTATAGCACCTATAGCTCACATACGACCCATTCCGCTGCTCAGATATGGGTCACAACTGTTGGCAGTCTTTAGCCAAACTAAATCCGCAAGCGCACGGAGTACGATGTAGCCTTTCACCAGGGGAGTAAGAACCTGGATGTCAAATCCAAGGAACGGTAGACGCGACTAGCCTGGAACTTTCCTAACCGGACCCACCAGGGAGCACAAGGTAAGTGGGTAGAGAGCTTGACTTTAGTTAGCTACTCATTACCCTAGACAAACTATCAAAACCTAATCTGATCTGCTCGGCTAGAACGGGAAGAACTTAGAACGGGGTGAGAGAGGGGTTCTTTCGGGCTCAGCACTACTGTTATGAGTACACCCGATCGTGGTGGAGTACAAAGGACGACAGGACTGTCACCACCTGCCGCCTACCACTGCAGTTCCGTGGGGTGCAACACAACATGAGGTAGCTAGCCAGCACAACAAGAGTCGCTGTCACTCGCGTAGACTCAGGTGCCCGCAGATTAAATGATAGATAAGATAAATTGCTGAAAGTAAGTTGTGAACTAGCGAGGTACTAAAGGCAAGAGACCGAGGACTTACTGAAGATAACTCCTGAAATATATTCCTCGGGGGCGAAAATGTTGAGATGAGGCCGAGACGGAATCCTAGACTCTCTCTACAAAGCTTGGCTGTCACCCAAGCAACTCACCCACTCTCTCCCTACTCTAACTCTAAATATGAGAACACTTTCACTAAGCTTCTCTTCTCTCCAATGTGGTGTGTCTCTTGAGTGGGGGTGAATGGCGCCTTTTATAGCCTCCCAAGGTCAGTAGTCACCGTAACCGTCACGCTACCGACCTGCTTAACTTCCACGCCGAAGATGGTCGCGTGAGGGTGCAGCAAGGGGCCGGCCGGCCTGGTGTAGGCCGATCGGCCTACACCTGTCTCCTCTGGCAACCGCCTTTGTCGTGGACGCTCCTGATTGCTTCCTGAGGTCGGTAGCGGTTGCGTTTGGTTGAGGCTGTCCAAGAATCCTAGGTTGTGGGCCCTTCAATCCACGTGTGTCTCACCCTAGGCCTTTCGGGTCCTTTGCTCAAACCGACCTTAAATCGACCGCTCATGATCATCTTTGATAAGTTAGTGATCTTGTGGGTCAACACCGTGACCAGAAGATGGGATAGGGGACCGGTCGGCCTAGCTTAGGCCGTCCTGCCTGGCTCTGTGCCCAAATTCCTCCATCTTTTTCTCATTTGCTCCTTCACTCACAAATTGTACAAAACTTGTGGAACTCATTAGAATTAATAAAATTGACTTTGTTATGAGCAAGATGAGCCTGAAATATAGCGGAATGTTGGTGGTAAAATCGTGTCATAATGACCACCAACAACAACCACGACAAGGTGGACCTCCATGGCTATGGCTTACCTAGAACAGAGGAGATGCCGACCTTGAGGAAGATGACGGCATATGAGAGAGGTGGTGGACGGTTTTGGATGGGATCTTGTGCAGGTGATAGAGGGGGTCGAAAGTGCATCTATGCCCTAATTGATTTTGGTGATTCCTGACAATCATAATTTGGGATATGATGCGCTTATATAAGAAAGTGTGCAGGAATAAAATGAAAGAATTAGAAAGAAAAAGAAGAGAAGGTCCCCAATTCGAATTACACGGTGGTCGAGTCATTGAAAAGCATTTAAATTTATTTTTCGGTTTGAAATTGAGTTTAGGTCCACCGTACTATCAAGGGGACGCATTGGATTGATCTAAGGTGCCAAAGTTATTTTCTTGAGATGATGAACACATATGAGAGACACGTATCACCATCTTTTTCTTTGGTTGGCTTTGGTTGGTCTCGGGTCATCCGGCCGGGGGGCGGATGATCCGTTCCAGATGGCCATTTGGTACTGTTGGGTTTCGGGTCATCCAGCCTTGGGGTGGATGATCCTTTCCTGGGATTTTCAAGATCTTTTTCGTGCACATGAGAGTAGTGGGACGAATGATCCTTCCCTTGGGCGGATGATCCAAACCTGGGAAGTTGGTGTGGTTTTTGAACTGAAACTTGACCTTAGCGGATGATCCGACCTTGAGCCGGATGATCCGGTACCCGTTCGAAATACACATAACGGTCACATTTTGAGGGTTGGGTATAAATACCCCTCACCCCCCTCATTCACTTCCTTTGCTCATTTCGACCAACTAGCCCACTCTAGCATTCAATACACTCTCTCCCTTGCCTCCAAGCACTGATTCTAGCCAAGATTCATCTAGGGTTTGGGTGTGGGTGAGATTTGGGGTTGAGTTCTTGAGCACTTTATGAGCTTGCACTTGTTCATCTCAAGAAGACCTTGAAATATTCTTTGATTCGTCAATTTGCATTTGTTACTCTTGGAGCCTTGCCCCTAGACGGTTAGAGGTGCCGGTGAGCTTCAATTCCTTTGTGGTTGAACCTCCGAAAGTTTGTATTTCTGAGTTAAAATGAATTAGTTATGATTTTTCTAAGTTTAAATCCTTTTCTGAGTTTTAAATAATTTTGAAAAAGAAAAGGGGGCCAGGGACCTATTTGTAAATTTCTAGGGACCTAATTGTAATTATGGAAAAGTTTAGGGACTTAGTTGCAAAAAGGCCAGGGCTGACTAGGATGCCGTCAGCGTTGACCGGTCAACGGTCAAAGCTGACAGGTGGGCCCGGGTGATGACGTCATCAGTGGGCGCTGATGACGTCAGCATAGGGGCTTAGATGTTGTTTCTAAAAAGGTCAGGGGCTTGGTGTAAAAGTGACAGGCTAGGGACTAGATCACAAGGATTTCGAAGTTCTAGGGGTTTTTGTGTAAAAGGCTAGGGGCTTAAGTGTAAAAGAGGCCAGCTCTGCCCTCGTGGGCGTGGTTCACCGTGGACCGTGAGGTTGGTCCACGTGTGCCGCGCCCACGGGATCACGGTGCGGCTCGACGGGATTCGGTGCGGTGAGGTCCGTGTGGTTGCGCGTGTGGGCGCCTCTAGGCGCGACGCGTGGCGCTGCCGGAGGGCCGCCCGCGAGGTGTTCGACGTAAGGTCGAACGGGGAGCACGCGCGCGCGGCGGCGGAGGCACGCCGGCGGTGACTCAACCTTGCCCAATCCTGGTGACAAGGCCAAGGATCGGCACCAAACGAGGTGGGACATGCGTTCATGGGTGAAAAAGCTCGACCTTTGAATCCTAGGGCTCGCTACGGCTCGGTCAAGGCGGAGGTGTTTGTGCTCGGGGAGTGCTTGACGCTATGCCGCAAATGTGGCGTTCGACGAGCACGCCCCGCCCTGGCTCCGGGCTCGACGCGTATCTGCACGGGAAGGTTCCTGGCGCGAATGCCAGGCCACAAAAGGCTTCAAGGCGGGGTTTTGGTGCAGTTTGGAGGGCTCATCGGTGCTCATGGGGCCAGACAGCAAGGGAAAGGGGAGAGCGGGGGCGGCGGTGCTCACCGAGCTCAAAGTAGGGGTTGATTCGGCTTGGGGAAGGTCGAGACGGCTGGCGTGATACTCGGAGATATACAAAATCTCCAACTTGAAAATTTAAGATCTCCTTCTCTTATCTGCATAACTCTTCTGTCTTGATTGAGCCGCTTTCAGATGTTGTCGAATTTGATAAACTTTTGCTTCTGCCTCAGTGACCAAATCTGGTCCAAAATTAGCTCTTTCTCCGGATTCTGACCAATTTGAAGGTGTTCGACATCTTCGACCATATAAAGCCTCAAATGGAGCCATCTGAATGCTGGCCTGATAACTATTGTTATAGGAAAATTCTGCTAGAGGCAAACATTCATCCCATTTCTTAGAAAAAGTTAGTACACAAGCTCTCAACATATCTTCTAATATTTGATTGACTCTTTCTGTTTGCCCTCCTGTTTGCGGATGATAAGCTGAACTTCTGATTAATGTAGTACCCATGGCTTTATGTATATGCTCCCAGAATTTAGAGACAAACTAAGAGCCTCTGTCAGTAGTAATAGTCTTAGGTACCCCATGCAATGATACAATTCGAGCTATATATAATTCTGCATATTGACTTATGCGAAAAGTTGTTCTGACTGGAAGAAAATGTGCTGATTTAGTAAGTCGGTCCACAATAACCCAAATCGAATTGTATCCATTGGAAGTAGTAGGCAATCCATCTATGAAATCCATAGAGATATCATCCCATTTCCATGCTGGAATAGTCAAAGGTTGCAACATTCCAGCTGGCTTTTGATGTATCACTTTTACTCTTTGACAAGTATCACATTCAGAAACATATCTGGCAATTTCTCTTTTCATTCTAGTCCACCAAAATCTTTGCTTCAAATTTTGATACATTTTATTGCTACTATGATGAATTGAGAATCTGGATAAATGAGCTTCATCCAAAATTTTCTTTCTCAAATCAAAGTCCTTGGGTACCACTATTCTGTCTTTGAAATAAAGCGTACCCAGTTCATCTTGAGTGAAACAAGAAACCTGTCCTTTTGCTAAACGATCTCTAAGGATTTTCATACCTTTATCTTCTGTTTGAGATCTCTTTATCTGCTCCTTCAAAGTATCTTGTACAATAATATTACTTACTGTTCCTTGTGCCACTACTTCTAAATTTAAACCTTCCAACTCTTGACATAACGTCTTCTCCTTTGCATGAGTGGTCACACAATGACATTGAGATTTTTTGCTCAAAGCATCAGCTACCATATTAGCTTTTCCTGGATGATAATGAATTTCTAGGTTGTAGTATTTGATGAGCTCCAACCATCTTCGTTGCCTCATATTCAAATCTGACTGGGTAAAGATATACTTTAAACTTTTGTGGTCAGTATAGATATGACAAACACTGCCCCAGAGATAGTGTCTCCATGTCTTCAATGCATGTACCACATCAGCTAGTTCTAAATCATGCGTAGGGTAGTTTTCCTCATGTTTCTTCCGTTGTCGAGATGCATAAGCAATAACTCTGCGTTCTTGCATCAGCACACAACCTAACCCCTTGCCTAAAGCATCACAATAGATATCAAATGGCTTCTCGACATCCGGTTGAGCTAGAACAGGCGCTGTGGTCAATAATTTGTTCAATATTTGAAACACTTCTTGACATTCTTTACTCCATTCAAACTTCTTTTCTTTCTTCAGCAATTCAGTCATAGGTTTTGCAATCTTGGAGAAATCTGGAATAAATCTTCTATAATACCCAGCCATTCCAAGGAAACTTCTAACTTCATGCACTGTTGTTGGTGGGTTCTAGTTTAAAACATCTTTAACCTTCCCTAGATCGATTTTGACTCCATCGGCTGACAATATATGTCCAAGAAAAGGCACCTTCTTCAACCAGAATTCACATTTACTAAACTTGGCATAAAGTTTATGCTCCCCGAGTCTATTTAGAACAATGCGCAAATGCTTTGCATGTTCTTCTTCACTCTTGGAAAATATTAGAATATCATCAATGGAAACCACTATGAACTTATCCAACTCTGGCATAAACACTGAATTAATCAAATACATGAAATGGGCTGGAGCATTTGTTAATCCAAAGGACATAACCAAATATTTGCATAAACCATATCTGGTAGAAAATGCAGTCTTGGGTATATCTTCAGGCTTAATCTTAATCTGATGATACCCTGATCTTAAATCAATCTTAGAGAAAACCTTTGCTCCGGCCAGTTGATCAAACAACAAATCAATTTGCGGCAAAGGATATTTGTTTTTGATAGTCACTGCATTTAAAGGACGATAATCCACACATAACCTCAAAGTATGATCCTTCTTCTTCACAAATATAGCTGGACAACCCCATGATGAATTACTGGGCCGAATAAAACCTTTATCCAGCAATTCTTGCAATTGAATTTTTAATTCTGCTAACTCTTTTGGTGGCATCCGATATCGAGTTCTAACTCAATAGTAAACACCACGTCTCTGTCTGGTGGTAAACCAGGAAGATCTTCAGGAAAAACATCTTCAAACTTGTTTACCACTGGTATTGAGGCCAAAGTCACACCTCTAGTCTTCTTAACCATTTGATCAAAACACTGGCGGGTAGGAATTTCTATCTCAAAAGGATTTCCTTGCATGTCCTTCATACTAATGGTTCTAGTGTCCACATCAATCAATGCCTTATACTGCTTCATCCAATTCATTCCCAAGATAAGGTCTATTCCCTGATCTTCTAGGATTAAGGGAACCGCACCAACCTTTCTGCCTTCTAAATTAAGAACCACATCCCGAGCTATAAGATTGGTGTTTTGGGTGGTTCCCATGGATTGGATAGCATAGTTTGTCCTTAAGGCACTTGTTTTGAATTGATATTTCTCCACAAAAGCTCTACTGATAAAAGTATGGGAAGCACCCGAATCAAATAAAATAACTGCAGGATGATCATTGATAGAGAACATACCAGCCATAACTGGTTCTCCTTCGGGAATCTCCTCAACATTCATGTAGTGCACTCTTCCTGTCTTGGTGTTGAGGAACTTCTTACGGATAAATTTCTGTCCAACTCCCTGTCCTGAAGTCTGAGCTTTCACATTTGGATTTCCGCCTTGCTTGGGAAAAGACACTCTCGAGCAAAATGACCAGTCCTTCCGCAATTATAACACGGCTGCGCATTAGATGGAGCAGCGGTGTTACGATTCCCTTGATTCTGTGGGTTGCCTGGACACGGAGCATTATATGGATTCCTGACCACCCATTGCTGCTGAGATGGTTGTTGTTGTGGTCTATAAGCTGGTCGAGCTGGCCCTCGATAAACCACCTTGAAACGCTGAGGAGCACTGCTTGAAGCCCCAAACAGTGGGTTCTTTCTTTTGAGAGATTCCTCTTTCTCCAGAGTCTCTTCCACTGCCTTCATCTTTTCTTCCCCGGTGAATGCCATGCTCACGGCAGAACTATATGTATCAAAGGTACATGTGAACAGCTTGTCTTGCATTTTTGCATTGAGGCCTCGAAAGTAACAATCCTTCTTTTTAGCCTCGGTATTCACATGTTCAGGAGCATATTGAGACAGATGATCAAAGCCATTGGTGTAATCCAATACACTCTTCTCTCCTTGCCGGAGCCTCAAAAACTCCTCTAGCTTCATTCTCATAACTCCTGTAGTCACAAACTGGGCACGAAACGCTGCCTTGAAATCATCCCAAGTAATATCTCTTCCAGCAGGTTGCCTTATCAAATGACTAGCCCACCAAGTACCCGCTGGGTCTTAAAGTTGTAATCCAGCAAATTCTGCCTTCTGAGTTTCGGAACATTGAGGGATTACCTGAAACTTCTGCTCTATGGCCTGAAGCCATTCATTTGCTTCAATAGGATGCTCAGCCTTGAGGAAGATTGGTGGATGAATTTCCAGAAAATTTGGATATGTCACCCTGGGTGGTCCTGCTTGGCGGGCATGCTGTTGATTAGTATTGAGAGTCTCAGCGATAAGATTGAGCAACCTAGTTTGCTCAGCCCCAAACTTGACAATACTGGCGAAGGCATCCATCAGAGTGGGGTTTTGCGCTCGGGCCGGCTCATCAGCCCCTCCCCCATTGTGTGATTCCTTTGTACCCAACGTTCTACAAAATTCCAAAACAAGAGATTAATTCCTTCTCCTCCATGGATTTCAGCATCAAAAGGTACAACATTTACGTAATTCTGCAAAATGATCACAACACATAGCACCAAAGCATACATCACATATTTAATCAAACCACACTTATATTACATCACTTATTTAAGTACTACAATAGTTGTTTCAACATACTACAAATCGCAAATATTTACAGCTGTCATCCCAAGCCAACTTTACAGACTGGCATCACTAACTACATAACATGGTACTCTGCCATGTTCTTGAGTCTTATTCCAGCATCCACTATCCACACATTTACAACCACAACCACGATTCCTCATGTCCTCTTTAGCCACCATAGGGATAAATACCCAGCTCTGTGGTATTGATCCCCAAACGTGCCATTGTAGCTTGCAACACATCTTGATTGGCAGTCATCAACACTTGTCCGGGTGGGATAGTAGGCCTGGAAGTAACTTCATCCTGCCTTTCAGGTGGCAGAGGATGATTAACTGAGTTCTCACCTGTGGACTCACTGTCACTAGAAGAAGAAGAAGATGACGACAGAATAGGTGCACTATCCAACCCTGACATTTCTTCTGCTTCCTGAGGTTCCTCTTCCTCCTCCTCCTCTTCACCATCTTTATCATCAGCCATGGTCGCTTCATGTCCATCCGGGTCAAAACCGTTAGCATTCACATGGGCCCAATCAAACTGATGATGATCCATCTGAACATCCCCCAAATTTTCTTCCATTAGAATATCAAATCCCTCTAAATTCTCATGAGCAAAGAGATCGATCTCCTGACCTGGAGGTTTCATCCCCTCTTCATTTCCGGCCTGAAAACCTGCTGCTAGAGCTTCCAAGCCATTCACTTCCACCTCAAAACCGACAATATTAACACCTTCAACGATTGGAGCTTGTGGAGGATCTTCTAGAGGAGGTGGAGCATTATACGCAAGGTGTACCGGTTGTTGTTCCTGTAGTTCTTTTAATGCCACTCGAAGAGAAAGTATCTCATCGAGATGAAACATACGCTCAGCTTCCAATCTACTGACATTAGCCTCAACCGTCTCACGATATAAGGCTAAAGTTTGCTGACCTACCTCCATGGTGTCATGAGCTTGCTTGAGTTCCGCTTCCAATTGATCTATTCGCTGAGACTGCTTCCTCATGACACTTTCTATTTCATGCTCCCGCTTCATAGCTTCTTCCCTGCGAGCTCGCTCAGCTTGCCTGTCCTACTCCATATTAAACCTCATCCCAGCCTCAGCCATCTTGACTTCTGCATTTCTCTCTCTTTGCTTATAGTACTTATGCTGGCAGGCTTGATGTAGATTATACATATGGGTCATGTAATCCATCGAAGCGGCGGCAATAACATCACGCTCCACTCGCTGCTTTCCCTTCAATGCCTTGAGACGACGCCTCCAAATACCACTTTGCTGATTCATGATAGGGAAGTGTCAGGTAGGACTGGAACCAATTTCTAACTTGTTCTTTTCACACAACGCCGTCAATGCTGCCAAGGCGGCCTTCTCAATAGTATCTTCAAATTCGAACCCATACTCCCATACTTCATCTATGTTCCAATCTGGATGAGCTTACGATTCTGGAATATGAACATAGATGGTACATCCCACCTTGTGAACAATATCTTCCTTTCTCCAATAATACAGAGGTGGACTCTTGAAACCCTTGTTTTTTAGAATCTTCCATAAAAGCCGTGTAAACCCGGGCTTCTTATGATAGCACCCCTGAGTCCATCCGTCTCGGTCAGTGCGCTCCTCAAACTCCATCTGAACAAGAAAACTAGGTTTAGGTCTAAAGACACTCACCAAACCCAAAAGATTTAAAAATTATGCAATGCAACATGATGCAGCGATTCCTGCGTCCTTTTTCAACTTATACACACTCGTAGAAAACTCGGTGGCATCGTAAAACTCTCCCTAATCAAGAATTTTCTAACGAATCTAACGATACACGCAAAGACAGTAAGCATCTGCAAAACAATTACACATTAACTCTATGGCCACCACTGACACAACTGTTTCTTTTTATAACAAAATAAGGTCTCTAAGGTTTCAAAAAGACGCAATCCTTGTTAATTATCCCAACCTATGGCTCAGATACCAGCTGTGGCGGAACCGTCCAATTTAATCTGGCTCAAGTGCGTCGAATCACTGTCACAACAGTAATTACCACCAACGCACTTCAAACAGTTCAAATCCGGTAACCCGTCGAGTGTCCCCAGGACGACCCAAATCATCCACTTTCAACTTGAATCTTAGCCATACATCAGCATCACTTTCGAGAAGGGAAAGTATTAACAAGCATTACCTTTTTACATAAATAGATCGAGGTACGAATTATTAGAAATTGTAGTTCGAAACAAACTTAAGTGCATGTCAAGCCTTACTAGAGAGTTTAAAACAAACAAGCCAAGGGAGTCTTGTACAACCTAATTATACAGCTAGGCCAAACACCAGAACATCAGAGACCCTCGGATGTTCTAGTTCTTCAGGACTTCCTCCTCGTCTCCTTGCTGAAGTGCCTCTGAAAACAACAACAAGGGATCGCCTGAGTACAAGGTGCTCAGCAAGACTGACCCGACTAACCAGAAATAAACGATCGACACTCAAGAAGTATGAAAGCTTTTGTGGACTGGCTGACTTTACTTTTTGCGGAATTGCTTACTAAAGGTGGATCCTTACATCTTTCATGTTTTATTCCAAACTTAGTTCTTAGCTATAGCTTCTAGATTTTCAAGTATTTTTCATACAAGTGGTAACTAGATCAATCAGCATATTGAATCCATAAAAACTTCATATTCAACTTGTTTCTTCTACGATGCATCAGCAATGATCAAGTGCATTCATAACCAAGAATTGTGGCGATCCGGACCAATTTACATCCTACAGGAGATACCCAACTTTCAATTACGTACAGCTGCGCAAACCGTACACAACAACCTTTCGAGCTGATCGTACTCCAAGACTGAAATTATAGTTACCCGAACCCGAGAACATAACCCCACGTGGGGCCCCACATCTGGCCTGACCTCCACGTGAGTTTCAGGCTACGCCCCCGCCCTTCTCCGACTCAGCAAGCACAGGTAAAATATATTTCCACTCGAAGAGCCAACCAACCTACTGGGCTTGCTGGTTCCCCATCCCAGTAAGAAACCAGGTAATATCACTTGATCAAAGGTGAAAACAATGACCGGGCCTTAGCAAGATTACACTTAGTAGACAGAACTATAGAACCAAGCTTCACCTTGATTCCATCCCAAGCTTATGCCTACATTTCCAAAACAGGCCTTTTGCTTGATTCATGAATAAGATCAATATTACCTTAGGTTGCTGAGCAACAACGTTACTCAGAAGAGGTACTACTAAGCATGACTAAGCATTGGACATTTTTAAATTTAAAACAAGTGATGAAGATGTCCTTATAAGCAAGGTTGGATTGTGCACAAAGTAAGGTTTCAATCAACTCCTAGACCTAATGCACAACATATAGCAAAATTTGGACACGTGAAGAATAATTCAAAATAATAGGTATAAATGCACCGAGGCTTGCCTGAAGTCACAAAAAAGTTAGGCTCATCAACGGGTTCTTCGGCTGTAGGGGCAATCACGATCACTTCCTCCGACGGCTGCTGCTCCTCAGACAATTCCACGTATTCAACCTCAGGAGCTTCAATTTCTACGGCATGCAAGACAGGGGTTAGATTATGCAAAATTTTTGAAAAACAAGGCATACAACTTATCTTCATGATGAAGTTGCAAGCCAAAACTAACTACCCCTTTTAAAAGACTAACCCACATTTTTCTCCTAATTAAAGTACAAACCCGTGGTATGAATTTTTAATTTGTTTTAAAAAGGATCATTAATTAATTTCTATCTCTAAAAGAGATAAATAAATAATTAAAAACCTATTTGTTATAAATTGCTAATTGAGAAATCATTATTCAGAATTATTAAACATTTTGGAAATAATTAAGTATTTATTTAAATACCTAAAATAGGGTAAATAAATAAATACCTAATTTATTTTATTATTTGACCTAGGGTTTAAGAATTTTAATGCATAAAGGAAAATAAAAAAACCTAACAAAATTGGTCTCACTATTTTTGGACATTTCTACAAATCACTATGAATTTTAGAGTGAAAACCGAAATGTAAATCAAATTCTAAATCTAAATGGTCATTTTTCAGAAAACCCCCATGATCTACCCTTTCTTCTCCCCTCGGGGTCCCTAGCGGCCTTAAAACAGGCCCTCCGGCCTTGACTGAAGCCGGCCGGCTTTGACCGGCGGCCGAAGCGCCGGCAGTGGCCCTCCGGCCACGACGCGGGCACAGGACGACGCGGCTACGCGAGGCGCACATGCTGGGGGCGACGGCCTGGGCGGCAGAGCAGTGGAGCGGTGGCGCAAGGAGGAGGCGGCCGGGCTAGGGTTAGGCGGCGGCGCGACGCTACGCCGGCACAACAACGGTGAGGAACTCGACTTGAACATGCCCAACAAACTCGCCTCACCCTAGAACACCTAGTGCTTCCCTCGGTTGTCCTTCCCGGTATCTAGAACTCTGAATTCCGTGGCGGCGGCACGCACAGCGGCGGCGCGGCTGTGCCGGCCGTTCTGGCGACGCTCCGACCCAACCAACACCTCCTAAAGCGTCAGCTTGCTCTCCTAGACTCATTCCTAGCCTCAAACAGCAGCAACAAACATGGCCAGGTAGACTTCGATGGGCGGCTTACCAAGAATAGAGAAGATGGCCGGTGTTGAGGAAGATGAAGACGTGCGGGCTCGGTGGGGCACGACTTGGAACGAGGTTTGGCTCAGGTGGTAGAGGACGACAGGGGCAAAGGTTTGAGCGGAGTGGTTTGGATGACGGCGGCCGGACGACGACGAGCTTGGCCGGCGACCGAAACAACCGGGAGAGGTGAAAAATGGCGGGAAAGAGGATAAACTCGACCGAGGGCGCGGTATTTATTCGAAATTTTCACCGCCATCGACCGGCCACCTCATGCTTGACTCCATCGTGCTGTCCTAGAGCGATGCAGACGCATGGCACGGCCGAATTCACCTCTGCTCACCGGCGGCAAGCAGGCAGACTGCTCCCATCAGTTTACTGTCCATCCTCCCACCCTTTCTCTTCAATTGATCCATCTTAATATACAGATTTCTCCAAACTTTCAATTCCAACTTCCCCCAAAACCTTAATCAAACTTGGAGAGGAACTATAGGGCTTCAAATTTGGTATAGATTGTTTGACCAAAACCTCTCTCAATCACATGGATTTAATCTCTGAACATTGGGGAAAAATCGAATCCCAACTGTCTGTCCAGTTCATCACATTTTCAGAGATTGCTATGGGATTCATCCAAAAGTAGAGGCTCCAAATAAATAGCAAACCTTGTTTGATTCCATCAAAATTTGGCATGGTGAGAGTATATGTATTTAAAATTCTATTTTACATCTTAAACATGTATGGTTCTTATACAAAAACCTACAAACTTCATCTCTGAACATGGATTCAAATGTTGCTCGAGTCTGATCTCCCAGACTTTGAATATTTCTCAGGCTGACAGCAAAACATAATATTTACCTGAAATTGCTAGCTCAAACGAAATGCTTAACAACCAAAATAAGTTGTGATATAATTCTCACAACAAGTCCAAACTATCTGCTTCCACTTGCTTTGGGTCATAAGGTAGTGTATATGAAACATCCAAAGTTTCAAGCTGTGGCAGAACCGCTCAAATTAATCCGGCTTAAGCGCGCTAACCTTCCATTGGTCATCACGCAATTAAAACGGAGTAAGATGACAGTCTGTCGGGTCGAGCCCGATGCAACCACGGACAGTTACCTCGATCGAAACGAGTCGTGCGAACAGTCACTCGAAGGTGAGTTCCAGAGATTACAACAATCCACAAGTGATTAAACAGGTCTCCCATGAGGTATTTTATTACAAATCGAGTTCTTACATAAAGTAAAGAATTCAGAGTTCAAATTGCAGTGGAAAGTAAACTATTGAGTCGTAAGGCGGTAATATCATGTGAAGCCGTCATGATATCACTCAGGAGCATCTTCGTCCCAGACAACGGTCCAACCTGGAGGAAGGGTGGTTGGCCAGGTAAGACCTACAACCATCTCCTCGAGAGCACTACCTGAAAACAATTCAACAAGCAAGGCTGAGTATACTAATACTCAGCAAGACTTACCCGTCGGGTGAAAACTACATCACCGACTCCTAGACATGCAAGGCTTTTGGCTGGTGGGTTTGTTTTGCCAAAGAGCGACTAAGAGTGGGTCCTCACTTTCAAAATTTTAGCATCAAGTTCTAGTTCGAGTTAACCATTCTAGGTGAGCCAACTTACACTGGTCAAGCAAGTTGAGCAAACAGTTAAGCAAGCATCAAGTTTATCATCGTCATGTTCCACTTTCTTACTCAGTGCGACAAGAGGTCAAGTAGTCTCATTTGCTGCGAGAAACAGACAGTTCGAACCGATTTTATAACCATGCAAGGTGGATACTAAACACACGGAAAAGCACCAACCACAAAGGTCGACGCTAACCAGGCCGTTCCCATCGATCCGTCGGATTGTGTCCGGAGCCAAACTTCCCTTGGATACAAGGCCTATCCGGAAATCGCGGCAGCGCCGGCCGGAATCGGTCTTGCACCACATATTGCAAGCATGGGGATAAATCCCAGAAGAAGCAGGAAAAAGTCCACGCACCACTTCACGTAGGTACTAAACTTACCGGTCCCATGTCCCAAACAAGTGCTTAGTGCTTTCAAACACTTGACCAACATCGCCGACACATTCCGACCTTAGCCAATTCTTCATAAACAGATGAGGCATCTACCTGACCAAAATCCCCGTCCGTCATCCTTATGATTCCAACATAAGTAAAGCAGGTGATTCCTATATCTCGCGAGTGACAGGAAATCACTCGACTTTTACCGGGTCCTTATAGCATGGCATCTATCGACCTATCATACTAGTATTGCAAAGCATAGGTACCTAGGGTCATGCAACTAGGGTTTCAATTCAACTCCTGAAACGTAGATGCACAAGCAAAACTTAACAAACATAGTTGCAAGATTTCGAAACATAGGACATGCTCCGGGGCTTGCCTTCAAACTCAAAGTTAGTAGGCTAATCTTCTGAAACTTGGTTCGGGCCTTGATTTGCTTCAACGGCGTTCAGTTGTCCCTCGGACGGTCCATCTCCTTGAGTTGGCACGAGCTCATAGTCTCCGTCGGCGAGAACTTGTTCTACACGAATGCACATGCATAAGAGATGATATTGTATCGAGCATTGCATTAAACACGACAAGCCCGGAATGTATTAGTGATCACATTCACCTAGACATGTTTTGTCTAACCTTCCCTTTCTTTAATTAAACTTGTAGTTACTCATTAAAGTACTTGGGGTTGGTTGATGGTGATTGTGTACACATCTAAAATTATTCAACTTGATTTCAGCACAAAATAGCAAAGGCGTGTGGGGTGATGTTTTTAACTCACTAAAATTGCCTAAAGAGGTGACTTATTTTATTTAGCCTTTTAAGCAATGCAACTTCAACAATTTATTCTGGTAGTCTGGTGTACGCTTTTAATGTGAGAAAATTACAGTATGCTCTTTGTGTAGTATTAGATTTACTGACCAAAAATCAGCACAAAAGGATAAGTACATCAATCATGATAAATCTATACCCCTTTATAAACCACCACTTCATTTCTTTGCAAGGTCCACCCCACCAAATGCCCCATACAGAGATGATGTTTGCTTAGTCCATACCATTTTGTACCCACAGCAATCCTCATCCCTCTTTATCCATCGTCCAGATCTCCTCTAGCTTATTCTTTCTCTCACTCACTCACATCCAACGGCTGCGGAGCGCTGGATCATCCCGCCGCCCACGGTCACCCACCTTCCCCGGACCCGAACTTTCCATGCAATGTAGTTTATACTACCGCTCAAATCTTGTCATTTGGGGAAAAAAAACTTTATCTCGCCTTCCATAGTCCGCCGGGGAGGCGCGAGGACGGCGGTGCGGCGGGGCTGGCTCCGCCAACGGCACGGCGAGCAGCTTCCCCAGCGGCTCGGCGAGCGCAACGGCGCACCAGCTCACGGGCGCAACGGGACTGGTGGCGAGCAACGAACGTGGCGGCGACCTGGCGTAGCTCCGCTGAGGGGCGCGACGGGGCCAGGCGGCCTCTGTGGTGGGCTGGTGGCCGGATCTGCGCGGCGGCGGTGGCGGCAGCCGGTGGTCGCCCTCACCCTCGACTTCAAGGAACATGGGGAGGCATCGAGCGCCGGTGGAGGTGCCTGCGGGCTGTGGCCCCATGGAGCGGAGGCAATGCCACTCCGCCACGCTGCCCTCTCCGTGAAAGTCCTGCCCATCCATCCAGCACCAGGTGTGCCTCCTCCCGCAAAGGGCTGCCATGGTGGATCTGCTGCAAAGGTGGTCGTTTCCCCAACTGTGAGCTCCTTCTCCTGACGCCCCTCACCATGGGGGACGTGAACCACCCGTGCCGCCGCCATGGACGAGGACGCCCGCGCCACCGCTGTGGACCAGGCGAGCATGGCCGTGGTGGTCGACGACGCCTGCGCTACCAAGGACGAGGTGAGTGCTCCCTGTCCACTGCACCCTCTCTGCGGCATTCACATTCATGCGACTTCATTTGGGACTATTGGGAGCACCTTGCTTTGCTGATTTGGGAGTTTGTGAGACGAGGAGATGGAGTGGTGGTGGAGCTGTTGCTTGAATCGATGGGATAGAAAGAGAGGTAGTGCCCCTAGCGCGTCTGCCGATTTGGGAAGAGGAGCAGCAGGAGGAAATTGGTCTGGACGCCATAGGAACAGATGCTCTAGACACCATGGCCTGCAATGGAGTAGCTGGCTGGTGTAGTCTGCTCGGTGGAGGAGATTCAGAGGAGGGATATGGCATGTGGTGCTACTGCTTCCATCAGGAACTGATGTTCTGTTTGCTCAAAGATATACATCTCATTCAATGAACCTTGCCTTGCATCATTGTTCCTAATATCTTTACTCAAAACCATATCTCAGTTTAGGCGGATAGGTTACTCAAAAGTTCCAGGGACCTTGTTTATTTCTCTACATTTGGTAAGAACGACACATCTGAAAAGAGAACATTTATTCTGAGCCCAAATGGAATCAAATGGTTAGATGACTCTGGAAAATGGCACATGACACATTTCTTCTAGCTATGGTTAACCTATTTCATGATGCATTTCTTCTTTCTATGGTAAACCTATTTCAATTATCAATTGGTCGAAAGTGTAGGAAGGTCAGCTTGTACTGTAAGATCAGTTTAATAAGTGCAAAGTGAACATCCAAAAGTATCATTTTCTGAACTCGATTTCATTTTTGTTTTCAGTACTGTGGGTTTAACTGCACATATGTGAATTGCGTCTCTGTTTCCTTTTTTGTCACATTTTTAGTTCCTGACTCATATGTGAATTGCGTCTCTGTTTCCTTTTTTTGTCACATTTTCAGTTCCTGACTGAAATTTATGTTCAACAAAAAGGTCAGGTACTAAGAGCAACATCTAGTCTTGTTATCACACAACTGTTATTCGGTTTCTTTGGTCTAGAAGGTCTGGTTTCATGGAACTGAATACAAATGATTCCTAGAAGGGTTGTTTTTTTTATTTCTCTTATAAGTACGCACTTGAGAATAAAATGAATTAACGAGGATCATGACTTGCACATGCATATAGATATTTATATGCCTCTTGTCTGATGCTAATTGCAGTGAGGTCGAACTATAAGCTTGTAACCATTTTTCCTCTCTTGAGAGATGTGGCTGGATGTGATGAGGACATGAAATACATGAAGCGTGTTAAACACACATGGAAGGCATGGAGGACCAAAGAGGTCGATTGGGGACCAAGTCAAAGTATTCCCACGTTTTACACCAGGCTATCACGTCACTTTTGGTCTAAGGAAATAAAGAGATTGAATCCAACACGTTTTGGAAACGCTGGATTCGGACTGCAGGAAAGTCCTGACTTTCAACGGCCGCCACGACTTCATCCGGACTCCGTTTGGGGCGTTCAAGTACTTGATAGAAAGCTTATGAAGTCTACTTTCATATGGATCCTGACTCATGTCCATATCTGTTCCGAGGCGGCCGCAATGGTCAAATCATTGACCGAAGGTTTTTCTGTCCAGGTGCTGCGACACCTTATTTTGGCCCACGGGCCGTGTATCAAGTTGGGTCCATTAGGGACGCGTCCTAGGGTTGGAGCACGACCCCAGCACCCCTGTGGACGTCCTCCCCCTATCATATACCCCCTAGCCGCCGCCAAGAACACTTGAGTTTTGTTTTACATCTAGCTTTAGCTACACCGAACACGCACAAATACGTGTTGTCCTCGTGTGATTCAGAACTCCACCTTCGAGTGATATTAAGATTGCTCGCCTTCTTTTTCTTGTTCGTTCTTTGATTGCGTACAGGAAGTTCTGATCTTGATTGCAACAGGGTCGGTAACCACAGGGAGTTGGTTCAGCGATTGCATTGGCGCTTCGGGTTCGCTCGTCGTAGTCGGATCGTGAGGGTCGACTTCCACCAAATCAAAATTATCCTCCACTCACAGAAAGATCGGGCACTTCAGCTCTATCAAGTGGTATCAGAAGTCCAGGTTGATCGGTGAGTTTTATCGAGTGTTGTTCCTTTACCTACAGTCCACAAAAACAAAAAAAAAATTCAGGTTAGATCATTGTCCCAACACCTTTCTTCGCCTTGCACTTTCTTTCAATAATTTGCTTTGTTGAATTTGTGTGCTTCGCGTTCAATTGTTGCTGGTCACTTTTTGCTTCCGCCGCTTTTCGATCACCGCCGCTGCCCCACCTCGCCGCCTCACATCGCAGCCCCCCCCCCCAAACCGAAACCCTCCCTGCCTCGGCCGCGCCTCCCACACCGAGTCCTACTCGGCCGCGTGTTCAAAGTTTGGAAAAAAGAAACAAAAAAAGGAAAGAAACAAAAAAGGAAATATAAAAAAGGAAAAGAAAGAAAAAGGATAGAATAAAAAAAAGGAAACAGCAAAGTTGCCTAATCTTGCTCGGTTTACGTTTGGAAGTTTTGTGCAGTTTCGAACACCTTCACGAAAACGGCCATAACTTTTTGCTCGGATCTCCGTTTTCAGCGTTCTTTTTTTTTCCGAAAAGCTTACGAAATTCTCCTATATAGGACACTTGGCAAAGCCAGGTGAAGTCGGTTTAGAAGCCAAAAAACGCTGTTTACACAGCGTACCGGGCTCCGGGAGATTTCCCGTTTCTGCATACCCACTTCCTTGTTCCCTTTGCTTGCTCCATAGCGCGTTGCACTTGTTTCCAGCAGCATAGTTTCGTGTTTAGCACTATAATTCAACTTTGCATTATTGATTGATTGTGCTAATCCTTGATTTGAGTGCAGCCTACCCAGAACTACACATATTCCTACGACGAGCCGACTTTGTTTCTCCAGGCAATCGCTGCTCCAATCTTTCGCAGGTGCTACTTGTTGCTTGCAGGTCACCCCTGTTGCTTGGTAAGAACGGATAAGAACTTGATCGCAACATCTTTGTGAGCATTCCATCCACACCTTTGTTGCTGTAGGATTTGTTTTTGTGTTTGCGCTAATCATGTCAGGAGACGTAAACGGCATCGTGGCACGATTCGATGCGTGGTCCACGTCGGTCACGGCGTTGCACAAGGACTATAACAGTGACATGGAGCTAGACGATGGAGATCGCCACGGTTGTGCCCGCCGTGTGGTATGTCATCCACACATTGACTCATTTGCTACGATTCAATTTAAAATTCCATCTTATAATGGCAAATATGATCCTGCTGCATATCTTGATTGGGAGTTAGAGGTAGAACAAAAATTTTCATGCCATGATATTCCTGCTAGTGCACAAGTTAACGCTGCTATTAGTGAATTTACTCTTTTTGCTTTAATGTGGTAGCGTGAATATAAGCTAAAACATCCCACGGCTATTCCAACCACTTGGGCTCAATTAAAAGTTGCTATGCGTCATCGCTTTGTACCTTCATATTATGTCCGAGATTTGCTTAAACAAATGCAGCGGTTTCAGCAAGGGCAACAATCTGTTGAGGAATATTACCAGGAATTACAAAAGGGTATGATCCGTTGTGGTTTATTTGAGATGGATGCCGCTGCTATGGCACGTCTTCGCAGTGGTTTGAACCGCGACATTCAGGACATACTTGATTCTAATACTTATGCTGATATGACCACATTGTTTGAATATGCTTGCAAAGCTGAACGTGAAGTGCAGGGACGCCGCTCGACGACATATACTAACTCTTTTGCAGGACAAAGCCTGGCATCCAGCGCAGATCCTGCTCTCCCTACGCCATCCACGTCTAGCACTACACCGCGCGAGAGGACGGCCACAACAGCGCCGTCGACGACAGGTGCTCCACTCACGAAAGGTGAGACCACTTCTACTGTGCTGAATTTTTCCACACCTCATGCTATCATAGAGCAATTATTAGTGGAACCATCTCTTGATGAACCTTTGTCACATGATGATGTGCTTATTGTTCCTTGTGATAAAGATGATTTGTGTGACAATGCTTCTGTTGTACATGTTTTAAAATCACACCCTTGTGCTGAAATTAAACATGATAACATAGAGCAACTATCGGTAGAACCCTTACTACTTTTGCCTTTGTCACAAGATCATTTGCTTGATGTACCTTGTGATGAAGAAGAGTTGTGTGATAGTGATTCTTTTATTCCTCTGCCACAATTACTTAATCATGATGATACACATGCGTTGGAGCCATATAATTATGCTGAAAATCAAATGTTTGTTCCAATTACTTGTGCAAATGATGAACAAAAATTGCTATCTTCTTTAAATACTTTAGGTTATATTGACTTTGCTGTTCTATGTAATCTAAATTGTTTGGAGGAGAGATTTCTTGCATATCTCAAATTGCCATGCTTATCTAGGAACACATATCACTTCACTGGCAAATATAATCACAATGGAGAATATATGATGCATCGAGTTTATATTTGTTCAAATCTGGTTGGACAACAATGTGATAAGTTAGAGAGCTGCACTAAGAATAATCATGTCACATCCAATTTCTCTAGCTTTGTTTCAAAGAAACATGTTCAATCCAAAGAAGGGGAGTTTTGCTGGTTGCTACCTATGCCTGCTTTGTCTTTTGTTGGTACTAATCTTGTGCAGGATCATGTTGACAACCATATTGTGTCGTCCGATCCATAAGTCTATATTCCTACTGAAATGTCTATGCGAGATGACACATTTGACAATTCGAAGCATGGTGACCCTCCTCCTCCCAATACATTTGGTTTCTTTTGTTTTCGCAACCCCGTTCTCCATTTGCGTTGTGCAGGATCAGTTTCAAGTACAATTGACGCCGAGGACGGCTTTTCGTCAAGAAGGGGAGGATGATGAGGACATGAAATACATGAAGCGTGTTAAAGACACATGGAAGGCATGGAGTGATAGAGCTGAAGTGCCCGATCTTTCGGTGAGTGGAGGATAATCTTGATTTGGTGGAAGTCGACCCTCACGATCCGACTACGACGAGCGAACCCGAAGCGCCAATGCAATCGCTGAACCAACTCCCTGTGGTTACCGACCCTGTTGCAATCAAGATCAGAACTTCCTGTACGCAATCAAAGAACGAACAAAAAAAGAAGGCGAGCAATCTTAATATCACTCGAAGGTGGGGTTCTGAATCACACGAGGACAGCACGTGTTTGTGCGTGTTCGGTGTAGCTAAAGCTAGATGTAAAACAAAACCCAAGTGTTCTTGGCGGCAGCTAGGGGGTATATGATAGGGGGAGGATGTCCACAGGGGTGCTGGGGTCGTGCTCCAACCCTAGAACGCGTCCCTAATGGACCCAACTTGATACACGGCCCGTGGGCCAAAATAAGGTGTCGCAGCACCTGGACAGAAAAACCTTCTGTCAATGATTTGACGATTGCGGCCGCCTTGGGACAGATATGGACATGAATCCAGATTCATATGAAAGTAGACTTCATAAGCTTTCCATCAAGTACTTGAACGCCCAAAACGGAGTCCGGATGAAGTCGTGGAGGCCGTTGAAAGTCAGGACTTTCCTGCAGTCCGAATCCAGCGTTTCCAAAACGTGTTGGATTCAATCTCTTTATTTCCTTAGACCAAAAGTGACGTGATAGCCTGGTGTAAAACGTGGGAATACTTTGACTTGGTCCCCAATCGACCTCTTTGGTCCTCCATGCCTTCCATGTGTGTTTAACACTCTTCATGTATTTCATGTCCTCATCATCCTCCCCTTCTTGACGAAAAGCCGTCCTCGGCGTCAATTGTACTTGAAACCGATCCTGCACAACACAAAGGAGAATGGGGTTGCGAAAACAAAAGAAACCAAATGTATTGGGAGGAGGAGGGTCACCATGCTTCGAATTGTCAAATGTGTCATCTCGCATAGACATTTCAGCAGGAATGTAGACTTCTGGATCGGACGACACAATATGGTTGTCAACATGATCCTGCACAAGATTAGTACCAACAAAAGACAAAGCAGGCATAGGTAGCAACCAGCAAAACTCCCCTTCTTTGGATTGAACATGTTTCTTTAAAACAAAGCTAGAGAAATTGGATGTGACATGATTATTCTTAATGCAGCTGTCTAACTTATCACATTGTTGTCCAACCAGATTTGAACAAATATAAACTCGATGCACCATATATTCTCCATTGTGATTATATTTGCCAATGAAGTGATATGTGTTCCTAGATAAGCATGGCAATTTGAGATATGCAAGAAATATCTCCTCCAAACAATTTAGATTACATAGAACAGCAAAGTCAATATAACCTAAAGTATTTAAAGAAGATAGCAATTTTTGTTCATCATTTGCACAAGTAATTGGAACAAACATTTGATTTTCAGCATAATTATATGGCTCCAAAGCATGTGTATCATCATGATTAAGTAATTGTGGAAGAGGAATAAAAGAATCACTATCACACAACTCTTCTTCATCATAAGGTACATCAAGCAAATGATCTTGTGACAAAGGCAAAAGTAGTAAGGGTTCTACCGATAGTTGCTCTATGTTATCATGTTTAATTTCAGCACAAGGGTGTGATTTTAAAACATGTACAACAGAAGCATTGTCACACAAATCATCTTTATCACAAGGAACAATAAGCACATCATCATGTGACAAAGGTTCATCAAGAGATGGTTCCACTAATAATTGCTCTATGATAGCATGAGGTGTGGAAAAATTCAGCACAGTAGAAGTGGTCTCACCTTCCGTGAGTGGAGCACCTGTCGTCGACGGCGCTGTTGTGGCCGTCCTCTCGCGCGGTGTAGTGCTAGACGTGGATGGCGTAGGGAGAGCAGGATCTGCGCTGGATGCCAGGCTTCGTCCTGCAAAAGAGTTAGTATATGTCGTCGAGCGGTGTCCCTGCACTTCACGTTCAGCTTTGCAAGCATATTCAAACAATGTGGTCATATCAGCATAAGTATTAGAATCAAGTATGTCCTGAATGTCGCGGTTCAAACCACTGCGAAAACGTGCCATAGCAGCGGCATCCATCTCAAATAAACCACAACGGATCATACCCTTTTGTAATTCCTGGTAATATTCCTCAACAGATTGTTGCCCTTGCTGAAACCGCTGCATTTGTTTAAGCAAATCTCGGGCATAATATGAAGGTACAAAGCGATAACGCATAGCAACTTTTAATTGAGCCCAAGTGGTTGGAATAGCCGTGGGATGTTTTAGCTTATATTCACGCCACCACATTAAAGCAAAAAGAGTAAATTCACTAATAGCAGCGTTAACTTGTGCACTAGCAGGAATATCATGGCATGAAAAATTTTGTTCTACCTCTAACTCCCAATCAAGATATGCAGCAGGATCATATTTGCCATTATAAGATGGAATTTTAAATTGAATCGTAGCAAATGAGTCAATGTGTGGATGACATACCACACGGCGGGCACAACCGTGGCGATCTCCATCGTCTAGCTCCATGTCACTGTTATAGTCCTTGTGCAACGCCGTGACCGACGTGGACCACGCATCGAATCGTGCCACGATGCCGTTGACGTCTCCTGACATGATTAGCGCAAACACAAAAACAAATCCTACGGCAACAAAGGTGTGGATGGAATGCTCACAAAGATGCTGCGATCAAGTTCTTATCCGTTCTTACCAAGCAACAGGGGTGACCTGCAAGCAACAAGTAGCACTTGCGAAAGATTGGAGCAGCGATTGCCTGGAGAAACAAAGTCGGCTCGTCGTAGGAATATGTGTAGTTCTGGGTTGGCTGCACTCAAATCAAGGATTAGCACAATCAATCAATAATGCAAAGTTGAATTATAGTGCTAAACACGTAACTATGCTGCTGGAAACAAGTGCAACGCGCTATGGAGCAAGCAAAGGGAATAAGGAAGTGGGTATGCAGAAACGGGAAATCTCTCGGAGCCCGGTACGCTGTGTAAACGGCATTTTTTGGCTTCTAAACCAACTTCACCTGGCAAAGCCAGGTGTTCTATATAGGAGAATTTCGTAAGCTTTTCGGAAAAAAAAGAACGCTGAAAACGGAGATCCGAGCGAAAAGTTATGGCCGTTTTCGTGAAGGTGTTCGAAACTGCACAAAACTTCCAAACGTAAACCGAGCAAGATTAGGCAACTTTGCTGTTTCCTTTTTTTTATTCTATCCTTTTTCTTTCTATTCCTTTTTTTATATTTCCTTTTTGTTTCTTTCCTTTTTTGTTTCTTTTTTTCCAAACTTTGAACACGCGGCCGAGTAGGACTCGGTGTGGGAGGCGCGGCCGAGGCAGGGAGGGTTTCGGTTTGGGGGGGGGGGGGGGCTGCGATGTGAGGCGGCGAGGTGGGGCAGCGGCGGTGATGGAAAAGTGGCGGAAGCACAAAGTGACCAGCAACAATTGAACGCGAAGCATACAAATTCAACAACGCAAATTATTGAAAGAAAGTGCAAGGCGAAGAAAGGTGTTGGGACAATGATCTAACCTGAATTTTTGTTTTTGTTTTTGTGGACTGTAGGTAAAGGAACAACACTCGATAAAACTCACCGATCAACCTGGACTTTTGATACCACTTGATAGAGCTGAAGTGCCCGATCTTTCGGTGAGTGGAGGATAATTTTGATTTGGTGGAAGTCGACCCTCACGATCCGACTACGACGAGCGAACCCGAAGCGCCAATGCAATCGCTGAACCAACTCCCTGTGGTTACCGACCCTGTTGCAATCAAGATCAGAACTTCCTGTACGCAATCAAAGAACGAACAAGAAAAAGAAGGCGAGCAATCTTAATATCACTCGAAGGTGGGGTTCTGAATCACACGAGGACAGCACGTGTTTGTGCGTGTTCGGTGTAGCTAAAGCTAGATGTAAAACAAAACCCAAGTGTTCTTGGCGGCGGCTAGGGGGTATATGATAGGGGGAGGACGTCCACAGGGGTGCTGGGGTCGTGCTCCAACCCTAGGACGCGTCCCTAATGGACCCAACTTGATACACGGCCCGTGGGCCAAAATAAGGTGTCGCAGCACCTGGACAGAAAAACCTTCGGTCAATGATTTGACGATTGCGGCCGCCTCGGGACTGATATGGACATGAGTCCAGATTCATATGAAAGTAGACTTCATAAGCTTTCCATCAAGTACTTGAACGCCCAAAACGGAGTCCGGATGAAGTCGTGGCGGCCGTTGAAAGTCAGGACTTTCCTGCAGTCCGAATCCAGCGTTTCCGAAACGTGTTGGATTCAATCTCTTTATTTCCTTAGACCAAAAGTGACGTGATAGCCTGGTGTAAAACGTGGGAATACTTTGACTTGGTCCCCAATCGACCTCTTTGGTCCTCCATGCCTTCCATGTGTGTTTAACACTCTTCATGTATTTCATGTCCTCATCATGGAGGACCAAAGAGGTCGATTGGGGACCAAGTCAAAGTATTCCCACGTTTTACACCAGGCTATCACGTCACTTTTGGTTTAAGGAAATAAAGAGATTGAATCCAACACGTTTTGGAAACGCTGGATTCGGACTGCAAGAAAGTCCTGACTTTCAACGGCCGCCACGACTTCATCCTGACTCCGTTTGGGGCGTTCAAGTACTTGATGGAAAGCTTATGAAGTCTACTTTCATATGGATCCAGACTCATGTCCATATCTGTTCCGAGGCGGCCGCAATCGTCAAATCATTGACCGAAGGTTTTTCTGTCCAGGTGCTGCGACACCTTATTTTGGCCCACGAGCCGTGTATCAAGTTGGGTCCATTAGGGACGCGTCCTAGGGTTGGAGCACGACCCCAGCACCCCTGTGGACGTCCTCCCCCTATCATATACCCCCTAGCCGCCGCCAAGAACACTTGAGTTTTGTTTTACATCTAGCTTTAGCTACACCGAACACGCACAAATACGTGCTGTCCTCGTGTGATTCAGAACTCCACCTTCGAGTGATATTAAGATTGCTCGCCTTCTTTTTCTTGTTCGTTCTTTGATTGCGTACAGGAAGTTCTGATCTTGATTGCAACAGGGTCGGTAACCACAGGGAGTTGGTTCAGCGATTGCATTGGCGCTTCGGGTTCGCTCGTCGTAGTCGGATCGTGAGGGTCGACTTCCACCAAATCAAAATTATCCTCCACTCACCGAAAGATCGGGCACTTCAGCTCTATCAGGATGTCATGATGAGAAGGAAAACGACTCTGTCTTGGAATTTAAGTAAGTATCAAACTTTGTCTCACTTTTAGGCATGATTGTGTGACTTATTTATTTTCGTAAGCATAAACATGCAGCTTTTTCTGTAACATTCTGGGACAACATTCTGAGGAATGAGGAGCATAAGCTTTAGGCTCTGGCCTCTGGGGACACGCAGTGCCCCCTCCAATATCAGACCGATACTTCTATAACAAATGGGGACCGTGAGGTGACTGGGATATCATCGGTATTAATACTGGCATGTTGTATTCATGAGCTTCTATGTGGCGAAAGAAGCTGGAGATGACTGAGGTATACAATATTTTTTACAAGAAAGTAGGACCATTTTTATGTGATTCAACTATAGGATCTTAACCTTGTTGGTGGACTAAGTTTGCTGGTAAACATCAGTAATCGAAGTCACTTGAGTTATGTCGTCAGTTGACTATGTAGAGTTGTTCTTTCATCCCATGCTTATTTTCAGAGTTTAGAGAAACTGTGGTGAAATGTTAGATGAAGGTCATTTATCACTATTTAAAATAAACATTGTTGTCATTAATCTATTACTGGATCGATTGAAAAGAAATAATAATGTTGAGGTAATAGATAGCATCTTATATCTCTGAGTTGTGTTTATGGTTGGGAGGGGCTCTCGTTTATATGGAGCTAACTGACTTTCAGTTTTCTATTTGTTTGTTCACTGATTAGCAGCAAGCTGCATATCTCACTGTTGTTCTAAGACCTGGTTAATACTAAGAATATCTCCTCCCTTGTACAGTTGTACATTCTATTGGGATCACAAGCTTCAAGATTCAAGATAGCATTGCTGAAAAGATGTCTGGATGAGTGATAAAAACGGACACCTTAATTAGGCTCCTTTTAGTGTATACTCTTTTATTGAATAATAGGAATGGCTCAAAGCTACATTGACTAGACTGAGCTAGCTTGTTTAAATAACAACATTAGAATTTTTCAATTGAGTATGGCAATGTTTGTAAATGAAATGATGTTTTCATACGAGCCTTACAGTTTTTTATACATGTACTCCCTCTGGTTCAGTAAAGGAAGTCGTTTTGGACAAGATTTGAGTCAAACATTGGGAATATAAATAGTGAATAACTTTTAAGTCGTTGAGTTTGGAAATGTGAAATCTACATGAATAGATTTGTCTTGCAAAATACTTTCATAAAAGTATACATATGTTAGTTTTTAATAAATATTTTTATAAAAATAAGAAGTCAAAGTTGTACTTTGAAGACCGTGTCGCTGTCCTAAACGACTTCTTTTACTGAACCGGAGGGAGTATGGAGCTTTCCTCTGTATAGGCACTCAATTGAGTGTAGTGTTTAGAGTTGGGAATTATATTTGTGGAAATTATTTTTGTATGTGTCAAAGTATCTATAAGTGTGGCATGAATTTAGATATTTGTGGTTTCTAACTGTGGGAGGTATCTGTTCTTTGCAATTATAAAATGCGAGTTATTTAATCCCTCCTGGAACTAAACATGCCATATATTTTGGTTTCGCTGTGAGAGGTTTTTGGTCTTTGCAATTATAAAATGTCAGTTATTTAATTAGCATTATTAAATTAGGCCGTAGCGTTAGCATGAGCATTTTACTAGTCAAACAAGTTTGACACACTAAGGGCATGCTTAATCCTTATAAAATCACACTAGCAGGAATAATTTCTAGAAAAATTATCAGAGATATAACTAACTGAGATAAGCTACCATGCCAAACATTAGCTTAAAAAGATCAAAGGATCTTCCTATAAAATTAGTTTGGTTTTCAGCTGCTTAAAACAGCCGAGCATGATGTTAATTAACTAAAGGCATGTTAGCAAGGTCAAACTAAGCTATACTTTTCACAACTAGCACATCAAGATGTTTTCAAGCCACTGCAAAAATATTAGGTTTATTTGTTGAACAGATTAATTATTAAAATTCATAGATCAAACTACGTGCAGACAGCTAGATTTAATTATAACTCAAACTCCATTGTGTAACTTGGTGCAATATATTTACAGGAGCCTAAGCGTGAAACTATCAACAACATACAAAAATATGAACTCAAACAAAGTTGTAGATTTCAAACTATGCACAAATTCGTGTTTGAACAGATTTGAATTTGGTTTGAAATCTACTCACAAAACTCCTATACATGCTTTCCAAGGGGTGGCAGCCATGGTGGACCTCGGGACTGGGCTTTTATAGGCGGCCAAGGGAGGGGAGAGGCTTAGCGCGTAAGACTCCGTCTCTTGCTGGCCACGGCTGTAACATCCCGCTAAATCGCTGTCTGTTACTTGTAATGAAAAATCGGGGTTTAAAAATTTTTGTTGTGAATTGTTGTGAGACATGAAACATTTGTAATCTAAGATAAATTCTCCCTCTCAAATACCTAGTAATTTAAATTGCGCACAAATAATTTTTCATACTCTTGCATGAGTGAGTTGGATTTATTTGGATTTATTTGAAATTGTTTTGGTTTCAATTGAGTGGGATTTGTATTTGAATTCAAACTTCAAATACAAATCAAATAGGAAAACTAACAAACCTAACTAGCCGGCCCAGCCCAAGTTCTAAGTCTAACTTCGGCCCCTCTAACTTCCAACACGGCCTGCCTCACCCCTTCCACCCCGAACAGGCCGCGGCCCCCTTTCTTTTCCCTTCGGCCCGTTCGCTCCTGCTCGGCCCACCTAGCCGCTCGGCCTAGCTCCACAAACCACAGCTCTCTCTTTCTCTCACCGACCAGTGGGCCCCGCACGTCACCCACCACACTGTGCTTCTTCTCCCTCCTTTCCACCTCAGCCTCCTCTGCTTTCCGCCGCGAGGCAGAGCCACGCCGCCGTCCGTCCAATCGCGCCGCTCCACCTCGGCTCGGCCGCGTCACCAGCGCCACCTCGCCTCCCTCCTTTCCGGCTCGGCACTCCGCACCCGCGTGCCCCCGACGCAACCTCCTTCCTGCCATCCGCGTGTCCCATGGGGGCCCAGACGCCGAGGATCGACGCTCCTCGTGCAGCTGCACTCCCGCAAACCCTAGCCGCCACCCACAAAACCCCAAGCCGCCGCATCTCCCAGCTCCCTCTCCGCTGTCGCCCGGGGCAAAAATCCCCTTTTCCCCTTCGCACTCTTGCTCTGCGCCGCCGCATCCACCCGCGCGCGTGCGCTTCGCCCGGCCGCCGCCGTCGCACCGGGGTGGGACGCCGACGCCGCCCACGCTAAGGAGGAGCCGTCCAGGAGCGCGCCACCGCCAGAGCCGACGCCACGAGCCCGGGAACGCCGCCGCCGACGTCAAGCCGGAGTACCACCGCCGCTGCTCCCCGTCGTCAACATCGAGCAGAACCGTGAGCCTGCCTGCACTGCCTCAACTCACCACGGCTCCACCTCACCACAGCGTCGCCTTGATCTCCCCCACGCCCGCTGGTGAGCCTGACGCCCAGGCTCCTGCCTTGGTTACCTTGACCGCCTGTGCGTGCCGGCGTAGGATCGACGACTGCACGCCGCTGCCCCTCGTTGCTCTGTGACCCCGGCCTTCGCGCCAGGGAGTTCTCTTGCAGGTGCACCGCAGCCGCACCGCCGCGCGCTTTTTCCCCTGCTTCTGCGCCGCCGCTCAGTGCCCCGCGCACGCTCTGGAGCGCTGCGACACGGCGTCGTTCGCGCTCACGCACATTCTGGCACCCCCCCGCGCACCCAAGGCCGAAAGGCCGTGCCTTTTGGTTGTTCTTGCCCTAGCCGAGCCTCATCAATGCACCGCCGTAGCCGGACCGCCGCCGCACAGCGACACCGACCCCGCCGGCCGTCGCCAATGCATTTGCAGCATTTCGTCGAACGTCTCGCGGGCGTGCCTGGAGCTCTTCCCCTTTCCACTGTTTGCCTAAACGGCCGTTTAGCCCATTTACACACCGTTTAAACGCTACACAGTGCCTAACTGTGTCCGTTTAATCATCCGTTTAGCCCGTTTAATGGCCGTTTAATCCGTTTAATTGGCCGTTTAGTCCATATAATGAGCTAAACGGTGGGTGACCGACTGTTTACCGTTTAGCGTTTAGGATAACACTGCCCCTTTCCCAACCACACGACCGCCTGCACCGTGCTTGGCCGCACCGGATCCGCACCGTGCCGCACCTGATCTGTACGCCCGGTCCATGGTGGACCGTTGGCTCGGCTCATGGTGGACCGGGTCCACCCAGCCGCGCCGCCACGCGTCGGCTTCCCGCGCGCAAGCCACACCGCGGCTCCCATCGCGCGCGGCCGCACCGAGATCTCGTGCGGGGATGACGTCGGCAATGACGTCATCGCGCCGGCTGATTTTCAAACCGGCCCTGCACTTTTGCATATAGGCTCCTGAGCTTTCTCGGTTTCACAGATCGGTCCTCCCACCTTAGGCTCTTTTGCAGTTTAACCCTTGGCCGGCCCTTTTCCTCTAAACCCCCTGCAGTTTTGTATCCAAGCCCCTGATTTTTCCTGTTTTCGCATCCAGACCCTCCCACCTTGACTGTTTTGCATCCAGGCCCCTGTACTTTTAAGAAATGGATTTATTCTTTTATAAATCCTTTTTCTTAATATTTAAAAGGGGTTAAACCTTGGAAAATTCATATCTTTTCCATCCTACCTCCGTTTGATGCGAGACTAGTTGCATTAGGTTCCTAAAATAGCGCCCTTCACCCCAGACCTGCCCGAGTGGCGTCCACGACTTAGTCACCTGACCGCCACGCAAACCTAGCCGACCAACCTTTGCCCGACACGTGGCGCCGACCCGGTGCCGAGTCGACCGCCACGTGGCTAACATGACTCTTGCCCCGTTGACCAAGGCCGTGACCCCACTGACCGTTGACTAGTCAACTTTGACCAGGTCAACGATGACATCATCAGGACCCGTGATGATGTCATCAGCCCCGGACCAAGGCCTTCGCCAGCCTGACTCGTGGTTTAACCTCGAGCCGGCAGTTAACACACCCCAGCTGCTAACTTGTGTTCTAACTTTTATTTCTTTTTCCAAAATGATTTATAAGTCCCGAAAATGGATTTAAACTTCGGAAAATCATAATAAATCAACCGTAGCTCAGAAAAATATGAAACCAGTTTCAGTATTTTTCTAAAATCATGACGAACACGATAGAATAGAGTTTGCTAATATTTGGATCTTCATTGATTCTTATTTGGAGTTCATTTGCTAGTAGATGTCGTTGTTTATTTGTATTTGCGTCCAATAGGATCCCTAGAGGACCTGGACTTCTTCGACGACGTCGACTACGCTGAGGACGAAGATAAGGACGATACTCCAGGTTCACGCCCATTCTGCTTCTTTGTACCTATTAGGCATTGCAAGTAGATTTGCTAGCGCTTTATTGCATTGATGAGATGATGATGAGCCCGCATAGCCTATTTATATATCCTGACTCCTTGTTTGCCTACTACACTACTATATGTTTGCTATGCTGTGCTTGCATGTGTGGGATATAGTGATGATTTTAAACCTCTTGGCGTGAGTATTTTGGGTGGGAAAACTTGGAGAGTTTCGAACCCCCGGCTGGAGTGAGCAGACATTAACTGACCCTCGGGTCGGGGCTTGGAGGCTATTGGACACCTCATGTACCATAGCGGGTACATTGTGATATGATTTGTGATATGGATGGATTTGAGGCGTTGGGCGGCCATACCTATAATGGGTGCCGATTCGCGGACCACGATGTGGATACGCATTTGACGGGGACTTGCTTGCTCTGGCTTAGGCCGAGTCGGTTGGACCTGGTTACAAGACTTTTACGTACGCACCGCTTACCCTTATGGGAGGGGTTTCCAGCCATTCTCTAGTTAGTCGGTACCATTGCTGTGGAGTAGTGTGCTAGGATTGGGCTTGCCATTTCACGAGGGTGTACGGAGCCTGGCTGCGTTCAGCCCTTGTTTCCGAGACTCTCAGCGCCTGTGTGGTGCTAGGGACTCACGATCCCGGATCGTTCGGTTTACCGAATGGGTCCAAGTCCGGGAATGCAGGATGGTACCGGTCTGATTAGGGAGTCGTGGTTGTGGGCTGTGTCTCGATCAGCTTGCAACCGATCGCAGCCCGAGTGGTTCCAGGTGTACACGCTCTGCAGAGTTAGAATCTATACGTATAGCCGCATCCTCGGTCATGGACACCCCCTATATACCGGCTTCTTCTGATTAGTGTTTTGGGACTTTCTACCTTCCCCTCTTCTAAAACTACAGGTTGGGATGAGAGCTGCTAGTTCAGGATAAGGTCCGGCGTTTGCCGTTGAGATGGGAAAGGTCGGAAGCTTTCCCATCGACTCGAGAGGAGAAGGTGGTGAGGATGAGACGGGAGTCTGGTGCGCCAGAACAGCCCGTGCTGTTGTGATATAGTTGGGGATGATGATGACGGTATTTTGTACTTTGCCGCTGCATAGGAAACCCGAGCCTTTCCTTGATATATTTTACCCTTTAGATTATAGGCCACTTAAAGCTTGCATACAGATGGTGACGTGAACCTATCCCATTCCTTGGGGATAGTTTGTGAGTTGCAGGTCAAGGACTTGGTGTTCAAGTCCGAATGTGTTAGATGGGTAGTGCTGCTTCGCTCAAGGATGCCTGTGGATTGAAGATGAAGACTTGAAGACTTAGCTACCGCCACGCAGGATTTCCGCTTGTCGCTCAGCCTGTGAGGCTTGTACTATACTCGTATTTCCATTTGGTTTGGATGTAAACCTCTCTTTGTAATCTAAATTCTTGTAAGACTATTATATTATGCTGAGATGAGTTCTGTATGTGATAGCTACTGATCTAGGGACTATCACAAGGGTACAGAGAGTCGGATTCTCGATTACGAAAATCCGGTTCGTCACAGTTGGTATCAGAGCCATACTTGACAGTAACACGCTACCTTAGACTGATCGATAGCTTTAGGACATTCTAAACACTCTATTTTATATACCCCCTTGATATATTTTGAAATCTGCCCCTCTCTGCCTTGAAAAATCTTCTATCTTACCTATGTCAAATCAATTCTCTCTCGTAGCCCAATCAAGTTGAGACAAAAGGATGACAGACAGAAGATCAACGACCCTATCATTAGAGCCTACCATTTTGATTATGCCATGAAGTAGTTCTTAGGCTAGAATCCTCACTGTTTGAGTGCATGGTTCTTTTTTGGAACTTCTGATCTTTATGCTTCTTCACCGTGAGTGTAGGACCTTTTAGTAGTTGTTTTCTTATTTGTGCTTGTCTCTGCTTTTAGTTAGTAATCGAACCGACCTAACTAGACTTGCCCTCCATCTTACCTTGTAGAACATGGAAGGAGAACAAGATGAAGCCAACCGAGGCCCGAATCCAGAACCGAGCCTTGTCCAAGCATTGGAAAATCAGACTTAGATTCTTCAGCAAGTGACAGATGCCCTAGTTTCGCAGCAAGAAACACCTGAGGAGAAGCGATGGAAGAGAATCAGAAGCTTTCTCAAGCTGAAGCCACCCACCTTTGATCAGGCCAAAGAACCCCTCGATGCCGCTGATTGGTTAGAGGAAATTGAGAAGAGATTGGACCTGACTGCGTGCACAGAAGAAGAATGTGTGGATATTGCCACCTATCAGCTAACCGGTTGTCGGTGATATTATCTCCGGCAGTCTTCCACGGGGTAGCCCACGGAAGTGATTTGTAATGCAGGGAAGATCGCAAAGATCGGAAGCAGGATGGTTAGGATGGACAGACACAAGGGTTTATACAGGTTCGGGCCGTCGACTCGACGTAATACCCTACGTCCTGTTTTGGGGTGTTGTATTGCGTGTTTTGGTGATTCGAGTTGGCTCGAGTTGTGGTTGGTTGCTGTCTAGTTGTTTTGGAGGGGGTCCCTGCCCACCTTATATATCGGGGGGCAGGGTTACAAGTCGGTTTGTATCCGATCCTATCTCTAAGAATCCTTTCCTTCTTTACAATAATTCCTATTCCAACTAGGACTTCTCCTTCCAGATCCTTCCTCCGTGCGCCGACTTGTCCCGCACGTCTTCAGGTCCAGAACGATGAGGTGGGCCGCCCCCTTTTGGTGGGCTGCCAAGCTTGCTCGTGAGGCACCCGGGTACTATATCCCCCACAGTAGCCCCCGAGCACTTCTTGACCGATCGTTGGCTGTAATTGTTCCGTCTTTTCTTGCATGATTCGAGTGCTCCAAGTTGTCTAAGATCTCATCCGAGTGGTTTCGAAGAAGATCCGAGTGGTTTCGAGGAAGATCCGAGTGCATGCTCAGACGTTCCTGAAAACAATTCTTCAATTATAGTCATAGTGAGGGGAAGGAGTGCTCTTTTTCACGACGCGACAGCGAAGTGAATACACTTAGCCCCCGGGCTTTGGGCAATTTTAGTATGAAATTGGCCAAAGGTCTTCAATTTTTACCCATCTGCATCTTGATCTTCAATGGTGTGCACCTCCAGGTGCACCCATTGGGTGTAGCCCCCGAGCCTTGAGCAGAATAGAATATTCTGGTCGAGGGTCAAAAAGCAAAATATTATGAATCTCTTTTTAAACTTAATCCATCAATGGTGTGCACCTCCAGGTGCACCCATTGGGTGTAGCCCCCGAGTCTTGTTACGACTCAGCATGATCGTGTCAAGACTCTGAAAGCCATGAATTCCGACTGATTTTTTCAGCCCCCATGCCTCTGGACATGGATTTTAGATAATCTTTTCCTTCAGAGGCTTTTTTATTTCCCCTTTATAAGGATTTTGTCCTCAAGTTCTTTGAACTCGGCATGACTTCCGAGTCGTGTCCCACGACTCAGCTTGACCATATGGTAAGCCATCTTCTCACAAGATTTATACTTGTCAGCATTTGACCCAGATTTCTGAGTCAATTTTAGCGATAGTATCGCATGCCTTTCGTAAAAAATCAATTGCAAGGATGCAATATTAATTGCAAAATCAAGTCTGGTCGTCGACTAATTTTAGCCTCACGACCGAGTGGTTTCTGCCCCTGAACCCTAGCTCAGGAACCCACAAATTTATTATCGTAACAGAACCGAAAGGTCGTGCTATATTTCAGCCCATTTAGGCCCACTACTCCGCAAAGTCCGTTGCGTCCCTAACGGTTGCTTTACGGAAGGCGAAATATCGCGAGATATCGCGACTCCTTACCGCATCTTTGAATTCAAAGCGACGGGACGTGCCTGCGTCGGTTGAGTTCCCGAGACACTCGCCGCGCCGCGCGCGGGAGGAACGGTTCATTCCTTTATAAGCCATCCCCGTCACATTCTTCTTCCTTTACTTGCCATTTGCCTTCCCCGACGCTCCAGTTCTTCTCCTCGCGCAAGAGCAAACCCTAGATCCGCTCCCGCAGCTTTCTTCCTCGCTCTTCAGCCCCGCTCGTCGCCATGGCGCCCAAGAGGAAGGAAGGCCCGAAGCGGAAGGAGAGGTCGCCTGCAAGAGCCCGGTCGTCCAAGGCCAAGGCCACCGCCGAGGTCGCCGTGGATCGCGCCGCCGAGTGGAGGGAGTCCATCACCACCACCAGGCGCCTCGAGCAACACGTCATCGACGGCATCCTCCCCGACCAGCAAACCGCCGAGTGGCGCGCCGCCGCCGGTGAGTCTTTCCCCACCCCAAACTCTTCTGATTTGGTGGTGTTCGAATCTTTCTTTCTCCGTGGCTTTGGCGTGCCCGCGCATTCTTTCCTCCGCGGGCTGCTGCATTACTATGGGATCAGTCTCTGCGCACTGAATCCCAACTCCATCCTTCATATCGCCATTTCATCAATCTCTGTGAGGCCTATCTTGGGATAGAGCCTCACTTCAATCTTTTTCTTCATCTTTTTCTTCTTAAACCTTATCCCCGAACCGACTGCCCACAAGTAGTCGGGGGCGCCGGACTCCAACTCCGCGAGGGTCGAACTCGGGAGTATTTTGACATCCCTTTCCTTACCTCCAATAAAGGGTGGCAGTCCGAGTGGTTTTACGTAGGAAACCACTCGCCTGCCATCTCTCCAGAAATTGATTCTCGTCCTGTTCCCTCCCAATCCTGGACCGCTCTTCCCAAGGAGAGTGAAATGGATCAGGTTCGGGAACTACTGGGTCTTATTTCCCAGTTGAAGGACAATGGGTTGTCTGCCGTCGGAGTGGCAGCCAACTTCGTTCTGCGCCGGGTCCAGCCCCTCAAGCAGCGGGCTCACCCGGCGTATGAGTATTACGCCGAGGGGGACAACACGCGCGAAGCCCCCGAGCGCGTCGACAAAGTCCAAGCCGCCGCTCGGCTTGGCAAATTCTTCGCGACTGGAACCTCCCTGAGGACCACTGACTGTCCTCCGGCGTTCAACTTGGGAAATCCACGCCCTGAGGTATTTAGTCAATCTGTTGTTGATTTTATTTCAATTCCACCCATTGGGTGTAATCTCAGAACTGAACCCAATATTTGCAGGGTCGAGCTGCCTTTGTATCCCTCCCTCCTTTGCCTGAGATGCCAAAGGGAGTGGATCAACCGGCTCGGCGCAGGGCCGTTGGATCTGAAGAAGCAGTCGGGGGAAGTGAGAGTGATCTGCGCGACTCAGATATCACTCTGTCGTCCTCTCCTTCTCCCGATGTGCTATCTCCGAGTGGTGGGAAGGCTGCTCCTGCTCTGAAGAGGCGGAAGATCTCCACTGGGATCGTGTTTAGGGATGCGCCAAGCCGCCGCCAACTCCTTATCTCTGAGTCGTCTGACTCGGAAAAAGATGAAGCTGGCGTCACCGAGTCGTCACTCCAACCGCCAATCACAAGCTCGGAGCAGTCTCCCCTTGCAGTAATGCCTCTGAGTGCTGCAAGTCCGAGGGACCTCCCTTCCCCTACTCGGAAAGGAAAGCGCCTGAGAATGCGCATTTCTACTCTGTAAGTATCCTTATCATCTCTTGATTTCCTTTATGTTCTTCTATTAGTGATCCATATATGCTTTATCCTGTAGCACGCCGTCTGAGGTCCCCTTCTCGGGTCCTCCACCTCAGTCGGCGGTTGAGACCGAAGCCCCATCAATCCAAACTCCAGAGGTGCCGATCCACTCGGCTGATCTTCTCAGCGATCAGCCTGTGGGTCCGCCACCGGAGTCGCAGCGGGAGCCAACCCCGCCTCCGCCGAGCCCTACACCGGCGTCGCCGACCCCGCCGCCAGTTCCTCAAGGCAGCCCCCAGCATGCTCCTGCGGTTGAACCGACTGCAGCAGTGGAGGAGCCCCAGACTGCGGCGGTCGAGATTGCTTCTGCGGCGGTCGGCGTTATGAGTGGTGGTGCTCCCCTGACTCCTCTGGAGGAGTTCATGTCACTCCTTCTTCGCATGGGCCACATAGCCAAGGTATTTCCCGAGCTACTTATCTTGTTGATATCAAGTACCGAGTGGTACATTAATTCATATTGTCATCTGACCTGTTTTTGCAGGACTTAGCTGCTGATGCCGAGGCCAAAGCCTCGGTTATTCAAGAATTATCTTCTGCAGTTGCTAAGGCCGACTCTTTGGTGGCCCGAGTGGCTGAGCTCGAGGCTGCTGCGGTCGAGCGCCAGGCTGAGTTGGAGGAAGCCGAGCGTACCACCCGCGATTTATGCGGGGAGGTAGAGCAGGCTAAGCTCAACGAGGCCCAGGCCGTGCACGAGCTCAGAGGTATGTTCTTCCTTGTTTGTTTTTCTGTCAGACGTGAAAATATTATTCAGATCTAACTTTCTGTAGATTATCGATATCGGATTATGTCCCAATTCGCAGAGCTCACTGCCAAGGTGGCCCGGCTGCAAGGTGAAGCTGAGGCGCTGCGCACCGAGAAGATAGCGCTGAAGGACGCTATCCGAGTGGTGGCGGAGGAGATCGAGCCGGAGGCGTCATCGTCTTCAGCTTCCATCCTCGACCGCGTTCGGGCGCTCCCACGCTACTTCCGGCGGCAGCTCTGCTCCATCAGCCAGGCCAGCTGTGGCCATGTCCTGGCGGTGCTCAAATCGCTGTTCCCGGCGTCAGACCTGGAGCCACTCGGCCGCGGGTATGCTGCCGGCACCTCTGAAGACGACGTGGGCAGACTACTCCATGAAGTCGAGCCCATCGCCAATGTCCTGTCCAAGGATGTTGTTGATGACTCGGATGAAGCGGCCCCGTCTGGTGCTGGTGATCCTGCAATGTAAATAAAATATTTGTAGTATTTGGTCGAACTAGTACTGTTTGAACAATGTTTGAATTGTCATTATTGTATATAATTTTTTATTGGTCTACAACTCCCTTTCTTTCTGCGCTGGCCTTAATTTCTGAGTGGTTGACCTGTTACGGAGTAGATTAGCCTCGTTGGTCTCAGTCTCATGCCGCAGAGTCTTTGTCGTACGTTTAGAGCTTTGACTTGGCGAGTACTTTCCCTCTCGATTTAAGGTTTGTTCCACTCATACTTTATGTGCGTGACGCGAAAGAGGAAATGCGAGTAGTAGAAATAGATGAAAGATGAAATCAACTTTATTGATAACTCATTGTAATCATGCCGAGTCGTAACTGGGGGTGACTACCCTCCAAAATCACTCGGAAAAAATAAATCTAAAATAAAAAAGATAAATACATAACTGATTCAGGCGTAGAAACGCTGTAAGTGCTCGATGTTCCATGGATTTGGGATGTCTACGCCGTCTTCCGTCATGAGGCGATATGAGCCTGGGCGACTTACTGACTTGATGATATATGGCCCTTCCCAAGGGGACGCAAGCTTGTGCGCGCCCTTGGTGTCTTGCTTAACTTTATTGCAGCTGTTGTGCAGGTGCATGTATTTGTATTGCAAAATACTGACACCCTTTGCAGTGCCGCACGATGTTCTTTGAGTCTGCTACAGCAGTCGGCCAGTAGAAACCAGACCGGAAAGCTTTACCAACAATGGTTCTAGCCCCGGCGTGATTGCCACAGATTCCTTTATGTATGTCTGTCAAGAGCTCTATACCCTCAGCACGACTCACGCACTTTTGTAGGATTTGGGAAGCTCCAGATCGACGATACAGCTTGTCTCCGATGATGACGTAGTTTTTGCTGCGCCGCACGATTTGTTCGTGGAGCGAGTTTAGATCTTTGTCTTCCGCGACCTCTGCGGGTAATATGCCGCTGTCCAGATAATCGATGATCTGTGTCCTCCAGTCCAACGCTTCGTCTACCACTAATGTGGCTGACTCTGGGGATTCTCCGACTTGTTGCTCCGCGACAGTGCCATCCGGGTTTATCTTGATAGATGGTTTGATAAGATCTTGTATGAAAACTCCGGGTGGGACGCCTTCACGGGTGGACCCCATCTTAGCGAGCTCATCTGCTGCCTTGTTATGGTCGCGCACCACGTGATGGAACTCTAAGCCATAGAATTTCCCTTCCAGCTTCCTAATTTCTTCGCAGTATGCGTCCATCTTTTCGTTGGTCCTGGACCAGTCCTTGTTTACCTGGTTTATGACCAGGGCAGAGTCCCCGCGTACCATCAGGCGTTTGATACCCAAAGATACTGCAATGCGGAGACCGTGCAAGGCTGCTTCGTACTCGGCTGCGTTGTTGGATACTGGGAACATGATTTGAAGGACGTATTTTAATTCCTGTCCACTTGGAGAGATCAGGAGTACGCCTGCGCCGCCTCCTTTTATCTGGAGGGAGCCATCAAAGTACATCTCCCAGTATTCAACTACCTCGTCGTCAGCCGGAGCTTGGTTTTCTGTCCAGTCTGCTACGAAGTCGGCCAAGACCTGAGACTTGATAGCAGTACGTGGAACAAAGTTTATGTGATGGGCGGCCAATTCTATTGACCACTTGACGATTCGACCGCTGGCATCTCGGTTATGGAGAATTTCCCCTAAAGGATTTTCGCTCACCACCGAGATTGGATGGGCCTCAAAGTAGTGTTTCAGCTTTCTTGCTGAGATAAGAACTCCATATAATAATTTCTGCACATGGGGGTAGCGTACCTTGGATACGGTCAGAACCTCGCTAACGAAGTAGACTGGTCGCTGAACTCCATATGCGTGTCCTTCCTCAGGACGCTCGACCACTAGTACCGTGCTAACCACTCGGGGAGTAGCAGAGATGTAGAGGTAGAGCTGTTCTCTTGGTTGAGGTGGGACGAGGATGGGAGGGCTCTGCAGGTAGTCTTTGAGTTCCTGGAAAGATCGCTTCGCCTCGTCGTCCCATATGAACTTGTCCTGCTTCTTGAGCAGTTTGAAAAACGGCAATCCGCGAACGCCGAGTCGTGATATGAAACGACCGAGCGCTGCCATGCATCCAGTAAGCTTTTGCACATCCTTTTGACAGGTTGGTGGTAGCATCTTGGTGATGGCCGTGATCTTTTCACGATTTGCCTCAATCCCGCGGTTGCTGACCATGAAGCCGAGTAGTTTACCTGAGGGTACTCCGAAGACGCACTTTTCCGGGTTGAGCTTCCACCGGAATACGCGCAAGCGTTCGAAGACCTTTGCCAGGTTCCCTATCATGTCCTCTGGGTTCATGATCTTGACCACGATATCGTCGATGTAGGCTTCTACTATGTCTGGAATCAATTGATCCAGACATGCTTGAATCGTCCTCTGATAGGTTGCGCCTGCGTTCTTCAGACCGAAGGCCATTGTATTATAACAAAAGGCACCAAACGGCGTGATGAACGCGGTCTTTATTTGGTCTTCCAGCTTCAGGCCTATCTGGTGATAACCTGAGTAGCAATCGAGAAAGCAGAGCAGGGCGGAGCCTGCCGTGGAGTCAACGACTTGATCGATGCGGGGGGAACGAAGGGGTCTTTAGGGCAAGCTTTGTTGAGATCTGTATAATCGACGCACATTCTCCAATCATTATTATTCTTTTTTCTTACAAGAACTGGATTAGCTAACCAGTCGGGGTGGAACACCTCCTGAATAAACCCGGCCGCTAACAGCTTTGTAATTTCTGCCCTAATTGCCTCCTTGCGGTCCTGCGCGAATCGACGAAGCCTTTGCTTGATCGGTTTGGCAGTCGGATTGACCTTCAAGGAGTGCTCGGCAAGTTCCCTTGGGACACCTGGCATATCGGATGGTTTCCACGCGAATATGTCGGCGTTTTCCCTTAGGAATTTGACGAGCACTTCTTCCTATTTGGGGTCCAACTCTGCCCCGATGATGGCCGTCTTCTTTGGGTCGTCCAAGTCCAGAGAGATCCTCTTCAGCTCCGTCTCCTTGCTTGGCGCAATGGCTTCTCTCGCTGGCTTCTTGGTGGGGATCTCTAGAGCGTCCTTGTCCACCTCCTGTGATGCAGCCAGTACTTGTTCCATGCGTTTGGACATGTCCAGGGCGGCTGCCGCGTTGAGAGTTTCCTGCTCGCATGTGTATGCGACTCGGACGTCTCCCAAGACGGTGATTACGCCTTTAGGTCCTGGCATCTTGACCTGCAAGTAGACGTAGTGAGGAATCGCCATGAACTTGGCGAGGGCGGGCCTTCCAAGGATGGCGTGGTATGCAGTTTCAAAGTTTGCCACCGTGAACTGCATGTGCTCGGTCCGGTAGTTGTTCCGGTCTCCGAAGGTGACGGGCAGTGTGATGTGCCCGAGTGGTTCTGCCCCCTCTCCCGGTATCAAACCGTAGAATGCGGATTGGGGGGGACTCAGGTCGAGAGTAGTCAGGCCGAGCTCCTTCAATGTGTTAGCAAAGAGGATGTTCAGGCCACTGCCACCGTCGACTAGTACCTTGGTGAGCCGAACGTTGCGAATCGTCGGGGCTACCACCAAGGCATGGGACCCGGGCTTCGGTATGAAGTTTGGATGATCCTCCCGGGTGAATGTGATCGGAACTTCCGACCACTTGAGGTACTCAGGTACCGGTGGCTCCCTCGCGTGCATGACCTGGCGATGGGTGAGCTTCTGCTGGCGCTTCGACTCGAACTCTGGTCCGCCATAGATCATGCGGACCACTCGGTCGGCTTCCTGAAAGTCATCGCCGGGCTCGTCGTTTCGCCTGTCGTCTCGCGGGGAACCATCGTTCCTCTTTCTGTATGGAGGGCCTCTGTTGCCCCCGGTGAAGGCTCGCTTGAGCCCGTAGCACTCTCGCGCCGAGTGCTTGTGTTTGTGGTAAGGGCATTGCTCATCGAGCATGCGCTGGAAGTCCTCTGGAGTTACCCGGCCTCTGGACCGGTCCAGGGCGGCGACCATGTCTCCCTCGCTCTTCTTCTTGCGAGGTTGGCTGTCATTGCGCCGATGGTCGTCGTGTCGGTCTTCGTCCTCGCGGCGGTCGCGTTTGCGAGTCGTCTTGTTCTCTTCTTCCCAACGACTTCTGATTTCGCTGAGTTGTTCTTTTTCTGCGATCTCTGCGTCCGCCCACGTGCTAGCAACCCGGAACATGTCATTGACAGTCGCGGGTGGCTTCCGAGTCCACTTGTGAATCAGTCTCCCGTCGGAGATGCCGCGCTGGAAAGCTGACATCACCTCCTGATCCGTGACGTCCGTGATGGAGTTGCGCTTTTCTGAGAACCTGCGCACGAAGTCGTGCAGGGTCTCGTTCTTGCGCTGCCTGATCTGACCGAGGAGTCGCTTGCTCCCGGGCCTCTCCCAGGTACCGAGATAGTTACCGATGAAGAGTTCGGTAAGCTGCTCCCAGTTGTCGATGGCGTCCTGCGGGAGTCCTGCCAGCCAGTTGCGGCAGTCCTTGGTGAGCATGATGGGAAGATAGTTTGCCATCACGTCCTCGTCGCCGCCGGCCGCTTGTACGGCGGTGTAGTAGATCTGAAGCCATTGAGATGGGTCAGATTTCCCGTCGTACTTGTCGATATCCGACAGCTTGAAGCCTCTGGGCCACGTCACGCTTCTCAAGCGCTCGGTGAACGACTGGAATCCGCCGATCCGACCTCTAGGGCGGGAATCGCTCGGACCCGATCCGTCAGCTGCTCTTGGGGGTGTGCTGTCCCTCCTGCGATCCCGGTCCCTGGGCGGGGAACGGGTCCTCCGATAGTTCCGAGTCCTGGGTGGAGTTCGGTCCTGTCGGTAGGTTCTGCTGCGCGGTGGAGTTCGATCTCTCGGCGGAGTCGGTCGCCTGGGTGGTGGAAGCACTCGTCCTCGTGGCGGAGTGCGACCACCATTGTTGCCGCGCCTTGGGCTACCGGAGAGGTCAGAGTAGTCTGACTCCGTCGAGTAGCCGCTCCTGTTGGGGTTACGACGGGGATTTCCATGATCCCGATCGTACTCTTCGCGCCGTCGGATTTCCTCACGGTGACGCTCTTCGATGCTGTTGGTGATGACGTCCCTCGCATCTCGATCTCTGTTGATCGTGGTGCGGAGGTCTTCATCACGACCCGATCCGCCGCCGGCCCGGTGTCGAGACGGTCCGGGCTCAGGAGCGTCCGTGGTCGTTCTGCTTTGCATCTGGTGAACCTGGACGGAGGCGGCCTGCACGAGAGCCCTTACCTTTTCCAGGCCCGGAGTGTTAGGTGGCAGCCGATTGATTTCCTCGTTGATAGTAACGAGGTTCTGGACCGGTGTCTCGTAGACATCGTGTCCGTTGAACTCGAACATGCCGTCGCGCATCAAGTTCCGGGTGCTCCTCCGGTCGTGTTGATCCCGTTGGCGACGATGGTCTTCAGAGCGTGGTTCCTGGAGTTGAGCAGCGCCAGATCCTGACGCGGTGGCTCCGCGCGGTCGTGCGGCTCTGCGAGTCGCCCGACTGGCGTTTCGTCCTCGACGCTGGTTCCTGGCTTCAGTCGTTTCCTCAGCTGGAGTGACCTCGTCTTCCGAGACAGGATTGGTTGGCGTTGCTGGCGCCACCATGTAGCAATATGATCCGACTCCCTCTTGCGCGAGGTAGTCTTCCTCGGACTCGGAGAAGTCGGATGTGGGCGTATAACGCTCTAAACTACTCGGAGTCAATTCTCCGAGTGATCCTAGTAGTTCCGGCTCTGTGGAGGCATCGGACACTGTGTATCCTTCCGGCAGATCGTCCAGGATTGAGGGTCCCAGTAGATCTAATCCATAGGAGTCGCTCCCAGAGAAGTAATCATCCGTCTGGACGATGTCCTTCATCTTCTGCTTCCGAGCAAGCGCGCAAAAGCCAGGGGTCTGGACAGTAATGACCTCAGGGCTCTGGACGCGTGTGGGTTGAGCGTTTACACTCTGTGATGACTCGGCGACGCGACTCTCAGGAGCCGGATCGGAACCGAGTGATTGTAGATCTGTTCCCGACTGGTCTGGCCTCGCGCTTTGCGATGGACTCAGCGGGGTAGATCCGGCACGATCAGATGCGATCGGACCGGACTGGGCCGTGATGGCCGAAGTCGGCGCCAGAGAGGAAACCTCCGTGGCGACCGTAGCTCCTGCCGCTTGGGTATCCAAGGCGGCGGTGATGACATCCCCGAACTGGATCTCGACTTCGTCGACGTCCGGGAGGTTGCAGCTGTCCAAGATCTTGACGCGATCCATCGAGCTTACCAGATTGATCTCGGCGATATCCCCTACCTGGCGCGCCACTGTCGGTGATATTATCTCCGGCAGTCTTCCACGGGGTAGCCCACGGAAGTGATTTGTAATGCAGGGAAGATCGCAAAGATCGGAAGCAGGATGGTTAGGATGGACAGACACAAGGGTTTATACAGGTTCGGGCCGTCGACTCGACGTAATACCCTACGTCCTGTTTTGGGGTGTTGTATTGCGTGTTTTGGTGATTCGAGTTGGCTCGAGTTGTGGTTGGTTGCTGTCTAGTTGTTTTGGAGGGGGTCCCTGCCCGCCTTATATATCGGGGGGCAGGGTTACAAGTCGGTTTGTATCCGATCCTATCTCTAAGAATCCTTTCCTTCTTTACAATAATTCCTATTCCAACTAGGACTTCTCCTTCCAGATCCTTCCTCCGTGCGCCGACTTGTCCCGCACGTCTTCAGGTCCAGAACGATGAGGTGGGCCGCCCCCTTTTGGTGGGCTGCCAAGCTTGCTCGTGAGGCACCCGGGTACTATATCCCCCACATCGGTACTGCCAGAGCTTGGTGGAATGATTTCTACAAGTCACACAAGGACCCTGCGCATATCTCTTGGAAGGAGTTCACCGAAGCCTTCCTGAAATTTCACATCCCGAAGCAAGTCTGGGTCAACAAAGTGGAAGAATTTTTCAGGATCTCTCAAGGAAACATGACTGTGCAAGAGTATGCAAGCCACTTCACTAGGATGATGCGATATGTCCCTGACCATACAAATTCGGATGAGAAGAAACAGTTTTGGTTTCACCAAGGTCTAAACTACGAGACCAAGATCATCTTGGCAGGAGTAGACTACCCTTCACTGAGGCATATGGTGAATCGAGCTATGGCGGTTGAGAAAGAGCAGATTAGCAAGGAAGGAAGCCTTAGAGCTAAGAGAAGATGAGCTGAACACCAGCCACACCTTGGTCCACCTCAGAGGCCGCAAGATAGACAAAGCAACCTACCAGACCCCAGAAGAGACTTCCAGAGAAGCTACCTCATGCAACATGCTCGAGAAGAAGACATGTTAGGACAAGAACCCGAGCAAGCTCATATCACAGATAGTGCTGTGATCATATGCCGCAATTGTAGAGGCATCGAACATCGTACCTTTGAATGCTCCGGGAAGAATCGTATGAACAAGTCCAAGCCGGGAAGAACAGCTACGCCTACAAGAAGATCATCTCAGGCACCAGACAGAGCAGATCACGGAAGACTGAATCACCTGACAGAAGAAGATGCCAAGAATGCACCAGAAGTTGTTATGGGAGAGTTTCTAGTCAATGGTGTGAAAGCGTTAGTTCTGTTTGACTCAGGAGCAACAAGCTCATACATATCCTCGAAGTTTGTCACAGAGCAGTCAATCCCGACCACACCAAGATGGAAACCCATCATCACTAGCTCACCGCTTGGAGATATCAGATGCTCAAAGATTTGCAAGTCCATGCGTATCTTGATCAACGGCCATGAGTTCTTAGCAGACTTGACAGTGCTGAAGTCAGATGGCATAGAAGTGATACTAGGAATGGATTGGTTAACAGAACACAAAGGAGTTATCTCATGCTCACCTAGACTTGTTCGTTTGGAACACCCAAGAGCAGGAAGCATACAGTTTGAGCCTTTGAAGTCTGGAGATGTACCCATGGTGTACAGTCTCATGACCAAGACCCTAGGAGAAATACCAGTGATATGTGAGTACCCAGACGTGTTCCCGGAAACACTACCTGGTCTACCACCGGACCGAGATGTGGAGTTTATGATCGATCTAGTACCCAGAACCGCACCGATAGGCAAGAGACCTTATCGCATGACAGTTGAAGAATTGGGAGAGTTGAAGAGGCAACTGAAAGATATGCTAGACAAGAAGATCATCAGGCCTAGTGCCTCACCATGGGGATCACCAGTGTTGTTTGTTAGAAGCAAGGATAGATCCATGAAGATGTACATTGACTACCGATCTTTGAATGCAGTCACCATCAAGACCAAGTACCCCTTGCCCAAGATTGACGTTCTGCTTGTCCAGTTGAGGAAAGCAAAGTACTTTAGCAGGATTGATCTCAGATCAGGCTACTATCAGATGAAGATCCGTGAAGCCGACATCCACAAGACAGCTTTTGTCACCAGGTATGGGCAGTATGAATTCACCGTTGTGCCATCAGGGTTGACCAACGTACATGCCTGTTTTATGGAGTTGATGAACCGAGTGTTCAAAGAAGAGCTAGATAAGTGTGTCGTTATCCTCACCGACGACATCTTAATCTACTCAGAGTCCGCTGAAGAGCATGAGCAGCATTTGAGAGTTGTACTAGAGAAGCTCAGACAACACCAGCTATATGGAAAGTTCAGTAAGTGTGAGTTTTGGCTAGAACAGATTGCCCTACTTGGCCATGTATTCTCATCAGAAGGAGTAGCAGTTGACAAGGAGAGTGTTAAGGCCATATCAGATTGAAAGCAACCAAGAAACGCCACAGAACTAAAAAGTTTCCTTGGATTGGCAGGATTCTACCGAAGATTCATCAAGAATTTTTCGAAGCTTGCAAGACCCATGTTAGAGTTATGCAAGAAGAAAAACATACCATTTGTTTAGTCAGACAAATGTGAATCCAGCTTTCAAGAGCTCAAGACCCGACTTACCACTACCCCTGATGAGGACATCACCGGTACATCTACACCAGCAGCACCTTCACCCCAAGCACCACCTTCAGGGCCAATCACTCGGGCTCGTGCAAGAGAGTTGAACTACGTCATGGTGCTAAAGAATGAAGGATATGTGGCTGGATTCGGACTGCGCACGAACGTCAATTTGTGACGGCCGCCACGACTTCATCCTAACTCTGTTTTGGGCGATCAAGTACTTGATGGAAAGCTTATCAAGTCTACTTTCAGATGGATCTGGAATCACATTCATATCTTCACCGAGCCGGCCGCAATCATCATTTTGAGTTGGACTATTTTCTGTCCAAGGTGTTGTGCCACCTTATTTTGGCCCAATGGGCCGTGTATCGAGTTGGGTCCATTAGGGACGCGTCCTAGGGTTGTAGCACGACCCCAACTCCCTTGTGGCCGTGCTATTAAACCCTATAGCCGTCATTAGCATCCTTGAGTTTTGTTTTACATCTAGCTTTTAGCTACATTCACGGCCGCACAAATACGTGCTGTCCTCGTGATTCAGAACTCCACCTTCGAGTGATAATAAGATTGCTCGCCTCTCGTTCTTGTTCGTTCTTCGATTGCGCACAGGAATTGATCTTCGTGATCAGGCTGATCTTGCTTCAACAGGGTCGGTAACCACAGGGAGTTGGTTCAGCGATTGCATTGGCGCTTCGGGTTCGCTCGTCGTAGTCGGATCGTGAGGGTCGACTTCCACAAATCGAAATTATCTCCACTCACCGAAAGATCGGGCACTCCAGCTCTATCAAGTGGTATCAGCTTTCCAGGTTGATCGGTGAATTTTTATCGAGTGTTGTTCCATTACCTACAATCCACAAAACCAAAAAAAATTTCAGGTTAGACCATTGTCCCAAAACCTTTCTTCGCCTTGCACTTTCTTTCAATAATTTGCGTTGTTGAATTTGTGTGCTTCGCGTTAATTTGTTGCTGGTCACTTTGTGCTTCCGCCGCTTTCCATCTCCACCACCGCCGCCGCGGCCGTCCTACCTCGCCACCAGCGCCACCGCCGCCGCAATCATCATCACCACCAGCGCCGTCGCCGCCGTTTGCATCACCACAAACCCTACAAAACCACGCCGCCACCACCACGCCGAGTTACCATGCCGTTACCCCCCTCCAACCGAACCCTACTCGGTTTCGTGTTTCTGTTTGAGGAAAGAGAGAAAAAAAGGAAAGAAAAAAAGGAAAGACAAAAAAAGGACATAAAAAAAAGGAAAGTTCTGAGAAGAAAGACAAAGGAAAGAATTAAAAAAGGAAATAGCAGTTCGTTTTTGGAAAGTTCGGCTTTTCGTTTGGCAGTTTTGTATCATTACGAACACCTGTTTTGTAACGGCCATAACTTTTCACTCGGATCTCCGTTTTCAGCGTTCTTTTTTTTTCCGGAAAGCTTACGAAATTTCCTATACGGGGCACCCCACGTAGCGCCAGGTGAAGCCGGTTTCGAGGCCAAAAAACGCCGTTTACACAGCGTAATGCGGCTCGGGAGATTTTCCGTATCTGCACCTCACTTCCTTGTTGCCTTTGCTTGATCCATCGCGGGTGGCACTTGTTTCCAGCAGCTTTGTTACGTGTTTAGCACTATTATTCAGCTTTGCATTTATTGTTTGATTGTGCTAATCCTTGACTTGAGTGCAGCCTACCCAGAACTACACATATTCCTACGACGAGCAGACTTTTGTTTCTCCAGGAAATCGCTGCTCCAATCTTTCACAGGTGCTACTTGTTGTTTGCGATCGCCCCTGTTGCTTGGTAAGAACGGATAAGACCTTGATCACAGCATCTTTGTGAGCTTTCCACCCACACATTTGTTGTCGTAGGATCTGTTTTTCTTGTGTTTGCGCTAACCATGTCAGGAGACGACGACAAGATGGACTCCAAGCTGCAAGGCATGCGGGCCGACCTTGATGGACTTAAAGACGACATAAAGACGCTGCACGAGAAGGTTGATTCCGCACTCTCTTCATCCAACGAGCGTCTCGACCAGCAGGACCTTGCTCAGACAGCCGCCAAGTGTACATTTGACACCTTGACAGCCCGGCTTGATGCGATGAACACGACGCTCACGACGATGAACGCGACGCTCACGGAATTGCAGAAGGGCAATGGTGGTGACATGGAATATGAGGATGGAGACCGCCAACCTCGTGCCCGCCGTGTGGTACGTAATCCGGTTAATGACTCATTTGTGAAGATTAAATTTAAGATTCGTACTTTTAATGGCAAGTATGATCCTGCTGCATATCTTGATTTGGAGTTAGAGGTAGAACAAAAATTTTCATGTCATGATATCCCTGCTACGTCTCAAGTTAAGGCTGCTATTAGTGAATTTACTGAGTTTGCTTTAATTTGGTGGCGTGAATATAAACTCAAACATCCCACTGCTGTTCCATCCACTTGGGCTCAATTAAAAGCTGCTATGCGACATCGTTTTGTTCCTTCTTATTATGCGCGAGATTTGCTTAACACCATGCAGCGATTCCAGCAACGCCAACGATCAGTTGAGGAGTATTACCAAGAGTTACAAAAGGGTATGATTCGTTGTGGTTTATTTGAACAGGATGATGCTGCTATGGCACGATTTCGTGGTGGGTTGAACAGGGAAATTCAGGATATACTTGATTATAAGGAGTATAATGATATGACCACGTTATTTGAATATGCTTGCAAAGCTGAACGTGAAGTGCAGGGACGCCGTTCGAAGACATATACTAACTCTTTTGCAGGAAGAAGCCCGTCGTCCAGTTCTACGTCTTCCACTCCAGTACCATCTACACCTAGCACTACGCCGCGTGAGAAGACGACGAATCCTGCAGCACCCCCTGCACCAGGCGCAGCTTCTTCCTCAGGACGTACACGAGATGTTCGGTGTTTTTGTTGCCAAGGCTTTGGGCACATGATTCGGGACTGCCCCAACACCCGTGCTTTGATCATACGTGACGATGGTGAGTACTCTTCTGCTAGTGATTCCGATGAACCTCACCATACTATGATTGCCACTAACCATGCAGATAATGAGGCGGTCCATGCTACTCCTAGTGACGCAGATAGGTATGAAAGTCTTGTTGTGCAGCGTGTTCTTAGTACACAGGTCGCCCCGCCAGAGAAAAATCAGCGACACACTCTTTTCCATACAAAGGGTGTTGTGCAGGAGCGGTCAATTCGCATCATCATTGACAGTGGTAGCTGCAACAACTTGGCGAGTACAGCGCTGGTAGAGAAGTTGTCCTTACCCACCCGTAAGCATCCGCATCCCTATCATATTCAGTGGCTTAATGATGGTGGAAAGATTAAAGTAACACAGTCGGTACGTGTTCCGTTCTCCATAGGTGCCTATTCTGATTTTGTTGATTGTGATGTTATTCCTATGGAGGCATGTTCTTTGTTACTTGGTAGACCTTGGCAATATGATACTGATAGCTTGCATCATGGTCGTTTGAATCATTATTCTCTCATGTTTAAAGGTCAGAAAATAATTATACATCCCATGACACCTGAACAAATTGTTAAAGATGACCTTGCTCGAGCCGCTAAAAATGCTAAACAACTTGTACCATCACCTTCTGAAATCAAGTTGAATGCGCCTGTTTTATTTGCTACACGTGCTGATTTTGTTGATCTTTGTGTTGATGAGCTACCTTGTTATGCACTTGTATGTTCTAGTGTGCTTGTTTCACTTGATGATGTACCATCTTTGGATATTCCCCCTGCGGTTGCTAACATTTTGCAGGAGTACACTGATGTTTTTCCCAAAGATTTACCATCGGGACTACCTCCACTTCGTGGCATTGAGCACCAGATCAACTTTATTCCCGGCGCACAGCTTCCGAATCGCGCCCCGTACCGCACAAATCCCAACGAGACGAAAGAGATTTAGCGCCAGGTTCAGGCGTTGCTTGACAAAGGGTACATTCGTGAGTCTCTTAGTCCTTGCTCCGTTCCAGTGTTACTTGTTCCAAAGAAGGATGGATCGTGGCGTATGTGTGTAGATTGTCGTGCTATTAATAACATCACCATTCGTTATCGATATCCTATACCACGCCTTGATGATATGCTAGATGAGCTTAGTGGTGCCATTATTTTTACTAAGATTGATTTGCGTAGTGGTTACCATCAGATTCGAATGAAATTGGGAGATGAATGGAAAACGACTTTTAAAACTAAATTTGGCTTATATGAATGGTTGGTTATGCCGTTTGGTTCGACTAATGCTCCCAGCACTTTTATGCGTTTGATGAATGAAGTTCTCAGGCCTTTCATAGGTTTGTTTGTTGTTGTATATTTCGATGATATCTTGATTTACAGCAAGTTTATGGAAGAGCATTTAGAACATTTGCGTGCTGTTTTTAATGCGTTGCGTGCTGCTCACTTGTTTGCTAACATGGAAAAATGCATCTTCTGCACACAACGTGTTTCGTTTCTTGGTTATGTTGTTACTCCACAGGGTATTGAGGTGGATAGCAGCAAGATTGATGCAATTCGGGAATGGCCTAAACCGACGACGGTTACACAAATTCAGAGTTTTCTTGGACTTGCAGGTTTCTACCGTTGATTCGTACGAGATTTTAGCTCTATTGCAGCACCTCTACATGAGCTTACAAAGAAAGGTGTGCCTTTTACTTGGACTGATTCCCAGGAGCTCGCCTTCACTACTTTGAAAGATAAGTTAACACATGCTCCTCTTTTGCAATTGCCTGATTTCGGTAAAATATTTGAGCTCAAATGTGATGCCAGTGGTATTGGGTTAGGTGCTGTTCTGTTACAAGAAGGAAAACCGGTTGCTTATTTCAGTGAAAAATTAAGCGGTGCTAGTTTGAAATATTCTACTTATGATAAAGAACTTTATGCTTTAGTGCGTACTTTGCAAACGTGGCAGCACTATCTCTGGCATCGTGAGTTTATAATCCATTCTGATCATGAGGCTTTAAAACATATTCGTACCTAAACTAATCTAAACCGTCGTCATGCTAATTGGGTAGAATTCATTGAGTCTTTTCCTTACATCATTAAACACAAGAACGGGAAGGACAATGTGATTGCTTGATGCTTTGTCTCGCCGATATAATATGCTGTCACAATTGGATTTTAAAATTTTTGGTTTACACACTATGAAGGATCAATATGTCGATGATAATGATTTTAAAGATGCTTATAAACATTGTATGACTGGTAAACCATGGGGGAAATTTCACATGCAGGATGGGTTCCTGTTTCGCGCTAACAAGCTGTGTATTCCAGCTAGCTCGGTTCGTCTTTTGTTGTTATAGGAAGCTCATAAAGGCGGACTAATGGGACATTTTGGCGTTTACAAAACGCTTGAGGTGCTGGCCGCCCACTTCTTTTGGCCTCGGATGCGTCCTGATGTTGAGCGCTTGGTTGCACGATGCACTACATGTCAAAAGGCTAAGTCACGTTTGAACAACCATGGTTTGTATATGCCTTTGCCTGTCCCTACTTTACCTTGGCTTGATATTTCTATGGACTTTGTTTTGGGATTGCCTAAAACTAAGAAGGGGAGGGATAGCATTTTTGTGGGTGTTGATAGATTCTCTAAAATGGCTCATTTCATTCCTTGTTCATAAAACTGATGATGCTAGTCATGTTGCTGAATTGTTCTTTAGGGAGATTATTCGTTTGCATGGTGTTCCTAAAACAATTGTGTCTGATCGTGATGCTAAGTTTCTAAGTCACTTTTGGAGATCTCTTTGGAACAAATTAGGCACTAAATTGCTGTTTAGCACAACTTGTCACCCACAAACTAATGGACAAACTGAAGTGGTCAATAGAACTTTGTCAACCATGCTTAGGGCTGTTTTGGATAAAAATCTGAACCATTGGGAAGATTGTTTACCTCATGTTGAGTTTGCTTATAATCATGCAACACATTCTTCTACAAAGATGTGCCCTTTTCAGATTGTTTATGGTTATATTCCTCGGGCGCCTATTGATTTATTTTCGCTTGATGCTGTGGACGCCCCACATATTGATGCCGTTGAACATGTTGACCATATGATTAACCTACATGAACAAACACAACAAACCATTGCTGCTACTAATGCTAAGTATCAAGATGCTGGTAGTAAAGGAAGAAAACATGTTACTTTTGAACCCGGTGATATGGTTTGGTTGCATTTGACGAAGGATCGTTTTCCTACTTTGCGTCGTTCTAAATTAATGTCTCGTGCTGCTGGTCCTTTTAAAGTGCTAACCAATATTAATGATAATGCTTATGTCCTTGACCTGCCTGCGGAGTTTGGTGTTTCCACTAGTTTTAATGTTGCAGGTTTGAAACCATATGCGGGCGAGGATGAGGAGTTGCCGTCGAGGACGACTTCAGTTCAAGAAGGAGAGGATGATGAGGACATCACCGATACATCTACACCAGCAGCACCTTCACCCCAAGCACCACCTTCAGGGCCAATCACTCGGGCTCGTGCAAGAGAGTTGAACTACGTCATGGTGCTAAAGAATGAAGGATATGTGGCTGGATTCGGACTGCGCACGAACGTCAACTTGTGACGGCCGCCACGACTTCATCCGGACTCCGTTTTGGGCGATCAAGTACTTGATGGAAAGCTTATCAAGTCTAATTTCAGATGGATCCGGAATCACCTTCATATCTTCACCGAGGCAGCCGCAATCGTCATTTTGATTCGGACTGTTTTCTGTCCAAGGTGCTGCGCCACCTTATTTTGGCCCAATGGGCCGTGTATCGAGTTGGGTCCATTAGGGACGCGTCCTAGGGTTGTAGCACGACCCCAACTCCCTTGTGGCCATGCTATTAAACCCTATAGCTGTCATTAGCATCCTTGAGTTTTGTTTTACATCTAGCTTTTAGCTACATTCACGGCCGCACAAATACGTGCTGTCCTCGTGATTCAGAACTCCACCTTCGAGTGATAATAAGATTGCTCGCCTCTCGTTCTTGTTCGTTCTTCGATTGCGCACAGGAATTGATCTTCGTGATCAGGCTGATCTTGCTTCAACAGGGTCGGTAACCACAGGGAGTTGGTTCAGCTATTGCATTGGCGCTTCGGGTTCGCTCGTCGTAGTCGGATCGTGAGGGTCGACTTCCACAAATCGAAATTATCTCCACTCACCGAAAGATCGGGCACTCCAGCTGCATCAACCCCAGTGCTGACACTTCCAGATACCAGCAAGGACTTCATAGTATATTGCGATGCTTCCAGACAAGGAATTGGATGTGTGTTGATGCAAGACAACAAGGTCATTGCATATGCTTCTCGCCAGCTCATGAAGAATGAGGCGAACTATCCTATTCATGACCTAGAACTAGCTGCTGTAGTGCATGCATTGAAGATATGGAGACATTATTTGATTGGCAACAAGTGTGACATCTACACCGACCACAAGAGCTTGAAGTACTTCTTCACACAGTCAGAGCTGAACATGAGACAGATAAAGTGGTTAGAGTTGATCAAGGATTATGACATAGAGATTCACTACCACCCCGGCAAGGCTAACGTAGTAGCCGATGCCTTGAGCAGGAAGAGCTATTGCAACAACCTAATGGTGAAAGAGAGCCAGCCAGAGTTGCATGAACAGATGGAGAAGTTGAAGCTTGAGATAGTTGAAGCAGGTCAACTGAATGAGTTGAGAGTGAAGTACAACCTAGAAGAGCGTATCAGGCAAGCGCAGAAGCAATGCCCAGAGATAAAGAAGCTGTTTGAGTTCATCAAGAAAGGAGAAGCCCCTAACTACCGCATTGATGATCAGGGAACCGTATGGTTGAAAGATCGGATTTGTGTCCCTCAGGATGAAGCAATCAGAAAGACGATACTCACTGAAGCACATGATTCGAGGTACTCAATCCACCCCGGATGTACCAAGATGTACCGCGACCTCAGGAGTCGATTCTGGTGGAAGAAAATGAAGGTTGACATAGCAGAGTTCGTCGCCCGATGTGACGTCTGCCGAAGGATCAAGGCCGAACACCAAAGGCCCGCAGGATTGCTTAAGCCCCTTGACATTCCATTGTGGAAATGGGAAGATATCAGCATGGACTTCATCAATGGATTACCCCGAACTCAGAAAGGAAATGATGCAATTTGGGTCATTGTCGACAAACTACAAAAGGTAGCTCACTTCATACCCATCAAGGATACACACCGGGTGGAACAGTTAGCCGATCTCTATGTTACTAACATCCTGAGATTACACGGAGCACCGAAGACTATTGTCTCTGACAGAGGACCCCAATTCACAGCGAATTTCTGGAAGCGTGTACATGATGCTATGGGAACCTCACTAGAGTAAAGTTCAGCTTACCACCCCCAGACCGATGGACAGACTGAGAGAGTGAACCAGATCTTGGAAGACTTGCTAAGAGCATGTGTACTGACGTACAAGTCAGATTGGGAGAAAAGCTTGGCATTTGCAGAGTTCTCATACAACAACAGCTATCAAGCTAGCTTGCGATTGTCACCATTTGAAGCCCTCTATGGCAGAAAGTGCAACACACCACTGATGTGGTCAAAAGTTGGAGAAAGACAATTCTTTGGACCAGCAACCATTAAAGAAGCTGAGGAGAATGTAGGCAAGGTCAGAGAGAGCCTGAAAGCTGCTCAGAGCCGACAGAAGAGTTATGCTGACAAAAGAAGGAGAGAACTCTCGTTTGAAGTTGGAGAACATGTTTACTTGAAAGTGTCACCACTTAGAGGTACGAAGAGATTTCACGTCAAAGGGAAGCTGTCCCCTAGATTCATTGGCCCTTATCAGATCATCGAGAAGATCAGGAAACTCGCTTACAAGCTACAGCTACCGGAAGAGTTGACAGGAGTCCACCCAGTTTTCCATGTGTCCCAAATCAAGAAATGCTTCAGAGTGCCAGAGGAAATCGTGACCCCAGAAGCCTTGGATTTGCAAGATACCTTGGAGTACGTGGAGTACCCAGTGAAGATTCTTGACAGAGCAGAGAAACAGACAAGAAGGACCACCATTCCCTACTGCAAAGTGCAATGGAGCAACCCCACCGAGCGTGAAGCCACTTGGGAGAAAGAGTCCGACTTGAAGGGGAAGTACCCTCACCTGTTCGAAGACCAGATGTAATCTTAATCTCGAGGACGAGATTCTTGTGAGGGGGGAAGACTGTAACATCCCGCTAAATCGCTGTCTGTTACTTGTAATGAAAAATTGGGGTTTAAAATTTTTGTTGTGAATTGTTGTGAGACATGAAACATTTGTAATCTAAGATAAATTCTCCCTCTCAAATTCCTAGTAATTTAAATTGCGCACAAATAATTTTTCATACTCTTGCATGAGTGAGTTGGATTTATTTGAAATTGTTTTGGTTTCAATTGAGTGGGATTTGTATTTGAATTCAAACTTCAAATACAAATCAAATAGGAAACTAACAAACCTAACTAACCGGCCCAGCCCAAGTTCTAAGTCTAACTTCGCCCCTCTAACTTCCAACACGGCCTGCCTCACCCCTTCCACCCCGAACAGGCCGCGGCCCCCTTTCTTTTCCCTTCGGCCCGTTCGCTCCTGCTCGGCCCACCTAGCCGCTCGGCCCAGCTCCACAAACCACAACTCTCTCTTTCTCTCACCGACCAGTGGGCCCCGCACGTCACCCACCACACTGTGCTTCTTCTCCCTCCTTTCCACCTCAGCCTCCTCTGCTTTCCGCCGTGAGGCAGAGCCACGCCGCCGTCCGTCCAATCTCGCCGCTCCACCTCGGCTCGGCCACGTCACCAGCGCCACCTCGCCTCCCTCCTTTCCAGCTCGACACTTCGCACCCGCATGCCCCCGACGCAACCTCCTTCCTGCCGTTCGCGTGTCCCATGGGGGCCCAGACGCCGAGGATCGACGCTCCTCGTGCAGCTGCACTCCCGCAAACCCTAGCCGCCACCCACAAAACCCCAAGCCGCCACATCTCTTTCCCAGCTCCCTCTCCGCCGTCGCCCGAGGAAAAAATCCCCTTTTCCCCTTCGCACTCTTGCTCTGCGCCGCTGCATCCACCTGCGCGCGTGCGCTCCGCCCAGCCGCCGCCATCGCACCGGGGTGGGACGCCGACGCCGCCCACGCGAAGGAGGAGCCGTCCGGGAGCGTGCCACCGCCAGAGCCGACGCCACGAGCCCGGGAACGCCGCCGCCGACGTCAAGCCGGAGTACCACCGCCGCTGCTCCCCGTCGTCAACATCGAGCAGAACCGTGAGCCTGCCTGCCCTGCCTCAACTCGCCATGGCTCCACCTCACCATAGCGTCGCCTTGATCTCCCCCACGCCCGCCGGTGAGCCTGACGTCCAAGCTCCCGCCTTGGTTACCTTGCCCGCCTGTGTGTGCCGACGTAGGATCGACGACTGCACGCCGCTGCCCTCGTTGCTCTGTGACCCCGGCCTTCGCGCCGGGGAGTTCTCTTTCAGGTGCACCGTAGCCGCACCGCCGCGCGCTTCTTCCCCCGCTCCTGCGCCGCCGCTCAGTGCCCCGCGCGTGCTCTGGAGCGCTGCGACACGGCGTCGTTCGCGCTCACACACATTCTGGCACCCCCCCGCGCACCCAAGGCCGAAAGCCCGTGCCTTTTGGTTGTTCTTGCCCTAGCCGAGCCTCATCAATGCACCGCCGTAGCCGGACCGCTGCCGTACAGCGACACTGACCCCGCCGGCCGTCGCGAATGCATTTGCGGCATTTCGTCGAACGTCTCGCGGGCGTGCCTGGAGCTCTTCCCCTTTCCCAACCACACGACCGCCTGCACCGTGCTTGCCCGCACCGGATCCACACCGTGCCGCACCTGATCTGTACGCCCGGTCCATGGTGGACCGTTGGCTCGGCTCATGGTGGACCGGGTCCACCCAGCCGCGCCGCCACGCGTCGGCTTCCCGCGTGCAAGCCACACCGCGGCTCGCATCGCGCGCGGCCGCACCGAGATCTCGTGTGGGGATGACGTCGGCAATGACGTCATCGCGCCGACTGATTTTCAAACCGGCCCTGCACTTTTGCATATAGGCCCCCGAGCTTTCTCGGTTTCACAGATCGGTCCTCCCACCTTCGGCTCTTTTGCAGTTTAACCCTTGGCCGGCCCTTTTCCTCTAAACCCCCTGCAGTTTTGCATCCAAGCCCCTGATCTTTCCTGTTTTCGCATCCAGACCCTCCCACCTTGATTGTTTTGCATCCAGGCCCCTGTACTTTTAAGAAATGGATTTATTCTTTTATAAATCCTTTTTCTTAATATTTAAAAGGGGTTAAACCTTGGAAAATTCATATCTTTTCTATCCTAGCTCCGTTTGATGCTAGACCAGTTGCATTAGGTTCCTAAAATCGCGCCCTTCACCCCAGACCTGCCCGAGTGGCATCCGCGACTTAGTCACCTGACCGCCACGCAAACCTAGCCGACCAACCTTTGCCCGACACGTGGCGCCGACCCGGTGCCGAGTCGACCGCCACGTGGCTAACATGACTCTTGCCCCGTTGACCAAGGCCGTGACCCCACTGACCGTTGACTAGTCAACTTTGACCAGGTCAACGATGACATCATCAGGACCCGTGATGATGTCATCAGCCCCGGACCAAGGCCTTCGCCAGCCTGACTCGTGGTTTAACCTCGAGCCGGCAGTTAACACACCCCAGCTGCTAACTTGTGTTCTAACTTTTATTTCTTTTTCCGAAATGATTTATAAGTCCCGAAAATGGATTTAAACTTCGGAAAATCATAATGAATCAACCGTAGCTCAGAAAAATATGAAACCAGTTTCAGTATTTTTCTAAAATCATGACGAACACGATAGAATAGAGTTTGCTAATATTTGGATCTTCATTGATTCTTATTTGGAGTTCATTTGCTAGTATATGTCGTTGTTTATTTGTATTTGCGTCCAATAGGATCCCTGGAGGACCTGGACTTCTTCGACGACGTCGACTACGCTGAGGACGAAGATAAGGACGATACTCCAGGTTCACGCCCATTCTGCTTCTTTGTACCTATTGGGTATTGCAAGTAGATTTGCTAGCGCTTTATTGCATTGATGAGATGATGATGAGCCCGCATAGCCTATTTATATATCCTGACTCCTTGTTTGCCTACTACACTACTATATATGTTTGCTATGCTCTGCTTGCATGTGTGGGATATAGTGATGATTTTAAACCTCTTGGCGTGAGTATTTTGGGTGGGAAAATTGGAGAGTTTCAAACCCCCGGCTGGAGTGAGCAGACATTAACCGACCCTCAGGTCGGGGCTTGGAGGCTATTGGACACCTCATGTACCGTAGCGGGTACATTGTGATATGATTTGTGATATGGATGGATTTGAGGCGTTGGGCGGCCATACCTATAATGGGTGCCGATTCGCGGACCACGATGTGGATACGCATTTGACGGGGACTTGCTTGCTCTGGCTTAGGCCGAGTCGGTTGGACCTGGTTACAGGACTTTTACGTACGCACCGCTTACCCTTATGGGAGGGGTTCCAGCCATTCTCTAGTTAGTCGGTACCATTGCTGTGGAGTAGTGTGCTAGGATTGGGCTTGCCATTTCACGAGGGTGTACGGAGCCTGGCTGCGTTCAGCCCTTGTTTCCGAGACTCTCAGCGCCTGTGTGGTGCTAGGGACTCACGATCTTGGATCGTTCGGTTTACCGAATGGGTCCAAGTCCGAGAATGCAGGATGGTACCTGTCTGATTAGGGAGTCGTGGTTGTGGGTTGTGTCTCGATCGGCTTGCAACCGATCGCAGCCTGAGTGGTTCCAGGTGTACACGCTCTGCAGAGTTAGAATCTATACGTATAGCCGCGTCCTCGGTCATGGACACCCCCTGTATACCGGCTTCTTTTGATTAGTGTTTTGGGACTTTCTACCTTCCCCTCTTCTAAAACTATAGGTTGGGATGAGAGCTGCTAGTTCAGGATAAGGTCCGGCGTTTGCCGTTGAGATGGGAAAGGTCGGAAGCTTTCCCATCGACTCGAGAGGAGAAGGTGGTGTGGATGAGATGGGAGTCTGGTGCGCCAGAACAGCCCGTGCTGTTGTGATATAGTTGGGGATGATGATGACGGTATTTTGTACTTTGCCACTGCATAGGAAACCCGAGCCTTTCCTTGATATATTTTTACCCTTTAGATTATAGGCCACTTAAAGCTTGCATAAAGATGGTGACGTGAACCTATCCCATTCCTTGGGGATAGTTTGTGAGTTGCAGGTCAAGGACTTGGTGTTCAAGTCCGAATGTGTTAGATGGGTAGTGCTGCTTCGCTCAAGGATGCCTGTGGATTGAAGATGAAGACTTGAAGACTTAGCTACCGCTATGCAGGATTTCCGCTTGTCGCTCAGCCTGTGAGGCTTGTACTATACTCGTATTTCCATTTGGTTTGGATGTAAACCTCTCTTTGTAATCTAAATTCTTGTAAGACTATGATATTATGCTGAGATGAAATCTGTATGTGATAGCTACTGATCCAGGGACTATCACAAGGGTACAGAGAGTCAGATTCTTGATTACGAAAATCCGGTTCGTCACAACGGCGGTGGTCGGAGGGCCGGGGACATGGCCGTTCGCCGGCGAGCACGTGGCGGGTGTCGCGGCGTGCACGGGGGACAAGGGGACAGGGCGAGGCGCGGGGTTGGGCACGCAGCTGGGGCCACGCCGTGCTGTCGCTCACTTGCCGGGGGTCCTTGGCGTGCGTGCAGGGGCTGGACGCCGCGTGGCACGCGAGATCGGGGTGAACGCGACCGTGAACTTCTGCGACGTCATTTGAACGAACAGTTGTCGGGCATCCTTTCAAGTGTGTTTTTCCCCAAAAACTTGAACTGAGCTTGTGGGGGATATAGTACCCGGGTACCTCACGAGCAAGCCTGGCAGCCCACCAAAAGGGGGCGGCCCGGCCCATCGTTCTGGACCTGATGACGTGCGGGACAAGTCGGCGCACGAAGGAAGGATCTGGAAGGAGAAGTTCTAGTTGGAATAGGAATTATTGTAAAGAAGGAAAGGATCCTTAGAGATAGGATCGGCTACAAACCGACTTGTAACCCTGCCCCCCGATATATAAGGCGGGCAGGGACCCCCTCCAAAGACATCTCAACTCAATTCACATCGACATACAATCCACGCAATACAACACCCCAAAACAGGACGTAGGGTATTACGTCGAGTCGACGGCCCGAACCTGTATAAACCCTTGCGTCTGTCCATCCTAACCATCTTGCTTCCGATCTTTGCGATCTTCCCTGCATACAAATCACTTCCGTGGGCTACCCCGTGGAAGACTCCCGGAGATAATATCACCGACAGTGGCGCGCCAGGTAGGGGATATCGCCGAGATCAATCTGGTAAGCTTGATGGATCGTGTCAAGATCTTGGACAGCTGCAACCTCCCGAACGTCGACGGATTCGAGATCCAGTTCGGGAACATCACCACCGCCGCCTTGGATACCCAAGCGGCAGGAGCTACGACCGCCACGGAGGTTTCCTCTTTGGCGCCGACTTCGGCCGTCACGGCCCAATCCGGTCCGATCGCATCTGATCGTGCCGTTTCTACCCCGCTGAGCCCATCGCATAACGCGAGGCCCAACCAGTCGGGAACAGACCTACAACCACTCGGTTCCGATCCGGCTCCTGAGAGTCGCGTCACCGAGTCATCTCAGAGCGTAAATGCTCAACCGACGCGCGTCCCGAGCCCTGAGGTCATCACCGTCCAGACCCCCGGCTTCCGCGCGCTTATCCAGAAGCAGAAGATGAAGGACTTCGTCCAGGCGGATGATTCCCCCTCTGAGAGCGACTCCTATGAGTCAAACCCACGGGGACCCTCAATCCTGGACGACCTGCAAGAGGGTTACACAGCATCCGACGCCTCTACGGAGCCGGAACTGCTAGGATCACCTGGAGGACTAACTCCAAGTAGTCTGGAGCGTTACACGCCCACATCCGACCTCTCCGAGTCCGAGGAAGATTACCTCGCGCAAGAAGGAGCTGGGTCATACTGCTACATGGTGGCACCGGCAATGCCACCTAACCCTGTGTCTGAGGACGAGGTCACCCCGGCCGAAGAGACAACCGAAGCCAGGGACCAGCGTCGAGGACGCAACGCCAATCGGGCGACTCGCAGAGCCGCCTGACCACACGGGGCCACCGCATCAGGATCTGGCACCGCTCGACTCCAGGAACCACGTTCGGAGGATCACCGTCGTCATCGGGATCGGCGCGACAGGAGAAGCAGTCGGAACCTGATGCGCGACGGCATGTTCGAGTACAACGGATTCGACGTCTACGAGACGCCGGTCCAGAACCTCGTCACCATCGACGAGGAAATCAGTCGGCTGCCACCCAGCACTCCAGGCCTGGATAAGGTAAGGGCTTTCGTGCAGGCCGCCTCCGTCCAGGTCCACCAGATGCAGGGCAGAGCACATACGGTCGCTTCTGAGCCCGGGCCGTCTCGACGCCGGGCCAACGGTGGATCGGATCGAGATGAAGATCTTCGCACCACGATCAACAGAGATCGAGACGCGAGGGACGTCATCCGCAACAGCACCGAGGAGCGTCATCGCGAGGAGATCCGACGGCGCGAAGAATACGATCGGGATCATGGGAATCCCCGTCGTAACTCCAACAGGAGCGGCTACTCGACGGAGTCAGACTACTCTGACCCCTCTGGTAGCCCAAGGCGCGGCAACGACGGCGGTCGCACTCCGCCACGAGGACGAGCGGCTCCCCCACGCAGGCGGTCGACCCCGCCAAGGGAGCAAACTCCACCGCGCAGCAGAACCTACCGACGGGACCGAACTCCACCAAGGACTCGGACCTATCGGAGGACCCGTTCCCCGCCCAGGGATCGGGATCGTAGGAGGGATAGCACTCCCCCAAGAACAACAGACGGCTCGGGTCCAAGTGGTTCCTGCCCTAGAGGTCGGATCGGCGGATTCCAGTCGTTCACCGAGCGCTTGAGGAGCGTGACATGGCCCAGAGGCTTCAAGCTGTCGGATATCGACAAGTACGACGGAAAGTCTGATCCATCTCAATGGCTTCAGATCTACTACACCGCAGTACAAGCGGCCGGCGGCGACGAGGACGTGATAGCGAACTATCTTCCCGTCATGCTCACCAAGGACTGCCGCAACTGGCTGGCAGGACTCCCGCAGGACGCCATCGACAACTGGGATCAGCTTACCGCACACTTTGTCGGTAACTATCTCGGAACCTGGGAGAGGCCCGGGAGCAAGCGGCTCCTCGGCCAGATAAGACAGCACAAGAACGAGACCCTGCATGACTTCGTGCGCAGGTTCTCAGAGAAGCGCAACTCCATTACGGACGTGACGGATCAGGAGGTGATGACCGCCTTCCAGAACGGCATCTCCGACGGAAGACTGATCCACAAGTGGACTCGGAAGCCACCCGCGACTGTCAATGACATGTTCCGGGTCGCTAGCACATGGGCGAACGCGGAGATCACAGAGAAGGAACAACTCAGCGAGCTCAAGAATCGCTGGGAGGAGGAGAACAAGACGACCCGCAAGCGCGATCACCGCGAGGACGAAGACCGACACGACGACCATCGTCGCAGCGACAGTCACCCTCGCAAGAAGAAGAGCGAGGGCGATATGGTCGCCACTCTGGACCAGCCCAGAGGCCGGGTAACTCCAGAGGATTTCCAGCGCATGCTCGATGAGCAATGTCCATACCACAAGCACAAGCACTCGGCACGAGAGTGCTACGGGCTCAAGAGAGCCTTCACTGGGGGCAACAGAGGACCTCCCTACAGAAAGAGGAACGATGGTTCCCCACGAGACGACTGGCGGACCGACGAGCCCGGCGACGACTTCCAGGAGGCCGACCGAGTGGTCCGCATGATCTACGGCGGGCCGGAATTCGAGACGAAGCAGCAGCAGAAGCTCACCCACCGCCAGGTCATGCATGCGAGGGAGCCACCGGTACCTGAGTACCTCAAGTGGTCGGAAGTTCCGATCACCTTCACCCGGGAAGATCACCCGAGCTTCATACCGAAGCCCGGATCCCACGCCTTGGTAGTAGCTCCGACGATCCGCAACGTTCAGCTCACCAAGGTGCTAGTTGACGGTGGCAGTGGCCTGAACATCCTCTTTGCTAACACATTGAAGGAGCTCGGCCTGACCACTCTCGACCTGCGTCCTCCCCAATCCGCGTTCTACGGTTTGATACCGGGAGAAGGGGGCAGAACCACTCGGGCACATCACATTTCCCGTTACCTTCGGAGACCGGAACAACTACCGGACCGAGCATATGCAGTTCACGGTGGCGAACTTTGAGACTGCATATCACGCCATCCTAGGGAGGCCGGCGCTCGCCAAGTTCATGGCGATCCCTCACTACGTCTACTTGCAGGTCAAGATGCCAGGACCCAAGGGCGTAATCACCGTCTTGGGGGACATCCGAGTCGCTTACACATGCGAACAGGAGACCCTCAACGCGGCAGCTGCCTTGGACATGTCGAAGCGCATGGAGCAAGTACTGGCTGCATCACAGGAGGTGGACAAGGACTCTCTGGAGATCCCCGCCAAGAGGCCAGCAAGAGAAGCCATCGCGCCAAGCAAGGAGACGGAGCTGAAGAGGATCTCGCTGGACCTGGATGACCCGAAGAAGACGGCCATCATCGGGGCAGAGTTAGACCCCAAATAGGAAGAAGTGCTCGTCAAATTCCTAAGGGAAAACGCCGACATATTCGCGTGGAAACCATCCGATATGCCAGGTGTCCCAAGGGAACTTGCCGAGCACTCCTTGAAGGTCAATCCGACTGCCAAACCGATCAAGCAGAGGCTTCGTCGATTCGCGCAGGACCGCAAGGAGGCAATTAGGGTAGAGATTACAAAGCTGCTAGCTGCTGGTTTTATTCAGGAGGTGTTCCACCCCGACTGGTTAGCTAACCCAGTTCTTGTAAGAAAAAAGAATAATAATGATTGGAAAATGTGCGTTGACTACACAGATCTCAACAAAGCTTGCCCTAAAGACCCCTTCGTTCCCCCCCGCATCGATCAAGTCGTTGATTCCACGGCAGGCTCCATCCTGCTCTGCTTTCTCGATTGCTACTCAGGCTATCACTAGATAGGCCTAAAACTGGAAGACCAGATTAAGACCGCGTTCATCACGCCGTTCGGCGCCTTTTGTTACAATACAATGGCCTTCGGTCTGAAGAACGCAGGTGCAACTTATCAGAGGACAATCCAAGCATGTCTGGATCAATTGATTCTAGACATAGTAGAAGCCTACATCGACGACATCGTGGTCAAGATCATGAACCCCGAGGACATGATAGAGAACCTGACAAAGGTCTTCGAACGCCTACGTAAATTCCGGTGGAAGCTCAACCCGGAAAAGTGTGTCTTCGGAGTACCCTCAGGTAAATTACTTGGCTTTATGGTCAGCAACCGCGGCATCGAGACAAATCGCGAGAAGATCACGGCCATCACCAAGATGCTACCACCAACCTGTCAGAAGGATGTGCAGAAGCTTACTGGATGCATGGCAGCGCTCGGTCGTTTCATATCACGACTCGGCGTTCGCGGATTGCCGTTTTTTAAACTGCTCAAGAAGCAGGACAAGTTCGTGTGGGATGATGAGGCGAAGCAATCTTTCCAGGAACTCAAAGATTACCTGCAGAGTCCGCCCATCCTCGTCCCACCTCAACCAAGAGAACAGCTCTACCTCTACATCTCTGCTACTCCCCGAGTGGTTAGCACGGTACTAGTGGTCGAGCGTCCTGAAGAAGGACACGCATATGAAGTTCAGCGACCAGTCTACTTCGTCAGCGAGGTCCTGACCGTATCCAAGGTACGCTATCCTCATGTGCAGAAGTTACTCTACGGAGTTCTCATCTCAGCAAGAAAGCTGAAGCATTACTTTGAGGCCCATCCAATCTCGGTTGTGAGCGAAAATCCTTTAGGGGAAATACTCCATAACCGAGACGCCAGCGGCCGAATCGTCAAGTGGTCAATAGAATTGGCCGCTCACCACATAACCTTTGTTCCACGTACTGCTATCAAGTCTCAGGTTTTGGCCGACTTCGTAGCAGACTGGACAGAGAACCAAGCTCCGGCTGACGACGAGATAGTGGAATACTGGGAGATGTACTTTGATGGCTCCCTCCAGATTAAAGGAGGCGGCGCAGGCGTACTCCTGATCTCTCCAAGTGGACAGGAATTAAAATACGTCCTTCAAATCATGTTCCCAATATCCAACAATGCAGCCGAGTATGAAGCAGCCTTGCACGGTCTCCGCATCGCCGTATCTTTGGGTATCAAACGCCTGATGGTACGCGGGGACTCTGCCCTGGTCATAAACCAGGTAAACAAGGATTGGTCCAGGACCAACGAGAAGATGGATGCTTACTGCGAAGAAATCAGAAAGCTGGAAGGGAAATTTTATGGCTTAGAGTTCCATCACGTGGTGCGCGACCATAACAAGGCAGCAGATGAGCTTGCTAAGATGGGGTCCACCCGTGAAGGCGTCCCACCCGGAGTTTTCATACAAGATCTTGTCAAACCATCTATCAAGATAAACCCGGATGGCACTGTCGCGGAGCAACAAGTCGGAGAATCCCCAGAGTCAGCCACATTAGTGGTCGACGAAGCGTTGGACTGGAGGACCCAAATCATAGACTACCTCGACAGCGGCATATTGCCCACAGAGGTCGCAGAAGATAAGGATCTGAAGTCGCTCCACGAACAAATCGTGCGGCGCAGCAAAAGCTATGTCATCATCGGAGAAAAGCTGTATCGTCGATCTGGAGCCTCTTAAATCCTCCAGAAGTGCGTGAGTCGCGCAGAGGGTGTTGAGCTCTTGACAGACATACACAAAGGAATCTGTGGTAATCACGCCGGGGCTAGAACCATCGTTGGTAAAGCCTTCCGGTCTGGTTTCTACTGGCCGACTGCTGTAGCAGACGCAGAAAATATTGTGCTGCACTGCAAAGGGTGTCAGTATTTTGCAAGGCAAATACACGCACCAGCACAACAGCTGCAGACTATTCCAATGTCCTGGCCCTTCGCTTGTTGGTGCTTGGACATGATTGGTCCATTCAAGAAGGCACCTGGTGGTTTTGACCATGTCCTAGTGGCTATCGACAAGTTCACCAATGGATCGAGGTGAAACCAGTCAGCAAGCACACGGCAGCCAAGACCATTGAGTTCTTCACCGACATCACCCACCGCTTCGGAGTCCCAAATCGTATCATTACAGATAATGGTACGAACTTCGTGGTGCAGGAGTTTAAAGACTGGTGCAGCGAGAGGAGCATCAAGCTATGCCCCGTATCTGTGGCGCACCCAAGGGCCAATGGCCAGGTTGAAAGAGCTAATGGCGAAATAATCAAGGCACTCAGGGCCCGGATATTCAAGCAGCTGAAGCAGTACGATGGACGATGGATCAAGGAGTTACCGGCTGTAGTCTGGGGGCTGCGGACCCAGCCGAGTCGTGCCACGAAGCAAACCCCGTTCTTTCTGGTTTACGGCTCGGAAGCTATCCTACCAACGGACATCGCATACGGCTCACCCCGAGTGGAGTTCTATGATGAATACGACGCGCAAGTGGCGCGCATTGAAGACCTTGATAGCATCGAGGAGAAGAGATTGGCTGCCCAGATCCAAGCCGCGCGTTACGCTCAGGTCCTTCGACGGTATCATGATCGAACCGTTAAGCAGAGATCTTTTGAAGCAGGCGACTTGGTTCTGAGGAGAAAGCAAGACACTAAGGGCGCGCACAAGCTTGCGTCCCCTTGGGAGGGGCCATACATCATCAAGTCAGTGAGTCGCCCAGGCTCATATCGCCTCATGACGGAAGACGGCGTAGACATTCCAAATCCATGGAACATCGAGCACCTACAGCGTTTCTACGCCTGATTCAGTTATGTATTCATCTTTTTTGTTCATTAAGATATGTTTTCCCGAGTGATTTTGGAGGATAATCATCCCCAGTCACGACTCGGCAGTTTTATAATTTGAGTTATCAATAAAGTTGATTTCATCTCCCACCTATATCTACTACTCGAATTTCCTCTTTCGCGTCACGCACATAAAGTACGAGTGGCACAAACTTTAAATCGAGGGGGAAAGTACTCGCCAAGTCAAAGCTCTAAACGCACGACAAAGACTCTGCGGCATGAGACTGAGACCAACGAGGCTAATCTACTCCGTAACAGGTCAACCACTCAGAAATTAAGGCCAGCGCAGAAAGAAAGGGAGTAGTAGTCCCATAAAAACTTATATACAATCACAAAAGGATTAAAACATTGTTCAAAAGTGTTACTTCTGTCAGATACTACAAACATTCTATGAAATTTACACCGCAGGGTCTCCAACACCAGAAGGGGCCGCATCATCAGAGTCATCGACAACGTCCTTGGACAGGACATTGGCGATCGGCTCGACTTCAAGGAGCAGTCTGCTCACATCATCTTCGGAGGTGCCAGCAGCGTATCCACTGCCGAGTGGCTCCAGATCCGATGCTGGGAACAGAGACTTGAGGACCGCCAGGACATGCCCGCAGCTGGCTTGGCTGATGGAGCAAAGCTGTCGCCGAAAGAAGCGTGGAAGTGCCCGAACGCGGTCGAGGATAGAAGCGGAAGACGATGCTGCCTCCGGCTCGATCTCCTCCGCCACCACTCGGACTGCATCTTCCAGCGCGCTCTTCTCGGCACGCAATGCCTCCGCCTCGCCCTCGAGCCGAGCCACCTTGGCAGTAAGCTCTACAAATTGGGCCATAATCCGGTACCGGTAATCTACAGAAAGTTAGATCTGGATAGTATATTCATGTCTGACATAAAAACAAAAAGAGAATAACATACCTCTAAGCTCCTGTGCGGCCTGGGCTTCGTTGAGTTTAGCCTGCTCCACCTCTCCGCGAAGATCGCGATTGGTGCGCCGGACTTCCTCCAACTCGGCCTGGTGTTGGGTCGCAGCGGCTTCGAGTTCAGCCACTCCGGCCACCAAGGAGTCGGCCTTAGCGGCTGCAGAAGAAAGCTGTTGAATCGCCGAGGATTTTGCCTCGGCATCAGCAGCTAAGTCCTGCAAAAGATAGTCAGATGACACAACAAATAAGTGTACCACTCGGTACTCAACCTAAACAAGAAAAGTGGCTCAGGAAATACCTTGGCTATTTGGCCCATACGACGATGGAGCGACATGAACTCCGCCAGAGGAGTCATAGGAGCACCACCACCTGGAGCGATGACCGCCGCAGGAGCGACTTCGACCTCTGCAGCCTGGGGCTCCTCCATCGCGGCAGTCTGCTCAACCACAGGAGCAGGCTGGGGGCTGCCCTGCGGAGCTGGCAGTATGGTCGGCGACGCTGGCGCAGGACTCGGCGGAGGTGGGGTTGGTGCTCGTGGCGACTCTGGTGGCGGCTCCACAGGCTGATCGCTAAGAGGATCAGCCGAGTGGGACGATACCTCTGGCACTTGGATTGTTGGGATCTCTGTCTCGCCGACTGGTTGCGGCGCAGAACCCGCAAAGGGGATCTCAGACGGCGTGCTGCAGGATAAAGCAAATAAGGATTAATTACAGAAAAACATACAAGTCAATCAAAGATTGACAATATTACTTACAGAGTAGATACGCGCATTCTCGGGCGCTTTCCTCTCCGAGTGGGGGAAGGAAGGTCCCTCGGAGTTGCAGTACTCAAAGGTACTATGGCAAGGGGCGACTGCTCCGAGCTGATAATTGGGGGCGGGATTGAAGACCCGGCACCACCAGCTTCGTCATCATCCGAGTCAGACGACTCGGTGAGGATGAGTTGGCGACGGCTCGGCGCATCCCCAATCACGATCCCCGTTGAAACAGAAATCTTCCGCTTCTTCGGGACAGGGGCAGCCTTGCCACCACTTGGAGACAGCACGTCCGGAGAAGGCGAGGATGACAGACTGATATCTGAGTCATGCAGGTCACTCTCGCTTCCTCCGAGTGCCTCTTCAACAGCACCGGCTCTGCGCAGGAGCCGGCTGATCCACTCCCTTCGGCATTTCAGGCAAAGGAGGGATAGAAACAAAAGCAGCTCGACCCTGCAAAAGTTGGGTTCAGTTCTTTACTGCAGTTACACCCAATGGGTGGAATTGAAAACAAAAAACAACAACAGATTGGTTCAGTACCTCAGGGCGTGGATTCGACAAGTTGTACGCCGGAGGACCATCAGAAGTTCGCAGGGAAGTCCGTGTCGCAAAGAATTTGCCAAGCCGAGCTGCAGCTTGGCCCCTATCAACACGCTCGAGGGCTTCACGCGTGTTGTCCCCCTCGGCATAGTACTCATACGCCGGATGAGCCCGCTGCTTGAGGGGCTGGATCCGGCGCAGCACGAAGTTGGCTGCCACTCCTACGGCAGTCAATCCTCTGTCCTTCAACTGGGCTATGAAACCCAGCAACTCCCGAACCTCGTCCATCTCGCTCTCTTTGGGAAGAGAAGTCCAGGACTTGGAGGGAACAGGACGCGAATCGATTTCAGGAGAGATGGCAGGCGAGTGGTTTCCTACGTAAAACCACTCGGACTGCCACCCTTTGTTGGAGGTAGGAAAAGGAATATCAAAATACTCCTGGGTTCGACCCTCACGGAGCTGGAGCCCGGCGCCTCCGACTACTCGCGGGCACTCGGTTCCAGGATAAGGTTTCAACAGGAAAAGATGAAGAAAAAGATTGAAGTGAGGCTCTATCCCAAGATAGGCTTCACAGAGATTGATGAAGATGGCGATATGAAGAATGGAATTGGGATTCAGTGCGCAGAGACTGATCCCATAAAAATGCAGCAGGCCGCGGAGAAAAGGGTGCGCAGGCACGCCAAAACCGCGCAGAAGAAAAGATTCGGACACCACCAAATCAGAGGAATTTGGGGTGGGGAAAGACTCACCGGAGGCTGCGTGCCACTCGGCGGTTTGCTGGTCTGGGAGGATGCCGTCGATGACGTGCTGCTCGAGGCGCCTGGTGGTGGTGATGGACTCCCTCCACTCGGTGGCACGGTCCACGGTGACATCGACGGTGGCCTTGGCCCTGACTGACCGAGCCCTTCCTGGCGACCTCTCCTTCTGCTTCGGGGCTTCCTTCCTCTTCGGCGCCATGGCTGCGAGCAAGGGCTGAGGATTGAAGGTTGGAGGTTATGAAAGTGGATCTAGGGTTTGCGCTCGAACAGGGAGGAGAGCTTGGTCGCTGAGAAGGCGAATGGCGAGGAAAGGAAGAAGGTTGCGGCGGGGATGGCTTATAATGGAATGAACCGTCCCTCCCGCGCACGGCGCGATGTTTGTCTCGGGAACTTAACCGACGCTAGCACGTCCCGTCGCTTTGAATTCAAAGAAACGGTATGGAGTCGCGATATCTCGCGATATTCTGGCTTCAAGAAGGCAACCATTAGTTTCCCTAGGAAACAACGGACTTTACAGGATTGATGGGCCTATATGGGCTGAAATATGGCACGACCTTTCAGTTCTGTCAAATTAACAAATATGTGGGTTCCTGAGCTAGTGTTCAGGAGCATAAACCACTCGGTCGTGAGGCTAAAATTAGTCGACGGCCAGACTCATTTTTGCAATTAATATTGCAACCTTGCAATTGATTTTTACGTAAGGCATGCGATACTATCGCTAAATACGCTCAGAGATCTGGGTCGAGTGCTGACAAGTATAAATCTTGTGAGAAGGTGGCTTACCATATGGTCAAGCTGGATCGTGGGACACGATCTGGGAGTCACGCCAAGTTCAAAGAACTTGAGAACAGAATCCTTAAGAAGGGGAAACAAAAAAGCCCCAGAAGGAGAAAATTATCCAAGATCCATGTCCGGAGGCATGGGGGCTGAAAGATTCAGTCAGGATTTACAGCTTTCAGAGTCTTGATATGATCGTATCGAGTCAGATCAAGACTCGGGGGCTACACCCAATGGGTGCACCTGGAGGTGCACGCCATTGAGAGATTAAGTTCAGAAGGAGTTTCACAATATTTTTGACCCTCGACCAGAATATTCTATTCTGCTCAAGGCTCGGGGGCTACACCCAATGGGTGCACCTGGAGGTGCACACCATTGAAGATCGAGATTTTGACAGAGAAAAGTTGAAGACCCTTGGCCAATTTCATACTAAAATTGCCCAAGGCTCGGGGGCTAAGTGTATTCACTTCGCTGTCGCGTTGTGAAAAAGAGCACTTCTTCCCCTCACTATGGCTACAATTGAAGAATCGTTTTCAGGAGCGTTTGAGCAAGCACTCGGATCTTCCTCGAAACCACTCGGATCTTCTTCGAAATCACTCGGATGAGGTCCTAGACAACCTGAGAGCACTCGGATCATGCAAGAAAAGACAGATCAATTACAGCCAACGATCGGCCAAGAAGTGCTCGGGGGCTACTGTGGGGGATATAGTACCCGGGTACCTCACGAGCAAGCCTGGCAGCCCACCAAAAAGGGGGCGGCCCGGCCCATCGTTCTGGACCTGATGACGTGCGGGACAAGTCGGCGCACGAAGGAAGGATCTGGAAGGAGAAGTTCTAGTTGGAATAGGAATTATTGTAAAGAAGGAAAGGATCCTTAGAGATAGGATCGGCTACAAACCGACTTGTAACCCTGCCCCCCCGATATATAAGGCGGGCAGGGACCCCCTCCAAAGACATCTCAACTCAATTCACATCGACATACAATCCACGCAATACAACACCCCAAAACAGGACGTAGGGTATTACGTCGAGTCGACGGCCCGAACGTGTATAAACCCTTGCGTCTGTCCATCCTAACCATCTTGCTTCCGATCTCTGCGATCTTCCCTGCATACAAATCACTTCCGTGGGCTACCCCGTGGAAGACTGCCGGAGATAATATCACCGACAGAACTTCAAAATCTCCAAAAACAAAAGTCGTGTCTCTCAGTATAGGCTACAACTTTCACAAAGGGTGACCATACAAAAATTGCACGGTTTGGTCTTGAACGCGCGACGAAGACAGCGTGAACTTGGGTGCCGGCCAGGGTGAACTTCTGGAGCTTGACTGACTTCAACTAAGTTTTAAGGCGTATTCCACTCAAAATCTCAAAATGAGCCAATCGACAAAAATGTGTCCCGTTAAAAACTGAACAACTTTTGTATTGGTCGATTTTCAAGTTCTTAAGTGAAATTTTGAATTCGAACCATGCCAACCGAGAAAGGTCAAAAGTTCACCGAGGTGCAAAGGGTTTTGGGTGGATTTTTCTTAAGTGAAAATCTAGGTGGGGCTTAATTACACCTATTTAGGCTAAGACACAAGGTTTAGAAGGTGATTAAGTTAATTAAACACCTAGATTGTCACAGCCTACCCCCTTAAACAGAATCTCGACCCGAGATTCAAATGTAGAAAGAACTGTGTGGGGGTAAAGGTGCTTACGATCATGTAGCAGAAGAAAACCCGGGAACTTGGTGTTCAGATAATCCTCCATTTCCCATGTCGCTTCTTCTTCCATGTGATGATTCCACTGTATCTTGTACATTTTAATGATCTTCCGTCTAGTTTCTCTTTCCTTGCGGTCGAGAATCCGGAGAGGGTGTTCCACTAAAGCCAGGTCGGGTTCGATCCATGCCACGTCTTGATCAACAATCTCAACTTCTGGAACTCGAACACATTTCTTGAGTTGGGATACGTGAAAAACATTATGGACAGCTGAGAGTCTCTCGGGGAGCTGCACTCGATAAGCTACGGGTCCACAAACTTCTATGATCTCATAGGGTCCAATGTAGCGTGGAGCCAACTTTCCTTTTACTCCGAATATTTGTACTCCTTTAGTCGGCAAGACCCGTAGATAAACATAATATTCGACCTCGAACTGTAGGGGTTTCTTCCTCTTATCGAAATAACTCTTCTGCCTGGATTGGGCGGCCTTAAGGTTAGCCTGAATTACCTTCACTTTCTCCTCTGCTTCTGCCACTAGGTCTGTTCCAAAGATTTGCCTATCTCCCGACTGAGACCAACTTAATGGAGTTCGACATCTCCTACCATAAAGTGCCTCAAATGGTGCCATCTTCAAGCTAGCTTGGTAGCTATTGTTGTAAGAAAACTCAGCGAGTGGCAAACACTTGTCCTAATTCTTGTCATAGTGTATGACACAAGCTCTCAACATATCTTCTACAATCTGATTCACTCTTTCAGTCTGGCCATCTGTTTGGGGGTGGTATGCGGAACTGCGGATTAACTTGGTTCCTAAAGATTTATGTAGGTGTTCCCAAAAGCGAGCTATGAACTGAGGACCTCTATCTGAGATGATAGTTTTGGGGGTGCCATGAAGTCGAAGGATTTGGCTGAAGTAGATATCCGCATACTGCTTGACGGTATAGGTGGTATGAACAGGGATAAAATGGGCGGTCTTTGTGAGTCGGTCGACTATAACCCATATCGAATCATGATTCTGGGAAGTGAGGGGTAATCCCGAGATGAAATCCATACTTATGTCATCCCATTTCCAAGAGGGTATTGGAAGGGGCTGTAGCATTCCGGCTACCTTGAGGTGACTAGCCTTGATTCTCTGGCACGTGTCACATTTAGAAACATATGTGGCAATTTCTCTCTTCATTCTAGTCCACCAAAAGTTTTGCCTTAAATCTTTATACATCTTGTTACCACCAGGGTGAATAGATAATTTAGAGAGGTGAGCCTCGTCTAAAATTTCTTTTCGAAGCTCCGGGTTCTTGGGTACTACCATACGGTTTCCAAAATGTACCACCGCATTTTGATCCAATCGGAAGCACTTGTACCCCTTGTCTCCTTCGGAAAGTTTTTGCTTGATGATCTCAATACTTTTATCATGAGCTTGAGCTGCGGCTACCTTATCATAGAGGGTATTCTCCAACGGAAGGTGATTCACAGATCCTTGGGGAACAATTTCCAAATTAAGTTTTCTCATTTTTGAACATAAGGTCTGACTATATGTTTCCGCCGAAAGGCAATTGCAGTGGGCCTTCTGACTTAAGGCATCAGCTACAACGTTGGCTTTCCCTGGGTGGTATAGGATTTCCAAGTCATAATCTTTCACTAGTTCCAACCATCTTCGCTGCCTCATATTCAGATCTGACTGGGTGAGTATGTATTTGAGACTCTTGTGATCCGTGTATATCTTGCAATGGGCTCCCATAAGATGGTGCCTCCAAAGCTTTAAAGCGTGGATCACAGCGGCCAATTCTAAATCATGGGTGGGGTAATTCAGCTCATGTGGACGGAGTGCTCGTGAAGCATAAGCAATGACCCTGTTATCTTGCATGAGAACACGACCTAACCCTGTGCCTGAAGCATCGCAGTAGATGTCATACGGCTTGGTGTTGTCAGGCTGTGCCAGAACGGGTGCGGAAGTGAGGAGACGTCTCAAGGTGTGGAAAGCTTCCTCACATTTCTCGTCCCACTTGAACTTAGCTCCTTTCTTGAGTAATTCTTTCATAGGCTTGGCTATCTTGGAGAAGTCAGGAATAAACCGACGATAGTAACCAGCAAGACCAAGGAAACTACGGATCTGGTGAACAGAAGCGGGTGTTTTCCAATCCATAACCTCTTGTACTTTCCCAGGGTCGACTGAGATTCCATCCTCAGAGATCGTGTGTCCAAGGAATTTAACACTGTTGAGCCAAAATTCACACTTAGAGAACTTGGCATAAAGCTGGTGGTCTCTAAGTGTTTGCAGAACAATGCGAAGATGCTCAGCATGTTCCTCTTCATTCTTGGAGTATATGAGTATGTCGTCAATGAGACCACGACGAACTTGTCAAGATAGGGCATGAAGACCGAATTCATGAGGTACATGAAATAGGCGGGTGCATTTGTGAGTCCAAAAGACATGACCAGGTACTCATATAGACCATATCTCGTGGAGAAGGCGGTTTTCGGTATATCACAAGGTCGGATCTTGATTTGATGATACCCCGAGCGAAGATCAATCTTAGAGAATACTTTTGCACTGGCAAGTTGATCAAAGAGAATGTCAATGCGGGGTAGGGGATACTTGTTCTTTATAGTCATCGCATTGAGGGGTCGGTAATCCACACATAACCTCAGACTCTTATCCTTCTTCTTGGCAAAGAGAGCAGAACATCCCCAAGGTGATGTGCTAGGTCGAATAAATCCTTTTTCTAGCAACTCATGTAGCTGTTTCTTCAATTCAGCTAGCTCTATAGGTGACATCCTATAGGGTCGCTTTGATATAGGAGCAGAGCCAGGCTGAAGTTCAATGACAAACTCGATTTCTCTATCAGGTGGCATACCAGGTAACTCATCCGGGAAAACGTCTGGGTATTCACAAACCACTGGGATATCCTCAATTTTGGTTTCAGCCATAAAGAACACATGGGAGCTGGTGTAGACATGGTGGGGTAGGTAAAGATCAGTGTGTCCTAAAAGAGGTGAGTGTATCTCGACTACTCTCTCCGAGATATCAAGTATGACACGGTGTTTCGTCATCCAGTCCATTCCTAAGATAATGTCCATTCCATCCAAGCTCACACTAACGAGGTCGGTCTTGAACAACTTACTTCCCATAGCGATTGGTACTTGCTTTGATCTTTGATTAGCTGAAATCTTACCACCTGGTGTGGTGATCATATAAGGGGTGGTGGTTTGGGTGAGATTTAATCCACTCTTTGCACAAAACTTGGTACTGATAAAGCTATGCATTGCACCAGAATCAAAGAGAATAACTGCAGGTTGGTTGTGGACACAGAAAGTTCCCGTCATTACTGGCGCTTCTTCCGGAAGTTCAGCAAGGGTGGTGAAGTTGATCCTTCCCTGACGGACTTTCATCGTTTGCCTCTTTCCCTTGCCTTGTTTTGGATCTCGTCCCCGATTCTGTCGTCTATTTTGGGGGCATTCCATAGTATAGTGCCCAGGTTTTCCATACTTGTAGCAGGCATTCCTAGTATTAGGATTGGTAGGAGCCTGGGAGTTGGTCTGGGGCACTGGTTGTTGCTGGCGAACGGGAAAACATGCATTGTCTAGCTGGGGTGGCTTGATCACCCATCTTCCTGTCTTCCCGGGCCTTTGGGGTTTCAAAGCTGGAGGATTCTGGACTATACGAAACTTTAGAGTTGAGACACTGGCTGAGGTAGCAGGTGTCTTTCTCTTTTTCTCGGCACGACAGGCCATGATACAATCCTCCTGCGAGATTGCCAAGCTCACCAACTCATCATAGCTGGTTGTTCTGACGGGATTTAAGGATTCCTTGAGCTTGGGGTTGAGACCTCGACGGAAATGATCCATCTTTTTGGCATCCGTGTCAGCATGATAACCAGCATATAGGCATAAGTTTTTGAAAGCTTGGGAATATTGGAGTGCAGTGCGTGTGCCCTGAGTTAATGATAGATACTCATTCAACTTCCTTTCTGTCAATCCCTCTGGAATATGGTGAGCCTTAAATGCTGTCTTAAAATCTGTCCAACTTACTACTTGACCGGCTGGAAGCAGAGCAAGGTGATGTTCCCACCAAATGAATGACGGGGCTCGGAGCTGTTGAGCTGCATACTTAGCCTTATTCTCCTCTGAGCATGGTACGGAAAGTACCGAGAACGTGGACTCGATGATGCGAATCCAGGCATCCGCATCTAAGGGCTCTTCTGTCGGTTCGAACAAGGGAGGCTGGGTGGCTAGGAAAGCTTGATAATCTGCAGTCTCGGGTGAACCAACATTGTCTCTTTGGTGGTGTTGCTTCTGTCCATGGGCAAGGTGTCGCAGCAACTCGGTCGTTGTGGCGACGAATGCCTCCATCGGGTTCTGAGGTGGGTCTTGGTTGCCACTACCTTATCCGGTCTCGAATTGGGTCCGACGCATGGATCCCACCATCTGTGATAGAGCTGAAGTGCCCGATCTTTCGGTGAGTGGAGGATAATTTTGATTTGGTGGAAGTCGACCCTCACGATCCGACTACGACGAGCGAACCCGAAGCGCCAATGCAATCGCTGAACCAACTCCCTGTGGTTACCAACCCTGTTGCAATCAAGATCAGAACTTCCTGTACGCAATCAAAGAACGAACAAGAAAAAGAAGGCGAGCAATCTTAATATCACTCGAAGGTGGAGTTCTGAATCACACGAGGACAGCACGTATTTGTGCGTGTTCGGTGTAGCTAAAGCTAGATGTAAAACAAAACTCGAGGATGCTAATGACGGCTATAGGGTTTAATAGCACGGCCACAAGGGAGTTGGGGTCGTGCTACAACCCTAGGACGCGTCCCTAATGGACCCAACTCGATACACGGCCCATTGGCCAAAATAAGGTGACGCAGCACCTTGGACAGAAAACAGTCCGACTCAAAATGACGATTGCGGCCGCCTCGGTGAAGATATGAAGGTGAGTCCCGATCCATCTGAAAGTAGACTTGATAAGCTTTCCATCAAGTACTTGGTCGCCCAAAACGGAGTCCGGATGAAGTCGTGGCGGCCGTCACAAGTTGACGTTCATGCGCAGTCCGAATCCAGCCACATATCCTTCATTCTTTAGCACCATGACGTAGTTCAACTCTCTTGCACGAGCCCGAGTGATCGGCCCTGAAGGTGGTGCTTGGGGTGAAGGTGCTGCTGGTGTAGATGTACCAGTGATGTCCTCATCATCCTCCCCTTCTTGAACTGAAGTCGTCCTCGACGGCAACTCCTCATCCTCGCCCGCATATGGTTTCAAATCTGCAACATTAAAACTAGTGGAAACACCAAACTCCGCAGGTAGGTCAAGGACATAAGCATTATCATTAATCTTGGTTAGCACTTTAAAAGGACCAGCAGCACGAGGCATTAATTTAGAACGACGCAAAGTAGGAAAACGATCCTTCCTCAAATGCAACCAAACCATATCACCAGGTTCAAAAGTAACATGTTTTCTTCCTTTACTACCAGCAAATTGATACTTAGCATTAGTAGCAGCAATGGTTTGTTGTGTTTGTTCATGTAGGTTAATCATATGGTCAACATGTTCAACGGCATCAATATGTGGGGCGTCCACAGCATCAAGCGAAAATAAATCAATAGGCGCCCGAGGAATATAACCATAAACAATCTGAAAAGGGCACATCTTTGTAGAAGAATGTGTTGCATGATTATAAGCAAACTCAACATGAGGTAAACAATCTTCCCAACGGTTCAGATTTTTATCCAAAACAGCCCTAAGCATGGTTGACAAAGTTCTATTGACCACTTCAGTTTGTCCATCAGTTTGTGGGTGACAAGTTGTGCTAAACAGCAATTTAGTGCCTAATTTGTTCCAAAGAGATCTCCAAAAGTGACTTAGAAACTTAGCATCACGATCAGACACAATTGTTTTAGGAACACCATGTAAACGAATAATCTCCCTAAAGAACAATTCAGCAACATTACTAGCATCATCAGTTTTATGACAAGGAATGAAATGAGCCATTTTAGAGAATCTATCAACAACCACAAAAATGCTATCCCTCCCCTTCTTAGTTCTAGGCAATCCCAAAACAAAGTCCATAGAAATATCAAGCCAAGGTAAAGTAGGGACAGGCAAAGGCATATACAAACCATGGTTGTTCAAACGTGACTTAGCCTTTTGACATGTAGTGCATCGTGCAACCAAGCGCTCAACATCAGGACGCATCCGAGGCCAAAAGAAGTGGGTGGCCAGCACCTCAAGCGTTTTGTAAACGCCAAAATGTCCCATTAGTCCGCCTCCATGAGCTTCCTGTAACAACAAAAGACGAACCGAGCTAGCTGGAATACACAGCTTGTTAGCGCGAAACAGGAACCCATCCTGCATGTGAAATTTCCCCCATGGTTTACCAGTCATACAATGTTTATAAGCATCTTTAAAATCATTATCATCGACATATTGATCCTTCATAGTGTGTAAACCAAAAATTTTAAAATCCAATTGTGACAGCATATTATATCGGCGAGACAAAGCATCAGCAATCACATTGTCCTTCCCGTTCTTGTGTTTAATGATGTAAGGAAAAGACTCAATGAATTCTACCCAATTAGCATGACGACGGTTCAGATTAGTTTGGGTACGAATATGTTTTAAAGCCTCATGATCAGAATGGATTATAAACTCACGATGCCAGAGATAGTGCTGCCACGTTTGCAAAGTACGCACTAAAGCATAAAGTTCTTTATCATAAGTAGAATATTTCAAACTAGCACCGCTTAATTTTTCACTGAAATAAGCAACCGGTTTTCCTTCTTGTAACAGAACAGCACCTAACCCAATACCACTGGCATCACATTCGAGCTCAAATATTTTACCAAAATTAGGCAATTGCAAAAGAGGAGCATGTGTTAACTTATCTTTCAATGTAGTGAAGGCGAGCTCCTGGGAATCAGTCCAAGTAAAAGGCACACCTTTCTTTGTAAGCTCATGTAGAGGTGCTGCAATAGAGCTAAAATCTCGTACGAATCGACGGTAGAAACCTGCAAGCCCAAGAAAACTCCGAATCTGCGTAACCGTCGTCGGTGTAGGCCATTCCCGAATTGCATCAATCTTGCTGCTATCCACCTCAATACCCTGTGGAGTAACAACATAACCAAGAAACGAAACACGTTGTGTGCAGAAGATGCATTTTTCCATGTTAGCAAACAAGTGAGCTGCACGCAACGCATTAAAAACAGCACGCAAATGTTCGAAATGCTCTTCCATAGACTTGCTGTAAATCAAGATATCATCAAAATATACAACAACAAACAAACCTATGAAAGGCCTGAGGACTTCATTCATCAAACGCATAAAAGTGCTGGGAGCATTAGTCAAACCAAACGGCATAACCAACCATTCATATAAACCAAATTTAGTTTTAAAAGCCGTTTTCCATTCATCGCCCAATTTCATTCGAATCTGATGGTAACCACTACGCAAATCAATCTTAGTAAAAATAATGGCACCACTAAGCTCATCTAGCATATCATCAAGGCGTGGTATAGGATATCGATAACGAATAGTGATGTTATTAATAGCACGACAATCTACACACATACGCCACGTTCCATCCTTCTTTGGAACAAGTAACACTGGAACGGAGCAAGGACTAAGAGACTCACGAATGTACCCTTTGTCAAGCAACGCCTGGACCTGTCGCTGAATCTCTTTCGTCTCGTCGGGATTTGTGCGGTACGGGGCGCGATTCGGAAGCTGTGCGCCGGGAATGAAGTCGATCTGGTGCTCAATGCCACGAAGTGGAGGTAGTCCCGATGGTAAATCTTTGGGAAAAACATCAGCGTACTCCTGCAAAATGTTAGCAACCGCAGGGGGAATATCCAAAGATGGTACATCATCAAGTGAAACGAGCACACTAGAACATACAAGTGCATAACAAGGTAGCTCATCAACACAAAGATCAACAAAATCAGCACGTGTAGCAAATAAAACAGGCGCATTCAACTTGATTTCAGAAGGTGATGGTACAAGTTGTTTAGCATTTTTAGCGGCTCGAGCAAGGTCATCTTTAACAATTTGTTCAGGTGTCATGGGATGTATAATTATTTTCTGACCTTTAAACATGAGAGAATAATGATTCGAACGACCATGATGCAAGCTATCAGTATCATATTGCCAAGGTCTACCAAGTAACAAAGAACATGCCTCCATAGGAATAACATCACAATCAACAAAATCAGAATAGGCACCTATGGAGAACGGAACACGTACCGACTGTGTTACTTTAATCTTTCCACCATCATTAAGCCACTGAATATGATAGGGATGCGGATGCTTATGGGTGGGTAAGGACAACTTCTCTACCAGCGCTGTACTCGCCAAGTTGTTGCAGCTACCACTGTCAATGACGATGCGAATCGACCGCTCCTGCACAACACCCTTTGTATGGAAAAGAGTGTGTCGCTGATTTTTCTCTAGCGGGGCGACCTGTGTACTAAGAACACGCTGCACAACAAGACTTTCATACCTATCTGCGTCACTAGGAGTAGCATGGACCGCCTCATTATCTGCATGGTTAGTGGCAATCATAGTATGGTGAGGTTCATCGGAATCACTAGCAGAAGAGTACTCACCATCGTCACGTATAATCAAAGCACGGGTGTTGGGACAGTCCCGAATCATGTGCCCAAAGCCTTGGCAACGAAAACACCGAACATCTCGTGTACGTCCCGAGGAAGAAGCTGCGCCTGGTGTAGGTTTCATTGAAGGTGCTGCAAGTTTCGTCGTCTTCTCACGCAGCGTAGTGCTAGGTGTAGAAGGTGCTGGAGTGGAAGGTGTAGAGCTGGACGACGGGCTTCTTCCTGCAAAAGGGTTAGTATATGTCTTCGAACGGCGTCCCTGCACTTCACGTTCAGCTTTGCAAGCATATTCAAATAACGTGGTCATATCATTATACTCCTTATAATCAAGTATATCCTGAATTTCCCTGTTCAATCCACCACGAAATCGTGCCATGGCAGCATCATCCTGTTCAAATAAACCACAACGAATCATACCCTTTTGTAACTCTTGGTAATACTCCTCAACGGATCGTTGGCCTTGCTGGAATCGCTGCATGGTGTTAAGCAAATCTCGGGCATAATAAGAAGGAACAAAACGATGTCGCATAGCGGCTTTTAATTGAGCCCAAGTAGATGGAACAGCAGTGGGATGTTTGAGTTTATATTCACGCCACCAAATTAAAGCAAACTCAGTAAATTCACTAATAGCAGCCTTAACTTGAGACGTAGCAGGGATATCATGACATGAAAATTTTTGTTCTACCTCTAACTCCCAATCAAGATATGCAGCAGGATCATACTTGCCATTAAAAGTAGGAATCTTAAATTTAATCTTCGCAAATGAATCATTAACTGGATTACGTACCACACGGCGGGCACGAGGTTGACGGTCTCCATCCTCATATTCCGTGTCACCACCATAGCCCTTCTGCAAGTCCGTGAGCGTCGCGTTCATCGTCGTGAGCGTCGTGTTCATCGCATCAAGCCGGGCCGTCAAGGCGTCAAATGTACACTTGGCGGCTGTCTGAGCAAGGTCCTGCTGGTCAAGACGCTCATTGGATGAAGAGAGCGCGGAATCAACCTTCTCGTGCAGCGTCTTTATGTCGTCTTTAAGTCCATCAAGGTCTGCTCGCATGCCTTGCAGCTTGGAGTCCATCTTGTCGTCGTCTCTTGACATGGTTAGCGCAAACACAAGAAAAACAGATCCTACGACAACAAAGGTGTGGGTGGAAAGCTCACAAAGATGCTGCGATCAAGTTCTTATCCGTTCTTACCAAGCAACAGGGGCGATCGCAGACAACAAGTGGCACCTGTGAAAGATTGGAGCAGCGATTGCCTGGAGAAACAAAAGTCTGCTCGTCGTAGGAATATGTGTAGTTCTGGGTAGGCTGCACTCAAGTCAAGGATTAGCACAATCAAACAATAAATGCAAAGCTGAATAATAGTGCTAAACACGTAACAAAGCTGCTGGTAACAAGTGCCACCCGCGATGGATCAAGGGAAGGCAACAAGGAAGTGGGTTGCAGAAACGGAAAATCTCTCGGGCCGCGTTACGCTGTGTAAACGGCGTTTTTGGGCTCGAAACCAGCTTCACCTGGCGCTACGCGGGGTGCCCTGTATAGGAAATTTTGTAAGCTTTCCGGGAAAAAAAAGAACGCTGAAATCGGAGATCCGAGCGAAAAGTTATGGCCGTTACAAAACGGGTGTTCGTAACGACACAAAACTGCCAAACGAAAAACCGAACTTTCCAAAAACGAACTGCTCTTTCCTTTTTTTTAATTCTTTCCTTTGTCTTTCTTCTCAGAACTTTCCTTTTTTTTCCTCTTTTTTTTTCTTTCCTTTCTTTTTTTCCTTTTTTTTCTTTCCTCAAACAGAAACACGAAACCGAGTAGGGTTCGGTTGGATCGGCGGCGCGTGGAGTGCGGCTTGGGGAAGGAACGAAACCGAGTAGGGTTCGGTTGGAGGGGGTAACGGTGCTGGTGATGATGATTACGGCGGTGGTGGTGCTGGTGGCGAGGTAGGACAGCGTCGGCGGCGGCGGCGGCGACGGTGGTGGAGATGGAAAGCGGCGGAAGCACAAAGTGACCAGCAACAAATTAACGCGAAGCACACAAATTCAACAACGCAAATTATTGAAAGAAAGTGCAAGGCGAAGAAAGGTTTTGGGACAATGGTCTAACCTGAATTTTTTTTTTGTTTTTGTGGACTGTAGGTAATGGAACAACACTCGATAAAAACTCACCGATCAACCTGGAAAGCTGATACCACTTGATAGAGCTGAAGTGCCCGATCTTTCGGTGAGTGGAGGATAATTTTGATTTGGTGGAAGTCGACCCTCACGATCCGACTACGACGAGCGAACCCGAAGCGCCAATGCAATCGCTGAACCAACTCCCTGTGGTTACCGACCCTGTTGCAATCAAGATCAGAACTTCCTGTACGCAATCAAAGAACGAACAAAAAAAAGAAGGCGAGCAATCTTAATATCACTCGAAGGTGGAGTTCTGAATCACACGAGGACAGCACGTATTTGTGCGTGTTCGGTGTAGCTAAAGCTAGATGTAAAACAAAACTCGAGGATGCTAATGACGGCTATAGGGTTTAATAGCACGGCCACAAGGGAGTTGGGGTCGTGCTACAACCCTAGGACGCGTCCCTAATGGACCCAACTCGATACACGGCCCATTGGCCAAAATAAGGTGACGCAGCACCTTGGACAGAAAACAGTCCGACTCAAAATGACGATTGCGGCCGCCTCGGTGAAGCTATGAAGGTGAGTCCGGATCCATCTGAAAGTAGACTTGATAAGCTTTCCATCAAGTACTTGGTCGCCCAAAACGGAGTCCGGATGAAGTCGTGGCGGCCGTCACAAGTTGACGTTCGTGCGCAGTCCGAATCCAGCCACATATCCTTCATTCTTTAGCACCATGACGTAGTTCAACTCTCTTGCACGAGCCCGAGTGATCGGCCCTGAAGGTGGTGCTTGGGGTGAAGGTGCTGCTGGTGTAGATGTACCAGTGATGTCCTCATCAATCTGCAATATGATTTACTTATCAGCCACATGATTAGCAGACTTGGTTACAAGGTAAGACAAGGTAACCATGGGCGAAAACAGTAGAAAATCATTGCAGAATTTCTGAACAGCAAGGCTGCCAGAGGAGAAAATTCATATCTCCATGGTCGGACGTCTAAAGTCTTTGAATTTTTGCCAGTAGCTAGGAAATTTATCAAGCTACAACTTTCCTTTATAACTCCATGTCAGATTTGGACTCTAGCTAGGTCGAAAAATTCAAACTTCGCGTCTCTGTCCATGCTGTTTTTGTTATGGCCGAGTGTTACCAATTTGGTCATAACTCTTGCTATACTTGTCCGTTGGGCTTGAAATTTTGTGAGCATCAAGATTATGAAATTTCCTATAACTTTGGTATTCAGCTCAGGACCAGATTCAAACTTTAACTAGGTCCAAACATTCAACGTTTGCCCCTCTGCTTTTGCTGATTTCCGAATGGCTGAGGATCACAAAAATCTCTGTATCTCCTGACATACTAGCTCAATAGAGCTAAACTTTCGCGAGTAGCTTCCTGGTGAAATTACTCATAACTTCGGTAGTCAAAGCTTCAACTGGTTTTGGCTCTAAGGTGGGACAAAAACTGAACTACTACCCTGCTATCAGCCCAGATTTTTCAGCAAACAGTCAACACTTGTTTTCAGCATAACTCAAGTTTTACTTATTCAAAAATCCTGAAATGTTTACAGCAGCTTGCTCATTAAATTATGAACAACTTTTATTTAAGGTGTCTAGCCATCTTAGATGTTTTAATGACCCGAAAAATTCGGACCAGCAAGAAACACAGTTTTGACAGACTTTTGGAAGTTTGTGAGATTTACGTTTTTTATTTCCTTTTTGCCTCCAGTTGACTTAACAATTTTTAAGGTGATTAACATGATGCAAAAGAACTAAAATCGTCCTCACAAATACCAAGAAGTCTTGGTGTACGTAGTTAGTTGCCGGTGGCGAGGCACAATATACGTCTCTCCCTGTAATAGCTAGTCGTCACACAACTATTCGCGGCTTATCGAACGGAGTCAGTGTATCTGCAAGAAAACCATGAACCTTCCGTGCCAGCACGCCACGGAAGCGTCCCCATACATTACCGTTCATTTATAAAAACGGTATCCATAGCGTTCAACACTGCATGGACAGTGCATCTAGTCTAGGCCGTACGCTCCTTTTGAATAGAGCACACAACCCTTCGCATAACTCGTGATGCGGCATCATGCACATGTCTCGAACATGGCAAACAACCAGGATGATAGGCTCATTTGAATTAGAACCATACCATCAAGACCTTGCTCACATATAAAACATGTGGCGACTCATACACAACCGTAATGATAGGTTCCTTGGAATGGAGATCCTATCACCCTTCGTGCACGCGGGGCACGGAAACCAGCACACGTATAAAACACGTGGGCAAGAGTGTGCTGGGCAGGTTAGTCAAATATACTATAATTAGCAAGCCACCTGAAACAACCCAAAATTCCCTCTAGGGCTTCACGGTCTAGTTAATCCTTAGCGATCCAACGAGTTTTCACGAAAGCACTAGTTGGTCAAGTTTTATTGTAAACAAGTGTGTTGGGACCGGGAGAACCTCTGGTGCACAACTTTTCGCTCTGATACCAGCTGTGGCAGAACTGCTCAAATTAATCCGGCTTAAGTGCGCTAACCTTCCATTGGTCATCACGCAATTAAAACAGAGTAAGATGACAGTCTGTCGGGTCGAGCCCGATGCAACCACGGACAGTTACCTCGATCGAAACGAGTCGTGCGAACACTCACTCGAAGGTGAGTTCCAGAGATTACAACAGCCCACAAGTGATTAAACAGGTCTCCCATGAGTTATTTTATTACAAATCGAGTTCTTACATAAAGTAAAGAACTTAGAGTTCAAATTGCAGCGGAAAGTAAACTATTGAGTCGTAAGGCGGTAATATCATGTGAAGCCGTCATGATATCACTCAGGAGCATCCTCGTCCCAAACAACGGTCCAACCTGGAGGAAGGGTGGTTGGCCAGGTAAGACCTGCAACCATCTCCTCGAGAGCACTACCTGAAAACAATTCAACAAGCAAGGCTGAGTATACTAATACTCAGCAAGACTTACCCGTCGGGTGAAAACTACATCACCGACTCCTAGACATGCAAGGCTTTTGGCTGGTGGGTTTGTTTTGCCAAAGAGCGACTACGAGTGGGTCCTCACTTTCAAAATTTTAGCATCACGTTCTAGTTCGAGTTAACCATTCTAGGTGAGCCAACTTACACTAGTCAAGCAAGTTGAGCAAACAGTTAAGCAAGCATCAAGTTTATCATCGTCATGTTCCACTTTCTTACTCAGTGCGACAAGAGGTCAAGTAGTCTCATTTGCTGCGAGAAACAGACAGTTCGAACCGATTTTATAACCTTGCAAGGTGGATACTAAACACATGGAAAAGCACCAACCACAAAGGTCGACGCTAACCAGGCCGTTCCCATTGATCCGTCGGATTGTGTCCGGAGCCAAACTTCCCTTGGATACAAGGCCTATCCGGAAATCGCGGCAGCGCCGGCCGGAATCGGTCTTGCACCACATGTTGCAAGCATGGGGATAAATCCCAGAAGAAGTAGGAAAAAGTCCACGCACCACTTCACGTAGGTACTAAACTTACCGGTCCCATGTCCCAAACAAGTGCTTAGTGCTTTCAAACACTTGACCAACATCGCCGACACATTCCGACCTTAGCCAATTCTTCATAAACAGACGGGGCATCTACCTGACCAAAATCCCCGTCCGTCATCCTTATGATTCCAACATAAGTAAAGCAGGTGATTCCTATATCTCGCGAGTGACAGGAAATCACTCGACTTTTACCGGGTCCTTATAGCATGGCATCTATCGACCTATCATACTAGTATTGCAAAGCATAGGTACCTAGGGTCATGCAACTAGGGTTTCAATTCAACTCCTGAAACGTAGATGCACAAGCAAAACTTAACAAACATAGTTGCAAGATTTCGAAACATAGGACATGCTCTGGGGCTTGCCTTCAAACTCAAAGTTAGTAGGCTGATCTTCCGAAACTTGGTTCGGGCCTTGATTTGCTTCAACGGCGTTCAGTTGTCCCTCGGACGGTCCATCTCCTTGAGTTGGCACGAGCTCGTAGTCTCCGTCGGCGAGAACTTGTTCTACGCGAATGCACATGTATAAGAGATGATATTGTATCGAGCATTGCATTAAGCACGACAAGCCCGGAATGTATTAGTGATCACATTCACCTAGACATGTTTTGTCTAACCTTCCCTTTCTTTAATTAAACTTGTAGTTACTCATTAAAGTACTTGGGGTTGGTTGATGGTGATTGTGTACACATCTAAAATTACTCAACTTGATTTCAGCACAAAATAGCAAAGGCGTGTGGGGTGATGTTTTTAACTCACTAAAATTGCTTAAAGAGGTGACTTATTTTTATTTAACCTTTTAAGCAATACAACTTCAACAATTTATTCTGATAGTCTGGTGTATACTTTTAATGTGAGAAAATTACAGTATGCTCTTTGTGTAGTATTAGATTTACTGACCAAAAATCAGCACAAAAGGATAAGTACATCAATCATGATAAATCAAACAAGTTTGACACACTAAGGGCATGCTTAATCCTTATAAAATCACACTAGCAGGAATAATTTCTAGAAACATTACCAGAGATATAACTAACTGAGATAAGCTACCATGCCAAACATTAGCTTAAAAAGATCAAAGGATCTTCCTATAAAATTAGTTTGGTTTTCAGCTGCTTAAAACAGCCGAGCATGATGTTAATTAACTAAAGGCATGTTAGCAAGGTCAAACTAAGCTATACTTTTCATAACTAGCACATCAAGATGTTTGCAAGCCACTGCAAAAATATTAGGTTTATTTGTTGAACAGATTAGTTATTACAATTCATAGATCAAACTACATGCAGACAGCTAGATTTAATTATAACTCAAATCCATTGTGTAACTTGGTGCAATCTTTTTACAGGAGCCTAAGCGTGATACTAGCAACAACATACAAAAATATGAACTCAAACAAAGTTGTAGATTTCAAACTATGCACAAATTTGTGTTTTAACAGATTTGAATTTGGTTTGACATCTACTCACAAAACTCCTATACATTCTTTCTATAAAAGATGGAGCACTTCACAAGGATTTCAGAACAGTTGAGTTTGCATTTTTCCGATTTTTCTGTGATTTGTTACGGATTTTACAAGTTCACTGTTTTGGATCTAAAACTTGAAATCGCAGATTTACAGAACGGCCCCCAAAACTTTTTAAAGCCTCGCGAAAAGGCCCCTGCGTTTTACACCAGGAACCCTGGACTTCCTCTATTTCTAATCACGTGGTCCTTGGATGGGGGGCGATCTGAATCTTTGATTCCGGCCAATGGAGGGGTCGATTCGTCTGGGGAAGGTGCTAGGGGTGGAGAGGGGCTCACCATAGGCCGGTTTGATGTAGAGATCGGGGTCGGAGGAGGCCGGAGGAGGGGGCGCCGTGGAAGGGGGCGGAGGTGGTTGCTGCGGCCTCAATGCCGGCGAGGGAGGCAGCGGTGGGGCTCGGCCGGGCGCTTGGGGAGGCGGAGTAGAGCTCGGCTAGGCTGCTGGCGGCCTCGGTTTGCAACGGGGAAGGCCGGAAGGCGGGGTTCCGTGCGGAACAGGGGAGCTCCAAGGGGTGGCAGCCATGGTGGACCTCGGGACTGGGCTTTTATAGGCGGCCAAGGGAGGGGAGAGGCTTAGCGCGTAAGACTCCGTCTCTTGCTGGCCACGGTGGTGGTCGGAGGGCCGGGGACATGGCCGTTCGCCGGCGAGCACGTGGCGGGTGTCGCGGCGTGGACGGGGGACAAGGGGACAGGGCGAGGCGCGGGGTTGGGCACGTAGCTGGGGCCATGCCATGCTGTCGCTCGCTTGCCGGGGGTCCTTGGCATGCATGCAGGGGCTGGACGCCGCGTGGCACGCGAGATCGGGGTGAACGCGACCGTGAACTTCTGCGACGTCATTTGAACGAACAGTTGTCGGGCGTCCTTTCAAGTGCGTTTTTCCCCAAAAACTTGAACTGAACTTCAAAATCTCCAAAAGCAAAAGTCGTGTCTCTCAGTACAGGCTACAACTTTCACAAAGGGTGACCATACGAAAACTGCACGGTTTGGTCTTGAACGCGCGACGCGACGAAGACAGCGTGAACTTGGGTGCCGGCCAGGTGAACTTCTGGAGCTTGACTGACTTCAACTGAGTTTTAAGGCGTATTCCACTCAAAATCTCGAAATGAGCCAATTGACAAAAATGTGTCCCGTTAAAAACTGAACAACTTTTCTATTGGTCGATTTTCAAGTTCTTAAGTGAAATTTCGAATTCGAACCATGCCAACCGAGAAAGGTCAAAAGTTCACCGAGGTGAAAAGGGTTTTGGGTGGATTTTTCTTAAGTGAAAATCTAGGTGGGGCTTAATTACACCTATTTAGGCTAAGACACAAGGTTTAGCAGGTGATTAAGTTAATTAAATACCTAGATTGTCACACAAGCTGTTGAACTTACCAACTTCTCACTGATTTCAAACTTAACCATTTTTCCTGTTTTCAGATGAGAAATAGTGACTCTAATCTTTTTCTCCCATCATTTAATTGAGACACTTATGAAGTGAATTTTGTCACAAACTCCATTCCATTATGTTCCATTAGCTTTGAATTGCCAGTCCAAAATTTTGTTTGAAAATTTTGAAACTATCACTTCTCTTTTTGACTTTTGGCCAAATTTGACCCGATATTGACTTCACTCCATAGATCTCATTTCATTCTAAATTTCTCCATAACTGATAAGTACTATACTAAGGACTTGAACATCAGGGATGTTACAGGTTACGCGGTATATACCCCGCGGCTTAGGCCTAGATGCATGAGGCACCGTCTGTGAAAACTTTGCTAATGGTCACAAAAGATCTTAAACGAACCACAGAAAACTATGCTAAACGCATTATTAGGTAAAGGTTACACACTAGCCAATTCAGAGTTTAGAAAACAGGAAGATATGACTACAAAAGATACAACTAGAGAAGATCCCAATATTCGAGTATGTTATGTCCTTACGCATATGCGGTTCTGTAGTGTGCATGGGCCACCAAGCCAATGGTGATTAAGGCCCAACGACACCTTGTTCGCAAGTATACAATGGATTTTTTGTTTATGCGTCGTTTATGTACTGCCAAGCATAACGGTGGTTGGTTTGTTAAAGAGCCATTCACGTACATGATAATTAGGTAAACTTTAGACCACAGTTTTGCTGTGGAACCCTCAACATTTCTCAAAATATACAACGATAAGCAAAACTTTTCTCTTGACGCCCTTGATATATAAACGATATTATGGGATTTATTTTAGTCCCTTGGTTTTCCTCCCCAGTCCAATCTGTACGAAAAACTATGCTGCCTGTATGGTTCGTTAGTCGCCTGTGTAGCCACATATGCATCAATTAGTCATGGTTTCGCACGCCATTGATATCTTCTTAAGATCCTTATGTATACCCATCAGCCCTAACTAATTACACTCGTGTAATTCTTGGTTATGCAAACAAACAAACAAACACACATACACACACACACACACACATAGAGAGAGAGAGAGAGAGGAGAGAGAGAGAGGTCAAAATCACTATGCCACGATACAGTGTACTGTCGCCAAATATTATATCGCATAACTATTGTGCGATAAGGAAAATCGCGGTAAGTGATTGAGAAAATGTCAGACGCCATGGCAGGCTATGACAAGCCCACATCAACTAGGTGTGCCGCTGGACGATTATGGGCCCAATGGCCATGGCCCTCTTCACAACCTAAACTAGGCCCGCAATTATTTGTAGTAGGATTTCGAAACATTGCTAAGGATAAAACTATAGGCCCTATACTACCGCCCACGCACACTTGAGTGTGGGAAATAATATAAGATACTAGTACGTCCAAGAGTTTGGAGCAGTCGAGTAGATGATGACATAAAAAACTCAGTAAAGTGTGACAAAGTAAGTATCAGTAACATGGTTTTCCGGTTACACACTACATCTACTATGCAACCTAAGCCGGCAAGCCCCTTGCAAACCAAGTTTCTACCCGCAGGGCACATGGTCCATGCTTCTTGCTTGTGTGCAATGCCAACGATAGTAGCGGCCGTGTTCTCGCAAATAAAACTCACTACACATAGAGGCTTGTAAACCCGCTCACAGGCCAATCAATGGATCTGCTACCATTCCTTCGTGGATTCAAGGGGCATTCCTATGATGGATTCCTCACGGCCAATGGAAACGTTGTGTTCCATTACATAGACATCCACCACCATGACCGTATCACCTTGTTGTATACCCTAATGAATGTATGATCTCAAGTGAATGGTTGATGGGACGATATCTCAATTTGAGCTCTGTGGTCGCCGATTTTGCCTAGGGCAAATCGACGCCTGCACCGCCACCGCCAGTGGAACCGGTCAGATTGTTAAAACGAAAGTATGTGTTTGAATCAGGTCGACACCTTCTTTGAGCACACGTGGTGACTTTGGTGGGATATGAGAAGCATTTGAAGTATAAAGATATCCTATCTGGACTGGCTCGATCGCCGTCAACTGTTGAGGCTGCTTCACCAAAGGAAGTGCATCGGCGAAGGATAACTTCTTCACCGTCTGGTTGATCTGATGGAAATTGGCTACCAAAAATATCAGCTTCACAGATTTTCTGCATGTAGAGGTTCAGCCAAAGATTTATAAACCACCAAGGGCCCCCGAGAGAAGTGATTGGTTCATTGTTCCTTAATCGGACAGATACTTCATGCATGAGATTGTATACTGATCCAAGGAGAAGTTTGCCTAAAGGAAAATGATTTCCTGTTGCCAAATATTATGCAAGTCTATCATATTTTGAGGAGGGGCCGATTGTTTTTCCACCAAGGACATATTTTTCCAACCACGTCATGAGGAATGCAGTATGTTCTCTTTGATCTATATTCCTAGACGATTTGGAAAGGGTTATGATATAGTCCTTCCAACCTCCGATTTTGGATGTTTGGAATTTGTGGGTGGCTTTGGGGAGGCTACCTGGAGTAACCGATGAAGTGATGTTCAAGCCTGTCAGCTTGACTACATCGGCTAAGGATGGAGCCGAATAACAAAGCATTTAATGCATCGGACCAGAAATAGGTGGCGGCTATCAGGAGTGGATCGTTTCGCTTCATGTCAGCTAAAGATAGAGTGATGCATTGTCCGATATCGTAAGTCTCCCAATCGGGGCGTTTGCTATTTTTCATCCTGATATACCAATTTTTCCTGCCAGGGACAAGAGTGGGCCAAGACCTAAATGGGTTTTGCCAATCGGAAGGGTTTTCCAATAGGGATTTGAAGGGGAGGCGTTGAGTTTCCAGATTGATGAAATCTGTGGGATCGTTATTTCCGATTGGTCCTAGAAGAAAAATCCATGGAGTCTTAGTACGAATGACGATGTCATTTCGCATTGCCTGGAAGAAGAAAAGAAAAATAAATCTAAGAAACTCGGGAAAAACGAAGAGCAGCAAAGGGAAAAGCGAGATGAGATTGAAAACATATTTACTTGGGGGCAGATGAACTTGAAGCCATTTTTACTTGCGACGGGGTTGAAGCTCGAGGAAACTTGAAGGAAGGGGTCTTGGAAGTCACCAAGATGAGGTCGTGGAGTAAGTTCGCTGGGAAAATATTCGCTCGGAGAGAGAAACAATGGCGGAGGCTGGCAAGCGGCGGAATGAAGACGATGACTGCAAGGAGGATTTATATTTATAGTCTTGCCCTAAGGGGTAGGGATGGAATTTCGCATGGTGAAAATCTAGGTTTTCTTCCCTTCGGATGGTAGTAGATCGAAAAGGCGAGAATTTTGGGACAATATGCGCATCTTATCCCGAAACTGTGGGGCATGTGCTGACACCGTTTTTTGACATGTCTTAGGGCCAGCGTCAAAAAGGAAAGAAGAGGAGAGAACTCTGAATCGGGATCAGATGCTGGAAGCAGGAGTCAGAATCGGAGCAAGCAAATCGGGAGATGTTCGATTCGGACAATGGAGAAGATGGGTGCTTCATGGGCTTAATTGGGCCAATGATTGGGCCGTTTCATGTATCTTTTAAGAAGTAGTTTTGAGCTCGTTACAGGTAGTAGTCTTTAGAGAAGTTTCTTTCTTTTGCGTCAAGTTTAATCATGTCGTGATCAACTGGGAGTTTGTAATTCCAGAGTATAAATATAAGCCTTGAGGGACGTGGAAAAGGTGCATACACATCAATACAACAAAACTTTTATTACTCGCAATTTACTTTCAAGTCGGCGACTTTGCCAAAGCTTTTTCATTGTCAAGATCTTCTGGGCAAGTTGAGGCAATTTCGATCCCCAAGGCCTGCACATGAGTTCTACCCCTACTGAGTAATTTCTAAGCTTTAGCATCAGGCGCATCGCTGTTGCTTTGTTTAGATTTATTCGGCAGCTATCGATATTTGTTGGATTTACAAGTCTTTTCTTGTTACTTTTAGCTTTTATCAGCACTTATCCAGCTTAGAACATGATCTAATCGGCTCTATTAATGGTTTTATTACCGATTTCATCTATAGTTGTTTAACTTGTTCTAAGTGTTGCTACATTAAGCTCTATCAGATTGCTTTATAGTCATCTTTTATTGCTTAGTCATCAATCGGCTTCTTGTTATCAGAATCGACTTTTTCAGCTGTTTCACTGCATATCGGAATCGGTCCTCCAATATCCGATTTCACTATCGAGAGAAGCGGCTTTCTAGATTTTTCTTAACCTCCAATTTTATCCTTGTCAATCAACATGTCAGATTGACTGGCACGCCCTGGTTTTCAAGGCCACGCCTTCGCTCGTGTGTTCGCGCATCTGTCAAGTCCTAATTTTTGTGTCACCAGTAGGTAAATGTGATCTCCGACCACGAACTGTAGGGGTTTCTTCCTCTTGTCGAAATAACTCTTCTGCCTGGATTGAGCGGCCTTAAGGTTAGCCTGAATTATCTTTACTTTCTCCTCAGCCACTGCCACTAGGTCGGTTCCAAAAATTTGTCTTTCACCTGACTGCGACCAACTTAATGGAGTCCGACATATCCTACCATATAGCGCTTCAAAAGGTGCCATCTTTAAACTAGCTTGGTAGCTATTGTTGTAAGAAAACTCAGCGAGTGGCAAACATTTGTCCCAATTCTTGTCAAAATGTATGACACAAGCTCTTAGCATATCTTCTACGATTTGGTGGTAAGCGGAACTTCGGATTAACTTGGTTCCTAAAGATTGATGTAGTTGTTCCCAAAACGAGCTGTAAACTGCCGGCCTCTGTCTGATACGATAGTCTTGGGTACACAGTGTAGACGGACGATGGTTTCCAAATAGATGTCTGCATATTGATCGGCACGGTAAGTGGTCTTGACCAGAATAAAATGAGTGGTCTTGGTGAGTCGGTCAACTATAACCCATATAGAATCATATTTCTGGGGAGTAAGTGGCAATCCAACGATGAAATCCGTACTTATGTCCTCCCATTACCAAGAGGGTATTGGAAGGGGTTGTAGCGTTCAGGCTACCTTGAGGTGACTAGCTTTAATCCTCTGGCAAGTGTCACATGCCGAAACATATGTGGCAATATCTCTCTTCATCCTAGTAATACCGGGGTGAATAGAGAATTTAGAGAGGTGAGCCTCATCTAAAATTTCCTTTCGAAGCTCCGGGTTCTTGGGTACTACCAAACGGTCTCCAAAATGTACCACAACATTTTGATCCATTCGGAAGGACTCGTACCTCTCGTCTCCTTCGGAAAGTTTTTGCTTGATAATCCCAATGTTTTTATCCTGAGCTTGGGTTGTGGCTGTCTTGTCATACAAGTAAGGTTCTAAGGAAAGGTGGTTCACGGAGCCTGAAGGAACAATTTCCAAACTGAGTTTCCTCATCTCAGAACACAACGTCTGACTATAGGTTTCGGCAGACAGACAATTGCAGTGAGCCTTGCGACTTAAAGCATCGGCTACAATGTTGCCTTTCCTAGGATGATAAAGTATTTCCAAGTCATAGTCCTTGACCAATTCCAACCATCTATGTTGCCTCATATTCAGATCCGATTGGGTGAGGATATATTTGAGACTTTTGTGATCGGTGTACAGTTTACACTGCGCTCCCATGAGGTGATGCCTCCAAAGTTTTAGAGCATGAATCACGGCTGCTAACTTGAGATCATGGGTAGGGTAATTCAGCTCATGTGGACGAAGTGCTTGAAGCATAAGCGATGACTCAGTTATCTTGCATGAGAACACAACCTAACCATGTGCCTGACGCATCGCAGTAGATGTTGTACGGCTTCGTGTTGTCGGGCTGTGCCAGAACGGGTGCAGAAGTGAGGAGTTTTCTCACGGTGTGGAAAGCTTCCTCACATTTCTCATTCCATGTGAACTTAGATCCCTTCTTGAGTAGTTCAGTCATAGGTTTAGCTATCTTGGAGAAGTCAAGAATAAAGCAGCGATAGTAACCGGCTAGACCAAGGAAACTACGAATCTGGTGCACTGATGTAGGAGGTTTCCAATCCATGACTTCTTGTACTTTTCCGGGGTCGACTGAGATTCAATCCTCAGAGATCGTGTGCCCAAGGAATTTAACACTGTTGAGCCAGAATTCACATTTAGAGAACTTAGCGTAAAGTTGGTGGTCTCTGAGTGTTTGTAGAACAATGCGAAGATGTTGTTGGTGGTCGTTACGATACGATTTCGCCACCAACATTCCGTCATATTCCAGGCTCATCCTGCTCACAACAAAGTAAAATTGGTTATTTCTAATGAGTTCCATAAGTTTTGTATAATTTGTGAGTGCAGGAGCAATCAAGCAAAAGAGGAGCCACTTTGGGCACAAGGCCAAGCCGTCCGCCCTAGCATAGGCCGACCGGCCCCCTTCTGTGGCCCCTTGCCACGTCTTTGATGCAGAAGATCACAAACACAATACCAATGATCCTGAGACGTGCGATCAACGTCGGTTTGATCCAAGGATCCGAAAGGCCTAAGCTACACTTGCATGGATTGAAGGGCCCACCAACCTTGGATTCTCGGACAGCTTTGATCCAAAGCAACCATTACCGACCTCAGGGATCAATCCAGAGCGTCCCTAAAGAAAGCGGTGCCACGGGGCAGCCAGACCAGTCCGATCGGCCTGGCCTAGGCCGGCCGGCCTCCCCCTGAGGCTGCCACGTGCCCCTCTTCGCGTGGCAGTTAAGCACAAGCTTAGCTTAAGCTTGACGCTGGCAACCACCGCTGAAAACTATAAAAGGAACCTCCTTCCACCTTGAGAACACACCATCCAAAGGAGAGAAGAGTAGTCTAGTGAGAAGTTCCCATCTTTAGAGTTAGATTAGGGTGAGAGTGGGTGAGTTGCTTGGGTGACAGCCAAGCTTTGTAGAGAGAGTCCGGGATTTCCTCACGGTCTTGTCTCAACATTTCGCCCCAGAGGAATATACTTCAGGAGTTATCTTCAGTAAGTCCTCGGTCTCTTGCCTTTAGTACCTCGCTAGTTCATGAATTACTTTCAGCAATCTATTTTATTTATCTTTGATCTGCGGGTACCTGAGTCTACGCGAGTGACAGTGACTCTTGTTTGGGGTTTCCTCTATAGCCCTTCGCATTGGATGGAGGTTAGTGGCTGAAAGCTTACGCGTGGTGCCTGTGCTGGCTAGCCACCTCAGGTTGTGTTGCACCCCACGGAACTGCAGTGGTAGGCGGCAGGTGGTGACAGTCCTGTCCGTCCTTTGTACTCCACCACGTTCGGGTGTACTCATAACAGTAGTGCTGAGCCCGGAAGAACCCCTCTCTCATCCCGTTCTAGCCGTCGAAGCAGATCAGATTAGATATAGATAGTTTGTTTGGGGTAACAAGTAGCTAACTAAAGTCAAGCTCTCTACCCGCTTACCTTGTGCTCCTTGGTGGGTCCGGTTAGAAAAGTTCTAGGCTAGTCGCGTCTACCGTTCCTCGGATTCGATATTCAGGTTCTTACTCCCCTGGTGAAAGGCTACATCGTACTCTGTGCGCTTGCGGATTTAGTTAGGCTAAGGAGTGCCAACAAGCTTTTCTGGCGCCGTTGCCGGGGAACGGTAGCAACACTAGTGTAGGATCTTTTCAGCCGTACACTTTACCCCCATAACCATCTACCACATGGAGTCTTCTCCTAGTTATCCGACGGTTCCATCTAGCGAGTATTTTGAACCGCCTTCATCTTGCCACCCCATACCACCTCATGGCTTCGAGATCCATCCCAGTCTCGTTGCCATGGTTCGTGCACAGCCTTTCGGTGGAACGATAGATGAAAGTCCCTATGCTCACTTGCAGGTTTTGAAGAGAATTGCTCTCTTCTTATTATACCCGGCGTCAACCAAGACATCGTACGATGGAAACTTTTCCCATTGTCTCTGATGGGAAATGCAAAATCTTGGTATAACCGGATTGCAAGGAGATTTAGCGGAGATTGGATCAAATTGAAGGACGAGTTTTGTCTGTTCTTTTACCTTGTCTCCAAGATCTTGAAGCTCAGAGTTGAGCTGATGACATATCAGCAAGGCGATGAGTCACTTGGAACCACGTGGGAGCGGTTCATAAAATTGGCCAACTTAGGGCCACCGCATAACATTTGAGAGGAAATGCTTATGCAGCATTTTGTTGGTGGATTGCAGCTGGAAAATGCACAGTTCTTGAACATCACTTCCGCAGGGTGAGTCTTATACAAGACAGTGGACGAGGTACGAGAAATCTTGGAAAAGGTTCTCAGGTCTACCGAGTACACAGGAGTCTTCGACGACCCACCAACACCACTAACAACCCCCACAGACAAGCAGCCAATCCTTGCCGTTACATTTGATCCACCTCCTCCGATCATAGAGGAAGTGTTCGAACACCACAAGTCCTCAGACCAAGAAACTATTCTTGACGATCTGCCGCACTTCATTCCCGAGCTCTTTAAAGAAGAAGAGTACTTAGAGATTGACAATACATCATGTATGCCTATGGAACAAGTGTGCGCAAGTTCAAGGTCTAAGGCGTTCATTCCAGAAGCCGTGCCGCAGATTGAGGGTTTATCTGCGATCATGATCAAGGAATGGATGGAGGAAATTGAAATTTGCGAAGACATCATCCGAACCACCCACAACTTTAGAGTACTCCATTGCGCTATTGAGGGAACTGACACCCAGGAAGTTGCCTATGACCTGAAGGTCGGGAGTAATATTATGTCAAGTGCATTCGCAGCACGAGTGCAACCAGACGAACCCCGGTCCTTCTCCCATAAGTACCTCAAGTGGATCGACGGCCAAATGATGGAATGTAAAGGAATCATCCGTGTTGTGCCCATACACATGGGACGCAACAGGATTTTCCTAGACTTCCACATTTTCGATGTCCCTAGAGGTGACAACTTCTTCCTGATTGGACAGCCAATAGAGCACCTTGCCAACCCGAACCACGATCGAGCAACGATACAGTTCAAAGTTGGTAAAGAGATCATCCCGGTCAGTCTTGTGCGAGCGGTTAACACCATCGCAGAGGCTCGATCCGAGACAGACCCAGTGGAAGAAGCAGTTAGCTCGGCTCAAGCAGAGCAAGCTCAGTCATCACAGGCTGAAGATGCTAACCATTTCATCCAAGAGGCAGAAACGAACGGCTTTATGAAACTCAACGAGGAAGAAAAGCCACAACACCCCCCTCCTGAGTTGAAGCCGCTGCCTCCTGGACTCAGATACGCTTTCCTCCACAACAACCGACGCTCGCTAGTCGTCATCAGTGACAAACTGACAGAGAATGAGACTCGGCAGCTTATCACAGTCCTAGAGAAACACCAGTCCGTCTTCGGGTATTCTCTACAGGACTTGAAGGGGATCAACCCCAGTTTATGCACCCATCGCATACCTATGGTGCCGGACCATACGCCGTCTAGAGAACATCAAAGACGGCTGAATGATGCGATGAGGGAGGTAGTCAAGAAAGAAGTGTTGAAGCTTCTGCATGCGGGTATAATCTATCTCGTGCAAGACAGTGAATGGGTCAGCCCAGTTCAAGTTGTGCCAAAGAAGGGTGGAATGACAGTTATCCAGTATGAGAAGAACGAGCTTATTCCTCAGAGGACCGTTACTAGATGGAGGATGTGTATCGATTACAAGAAGCTCAACAAAGCACCCCGTAAAGATCACTTCCCTCTCCCCTTCATTGACGAGATGCTTGAGCGGCTAGCAAACCACTCATTTTTCTACTTCCTTGACGGATACTCTGGTTATCACCAAATTCCTATCCATCCCGATGACCAGAGCAAGACTACCTTCACCTGCCCTTACGGAACATTCGCCTATCGGCGAATGTCTTTTGGCCTATGCAACGCACCTGCTTCATTCCAGCGGTGTATGATGGCGATATTCTTTGACCTGATTGAACAAATCATGGAAGTATTCAGGGACAACTTCACCGTCTATCTCAAAACCTTCGACCAATGTCTCGGAAATCTGGAAAAGGTTCTCGAGAGGTGTGAAGAGCATCACCTCATCCTAAATTGGGAGAAGTGCCACTTCATGGTCAGAGAAGGAATTGTGCTTGGGCACAAAGTGTCGGAAAGAGGAATAGAAGTTGACAAGGCAAAAAATAGAAGTTATCGAGCAACTACCACCCCGACGAATGTCAAGGGTGTGCGAAGTTTTCTGGGTCATGCTGGCATTTACCAAAGATTCATCAAGGATTTCTCTCGGGTAGCCAGACCACTTACAAGCCTATTGGCTAAAGAAGTCCCATTCAACTTCGACGACGATTGCCTTCTCGCCTTCTACAACCTCAAGAAAGCACTTATCTGAGCTCCCATCATACAACCTCTCGACTAGAATCTTCCATTTGAGATCATGTGCGATGCTAGCAACTATGCAGTCGAGGCAGTGCTTGGTCAATGCAAGGATAAACAGCATTACGCCATATCTTATGCAAGCAAGATGAAGGACCGAAACGGCGACCAGAGAGGGGGGGAGTGAATGGGAGCCGATAAAACTTTCTTTTCCAAATCCGGCTTTCACCCCAAAATCACTTCCGGACTTCGTAACACAATCTTGCCAAGATCACGTAGCAACTGAGATGCTACTGACCCTAGGAACAAGAAACATGCAGCGGAAACACAGAAATAATCCTCGATCCAAAAACTTGACAAATCTGTCACTGGGTGTATGTACTCGGCACTGCCGGGTTACAAAACTCGGCACTGCCTAGTACATGCAGCTCTCGAGTGTATGTACTCGGCACTGCCGGGTTTCAAAACTCGGCACTGCCTAGTACATGCAGCCCTCGAGTGTATGTACTCGGCACTGCCGGATTTCAAAACTCGGCACTGCCTAGTACATGCAAACAGCCCAGCCCCAAAGTCAACTCGTGGATGGATCTCCCAAACGGCTTGAGCTCTTGAGGCGAGATTTTGGTCAGATGATCTAGACCTCCAGTGGAGTGTTTTCCCAAAAGATCTCGGCCTCTAACTCAGTACAACTCCCGGAAACTCAGATCTCGTGATGAACACCATGACATCAAGTTCATCCCGAAAATCTCAAATCCAAAGCGATTCTCGGCGCTTGGGGGCAAAGGATCACCAGCAAAAGAGGCACAAGGCACTCATACGTGAATCCCCCAAAGAAATCCGAGAGAAAACGCCCTAGAAAGAGAAGAACGAAAATCCCCCAAAAATAGCTCCGAAAATACCCACGAAAATAGAAAAGGAAGAAGGAGCTCGGGAAATCAAATCATGGCACAAAGATGAACAGCACAAAACTCTATCACATAACCATGAATTCACCTATACAAAACTAAGAAAGATTTGAAGTAGTTCTAGGTGGAGAGGATGAAGGGAAGGGAAAAACTAAACAAGCCAAATGAAAAATAACTAGAGAGATAGCAGCCACCAGCCCTGGAAGGGGCTATTAGTAGTCCAAGTGGTGGTGCTCTAAAGACTAAACTACCCCTAAGTGATACATACCCCTCAGGGGCAAATTTGACATTTGATCTTCAGATATTTTCCGGCTCGGGCACCTTCCACTGCAAGCTAGCTTCCCTCCGATGCAAGCCTTGCAGTCACGCCGCGTGTCCTCCGGATCGAAGCTCCTCGACGCCGAGTTTTGGGCCGGCCCAGTCGAGTGTATGTACTCGGCACTGCCGAGTTTCTCAAGTCGGCACTGCCTAGTACATGCAATCAGCCCAGCAGCCCATCTTCGCCACGTCGAGTCCTCGGTCCTTGGTTTTGAGGCCCAAACCAAGGGAAACCGTCCACCGATGATTTTGTGGCCAAATCACCAAACCCCGCGTGCAAACTTCGGTTGTTAGCCGCCACCTTGCGCCGGCTTCTCGTCCGCGTACGAGCTTCGGTTGTGAGCCGCTACCTCGCACCGGAACCACGTCCCCTTGCTCGTTCTTGCCAGCATGTGAACCGCACTTGATCCACTGGCCACCGGGTCCCTCGAACCAAGCCTACTTGTCTCTCCGCTCCTCGGAGGCCGCCATGGCTAAGACCTTTCGCGCCTGTTCTTCACCTGCACCAATGCAACCAAGCCGCATTCTACACCTGCAATACTTGAGCCAAGGGAAACGTCAATCCACACCACGTTGTCAATCACTCATCACACCAGGAAGCGACCATCCACCGGTCCTCGGACACACCGGGTCCTCACAAGACATTGACCGGAGCTCAGTTGAACTACGCAACAACGGAGAAGGAACTCCTGGCAGTGGTGTTTGCCATGGATAAGTTCAGGTCTTACTTGGTTGGTGCTAAGGTGATAGTATACACAGACCATGCTGCAGTAAAGTACCTCTTGACCAAGAAAGACGCTAAGCCACGACTCATCCGTTGGATTCTGCTCCATCATGAGTTTGATTTAGAAATACGAGATAAGAAGGGGACAGATAATTGTGTGGTAGATCATCTCTCAAGAATGCAAGTTCAAGGGTTGGACCTTCCGATCAATGATTATATCAGAGATGATACTCTCCTCAAAATCACCACATCCAGTCCGTGGTATGCAAATTTGGTAAATTTCATGGTGACTGGGTATGTGCCTCCAGGAGAAGACAAGAAGAAATTGATCTACCTCAGCAGATTTCACTTATGGGATGACCCCTATCTGTTCAAGGTCTGTGCTGATGGATTACTCCGACGATGCATCCCTCACGAGGAAACAAACAAGATCCTTAATCGCTGCCACTCATCACCGTACGGAGGACACTACGGAATTTTCTGAACCCATGCAAAGGTCTGGCAAAGTGGATTCTTCTGGCTGACTATGTATGGAGACGCTAAGGAATTCGTACAGAGATGTGCCAGGTGTCAGAAACACGGGAATATCAACGCCCGTGATGCTATGCCACTGCAAAAGAACCTCCAATTGGAGATTTTCGACGTGTGGGGAATAGACTTTATGGGTCCTTTCCCTGCATCTGAGCAGTGCGAATATATCCTGGTGGCAGTTGAGTATGTTTCCAAATGGGTGGAGGCACTTCCTTGCACGGCAGCCGACTCGAAGAATTCAAGAAAGATGTTCGAAGAAGTCATCTTTCCCCGTTTTGGAGTACCCCGAGTCGTGATCAGTGATGGAGGATCACACTTCATCGACAAGACGTTCTGGAAGTGCCTAAGCGACTTAGGAGTAAACCATCGAGCGGCTACACCTTATCACCCCAGACCAGCAGGAAAGCAGAAACATCAAACAAACAAATCAAGAACATTATGCAAAAGACGGTCAATGCAATGGGGATAGGGTGGAAGCGAAAGCTACCGGAAGCACTATGGGCATATAGAACAGCATTCAAGACACCGATAGGGATGACTACCTACCAACTAGTATATGGCAAGACATGCCACTTACCAGTTGAGCTCGAATTCAAATCCCATTGGGCGATCAAGAGGTGGAATATGGATCTCCAGACAGCCGGACTCGAAAGAAGAATGCAATTGGCTGAACTGGATGAATGGAGGGAGAAGGCCTACCACAACGCCAAGCTTTATAAAGAAAGAACAAAGAGATGGCATGACAAGCGCATCAAGATCAAGCATTTCAAAGCGGGAGATCAGGTATTGCTCTTTAACTCCCGTATTCGTTTGTTTGGTCATGGTAAGCTTAGAAGTAAGTGGGAAGGTCCTTTTAAAGTCTTAGATGCCACCGATCATGGCGCGATAACCCTCCAGGATAATGACGGAAATACTTTCAAGGCCAATGGGCAAAGATTGAAAATATTTCTTGAATCTGAAATGCCGGAGCTCAAAGAGATGGACGTCCGTGACCTTACCGAGTTACCCAGTCCAGGACCGGGCGGGACCTAAAAATGACCCTTGTCTAGGATAGATTTCTTTTTTCTATTTTCCTTTCCTTTTCTTTAAACTTTTTCTAGCCAAATCCAAAGAATTTTCTGGAAGAAGAGAGAGGGGTGCTAGCACGAAAAATTTCAGAAGCACCCGGGACAGGGCCAGGCCGGCCGGCCTCGCTCAAGCCGATCGGCCCAGCCCGGTGTTGGTGGTCGTTACGATACGGTTTCACCACCAACATTCCGTCACATTTCAGGCTCATCTTGCTCATAACAAAGTAAAATTGATTATTTCTAATGAGTTCCACAAGTTTTGTATAATTTGTGAGTGCAGGAGCAAGCAAGCAAAAGCTGAGCCAGATTTGACACAAAGCCAGGCCGGCCGGCCTATGCCAGGCCGGTCGGCCCCCTTCTGTGGCCATTTGCCACGTCCTTGATCCAGATGATCACAAACACAAATCAGATGATCATGAGACGTGAGATCAACGTCGGTTTGATCCAAAGAACCGAAAGGCCTAAGCTACATTTGCATGGATCCAGAGCATCCCTGAAGAAGGCGGTGCCACGGGGTAGCAAGGCCAGGCCGATCGGCCTGGCCTAGGCCGGCCGGCCTCCCCCAGAGGCCGCCACCTGTCCTCCTTCGCGTGGCAGTTAAGCAGAGTATTAGCTTACACTTGACGCCTGCAACCACCCCTGGAAGCTATAAAAGGGACCCTCCTTCACCTTGAGAGAGCATCCATCAATTCATCCAAAGGAGAGAAGAGTAGCTTAGTGAGTTTGAGTTCTCATCTTTAGAGTAGAGTAGGGAGAGAGTGGGTGAGTTGCTCGGGTGACAGCCGAGCTTTGTAGAGAGAGTCTGGGATTTCTCTCTCGGTCTCGTCTCGACATTTCCGCCCCCGAGGAATATATTCAAGAATTATCTTCAGTAAGTCCTCGGTTCCTTGTCTTTAGTACTTTGCTAGTTTACAACTTACTTTCAGCAAGTTATCATATTTATCTTTGATCTGCGGGTACCTGAGTCTGCGCGAGTGACAGCGACTCTTGTTTGGGGTTTCCTCTATAGCCCTTCGCGTTGGGTGGAGGTCAGTGACTGAAAGCTTAGGCGTGGTGCCTGTGCTGGCTAGTCATCTCAGGTTGTGTTGCACCCCACGGAACTGCAGTGGTAGGCGGCAGGTGGTGACAGCCCTGTCCGTCCTTTGTACTCCACCACGTTCGGGTGTACTCATAACAGTAGTGCTGAGCCCGGAAGAACCCCTCTCTCACCCCATTCTGAGTTCTTCCCGTTCTAGCCGTCGAAGCAGATCAGGTTAAGTATCGATAGTTTGTCTGGGGTGACGAGTAGCTAACTAAAGTCAAGCTCTCTACCCATTTATCCTTTTTCTCCTTGGTGGATCCAGGTTAGAAAAGTTCTAGGCTAGTCGCGTCTACCGTTCCTTGGATTCGATATCCAGGTTCTTACTCCCCTGGTGAAAGGCTACATCGGACTCCGTGCACTTGCGGATTTTAGTTAGGCTAAGGAGTGCCAACAAGCTTTTCTGGCGCCGTTGCCGGGGAACGGTAGCAACACTAGTGTAGGATCTTTTTAGCCGTACACTTTTACCCCCATAACCATCTACCACATGGAGTTTTCTCCTAGTTACTCGACGGTTCCATCTAGCGAGTATTTGGAACCGCCTTCATCTTGCCACCCCATACCACCTCATGGCTTCGAGATCCGTCCCAGTCTCATTGCCATGGTTCGTGCACAGTCTTTCGGTGGAACGAAGGACGAAAGTCCCTATGCTCACTTGCAGGTTTTCGAGGAGAATTGCTCTCTTCTGATTATACCCAGCGTAAACCAAGACACTATACGATGGAAACTTTTCCCATTTTCTCTGATGGGAAATGCAAAATCTTGGTACGACCGGACTGCAAGGGGATTTAGCGGAGATTGGATCAAGTTGAAGGACGAGTTTTGTCTGTTCTTTTACCCTGTCTCCAAGATCTTGAAACTCAGAGTTGAGTTGATGACATATCAGCAAGGCAATGAGTCACTTGGAGCCACGTGGGAGCGGTTCATAAAATTGGCCAAACTCAGGGCCACCGCATAACATTCCAGAGGAAATGCTTATGCAGCATTTTGTTGGTGCATTGAAGCCGGAGAGTGCACAGTTCTTGAACATCACCTCCGCAGGGTCAGTGCTATACAAGACAGTGGATGAGGTACGAGAAATCTTGGAAAAGGTTCTCAACTCTACCGAGTACACTGGCGTCTTCGACGACCCACCGACACCACCAACCAACCCCACAGACAAGCAGCCACTACTCGCCCTCACATTCGATCCGCCTCCTCCGATCATAGAGGAAGTGCTCGAACACCCCAAGTCCTCAGACCATGAAAATATTCTTGACGATCTGCCGCACTTCATTCCCGAGCTCTTTACAGAAGAAGAGTACTTGGAGATCAGCAATACATCACGTATGCCCACGGAACAAGTGTGCGCAAGTTCAAGGTCTAAGGCGTTCATTCCAGAAGCCGTACCGCAGATCGAGGGTTTATCTGTGATCATGAGCAAGGAATGGACGGAGGAAATTGAAAGTTGCGAAGACATGATCCGAATTACCCGCAACTTCAGAGTACTCCATTGCGCTATTGAGGGAACTGACTCTCAGGAAGTTGCCTACGACCCGAAGGTCGGGAGTAATATCATATCAAGTGCACTCGCATCACAAGTGCAACCAGACGAACCCCGGTCCTTCTCCCGTAAGCACCTCAAGTGGATCGACGGCCAAATGATGGAATGCAGAGGAATCATCCGTGTTGTTCCCGTACACATGGGACGCAACAGGATCTTCCTAGACTTCCACATTTTCGATATCCCTAGAGGTGACAACTTCTTCCTGATCGGACAGCCAATAGAGCACCTTGCCAACCCGAACCATGATCGAGCCACGATACAGTTCAAGGTTGGTAAAGAGATCATCCCGGTCAGCCTTGTGCGGTCAGTGAACACTATCGCAGAGGCCCGATCCGAGACAGACCCAGTGGAGAAAGCAGTTAGCTCCGCTCAAGAAGAGCAAGCTCAGTCCTCACAGGCTGAAGAGGCTAACCATTTCATCCAAGAGGCAGAAATGGACGGTTTTATAAAACTCGACGAGGAAGAAAAGCCACAACACCCCCCTCCTGAGTTGAAGCCGCTACCTCCTGGACTTAGATACGCTTTCCTCCACAATGATCGACGCTCGCCAGTCGTCATCAGTGACAAACTGACAGAGAATGAGACTCGGCAGCTTATCACAGTCCTAGAGAAGCACCGGTCTGTCTTCGGGTATTCTCTACAGGACTTGAAGGGGATCAACCCCAGCTTATGCACCCATCGCATACCTATGGAGCCGGACCATACGCCGTCTAGAGAACATCAATGACGGCTGAATGATGCGATGAGGGAGGTAGTCAAGAAAGAAGTGTTGAAGCTTCTGCACGCGGGTATAATCTACCCCGTGCAAGACAGTGAATGGGTCAGCCCAGTTCAAGTTGTGCCGAAGAAGGGTGGAATGACAGTAATCCAGAACGAGAAGAATGAACTTATCCCTCAGAGGACCGTTACTGGATGGAGGATGTGCATCGATTACAGGAAGCTTAACAAGGCTACCCGTAAAGATCACTTTCCTCTCCCCTTCATCGACGAGATGCTTGAGCGGTTGGCAAACCACTCATTTTTCTGCTTCCTTGATGGATACTCTGGTTATCATCAAATTCCTATTCATCCTGATGACCAGAGCAAGACTACCTTCACCTGCCCCTACGGAACATTCGCCTACCGGCGGATGTCTTTCGGCCTATGCAATGCACCTGCTTGATTTCAGTGGTGTATGATGGCGATATTCTCTGACCTGATCGAACAGATCATGGAAGTATTCATGGATGACTTTACCGTCTATGGTAAAACCTTCGATAACTGTCTTGAGCACTAGGAAAGAGTCCTCAAGAGGTGCGAAGAGCATCACCTTATCCTAAATTGGGAAAAGTGCCACTTCATGGTCAGAGAAGGAATTGTGCTGGGACACAAGGTGTCAGAAAGAGGAATAAAGTTGACAAGGCAAAAATAGAAGTTATTGAACAACTACCACCCCCGACGAATGTCAAGGGTGTGCGAAGTTTTCTGGGTCATGCTGGCTTTTACCGAAGATTCATCAAAGATTTCTCCCGGGTAGCCAGACCTCTTACAAGCCTCCTGGCTAAAGAAGCACCCTTCAACTTCAACGAAGATTGCCTTCTCGCCTTCTACACCCTCAAGAAGGCACTTATCTCAGCTCCCATCATACAACCGCCCGATTGGAATCTTCCATTCGAGATCATGTGCGACGCTATCGACTATGCAGTCGGGGCAGTGCTCGGTCAATGCAAGGATAAACAGCATTATGCTATATCTTATGCAAGCAAGACATTGACCGGAGCTCAGTTGAATTACGCGACAACGGAGAAGGAACTCCTGGCAGTGGTGTTTGCCATGGACAAGTTCAGATCTTACTTGGTTGGTGCCAAGGTGATAGTATACACAGACCATGCTGCACTAAAGTACCTCTTGACCAAGAAAGATGCCAAGCCACGACTCATCCGTTGGATTCTGCTCCTTCAAGAGTTTGATTTAGAAATACGAGACAAGAAGGGGACAGATAATTGTGTGGCAGATCATCTCTCAAGAATGCAGGTTCAAGGGTCGGATCTTCCGATCAATGACTATCTCAAAGATGATACTCTCCTCAAGGTCACCACATCCAGTCCATGGTACGCAAACTTGGTAAATTTCATGGTGACTGGATATGTGCCTCCAGGAGAAGACAAAAAGAAGCTAATCTACCTCAGCAGATTTCACCTTTGGGATGACCCCTATCTGTTCAAAGTTTGTGCTGACGGGTTACTCCGACGATGCATCCCTCATGAGGAAACACATAAGATCCTTGATCGTTGCCATTCATCACCGTACGGAGGACACTACGGAATTTTCCGAACCCATGCAAAGGTTTGGCAGAGTGGATTCTTCTGGCCAACCATGTATGGAGACGCCAAGGAATTCGTACGAAGATGTGCCAGGTGTCAGAGACACGGGAATATCAACGCCCGTGATGCTATGCCACTGCAAAATAACCTTCAGTTGGAGATTTTCGACGTGTGGGGAATATACTTTATGGGTCCTTTCCCCGCATCCGAGCAGTGTGAGTATATCCTGGTGGCAGTCGATTATGTTTCCAAATGGGTGGAGGCACTTCCGTGCACGGCAGCCGACTCGAAACATTCAAGGAAGATGTTCGAAGAGATCATCTTTCCCCGTTTTGGAGTACCTCGAGTCGTGATCAGTGATGGAGGATCACACTTCATCGACAAGACGTTCCGGAAGTGCCTAAGCGACTTAGGAGTAGACCACCGAGTGGCTACACCTTACCACCCCCAGACCAGCCGGCAAGCAGAAACATCAAACAAACAAATCAAGAACATTCTGCAAAAGACGGTCAATGCAATGGGGACAGGGTGGAAGCGAAAATTACCGGAAGCACTTTGGGCATATAGAACAGCGTTCAAAACACCGATAGGGATGACTCCCTACCAACTGGTGTATGGCAAGACATGCCACTTACCGGTTGAGCTAGAATTCAAGTCCCATTGGGCGATCAAGAGGTGGAACATGGATCTCCAGACGGCCGGACTCAAAAGAAGAATGCAATTGGCCGAGCTGGATGAATGGAGGGAAAAGGCCTACCACAACACCAAGCTATATAAAGAAAGAACAAAGAGATGGCATGACAAGCACATCAAGATCAAGCATTTCAAGGCGGGAGATCAGGTATTACTCTTTAACTCCCGTATTCGCTTGTTTGGTCTTGGTAAGCTTAGAAGTAAGTGGGAAGGTCCTTTTAGAGTCTTAGATGCCGCCGATCATGGCGCGATAACCCTCCAGGATAATGACGGAAATACTTTCAAGGCCAATGGCCAAAGATTGAAAATATTTCTCGAATCTGAAATGCTGGAGCTCAGAAAGATGGACGTCTATGAGCTAACCGAGATACCTAGTCCAGGTCCGGGCGGGACCTAAAAATGACCCTTATCTAGGATAGATTTCCCTTTTCTATTTTTCTTTTCCTTTTCTTAAACTTTTTCTAGCCAAACCACAAAGACTTTCTGGTAGAAGAGCAAAGGAAGCTTGCACGAAAAATTTCATGGGCTCTCGGGACAAGGCCAGGCCGGCCGGCCTCACCCAGGCCGACCGGCCCAGCACCGGCTCGACTCGAGACGCTCCTCGTTTGAATGAGTCTCGCTGCTATCCTTTCCGAGAATCTGTGGGGTTTGGAAGGGAGGAGCATCGTTTTAAAACGAAAGTCACAGAGTTTTGAAAACAGCAGAAGACAACTAAATGTTCGGAGTCGTAGCAACATCACGTGAAGCCGTCGTGACGTCACTCTGAAGCATCCTCGTCCCAAACAACAGACCAGCCCGGAGGAAGAGTGGTCGGCCAAGTAAGACCGGCAACCATTTCCTCGAGAGCGCTACCTGAAAAGTAATGCCACAAGCAAGGCTGAGTATACTAATACTCAGCAAGACTAACCGTCGGGTGACAGCTACATCACCAACTTCTAGACATGCAAGGCTTTTGGCTGGTGGGTTTGTTTTGCCAAAGAGCGGCTAAGAGTGGATCCTTACTTTCAGTCTTTTAGCATCAAGTTCTAGTTGAGTTAACCATTCTAGGTAAGCAACCTGTACTAGTCAAGCAAGTGGAGCAAGCATTTAAGCAAACATCAAGTTTCTTTCCATCATCATGTTTCACTTCTTACTCAATGCAGCAGCGGGGGACAAAGCGTTTTGTCGGGGACGACCGCGGAGGCAGCGCGCGGCGCATTTAAGGCGCGGGCGCGACCTCGACGTCCGTGTCAGAAGCTGGCTGCCGCGTGGCGGTGCTGTCGGCGCGTGACTTGCGCAGCGCCGGAGAGCGCTGGCAATTCGTCGAACACATGCCGGGCGTCCATTCCAAACCAACTTTTCTCCGAAATTTTGAACTGAAGTTCAAAATCTCCAAAAAGCAAAGTTGTGCTCCAGGTTACCAGCTACAACTTTTGTAAAGGTTGACTTAAGGAAAAGTGAGTGGATTCGAGAGAAAACTGAGAATAAAACAACATGAACTCGGGTGCCAGTCTGCTGTGAACTTCTGTGTTTTGACTGACTTTGACTGGAATTTAAGGTGCCTTCCATTCAAAATCTCGAAATGAGCCAATTGAAAAAAATGTGTCCCGTTAAAAACTGAACAACTTTTGTATTGGTCGATTTTCAAGTTCTTAAGTGAAATCATAATTCGAACCATGCCAACCGTGCAAGGTCAAAGGCTCACCGGGGTGCAAGGGAAATTTTTGGTAGGATTCCTTAAGTGAAAATCTAGGTGAGACCAATTAAACTTAATTAGGCTAAGACAAAAGGTTTAGCAGGTGATTAAGCTAATGAACACCTAGATTGTCACATGTGGAGCTAGGAAGCGGTTCTGCATCTGCTGAGGCGGCCTGATAACCCAACGTCCTTGTTGTCCGGGCCTTTGAGGGTTGGGAGTAGGGTTACTCTGCACTATCTTGTACCTCTGATTTTGGGAACTACCCTGAGCCACAGGTGCCTTTCTTTTCTTTTCTGCTTGGACGACAGCCATAGTGACCTCCTGGGTGATGGCCAGGTTAACAAGCTCATTGTAGGTAGCAGTCCTCATAGGGTTCAGACGCTCTCTGAGTACCAAGGCCTCTGCAGAAATGGTCCATCTTTTTCTGATCCGTGTCAGCATGGATGCCTGTATACTGGCACAGGTTGTTGCAGGCATGGGCAGACTGTGACACAGTCCTAGTGTCTTGGGTCAATGCCAGGAACTCATTTAGTTTCCTCTCAATCAAGCCATCGGGAATATGGTGAGCCATGAAGGCGGCCTTGAAATCTGTCCAAGTCACAACAGTGTTCTCCGGGAGGGTAGCAAGGTGATTTTTCCACCAGATAAGGGTGGGTCCTCTAAGCAGCTGGGCAGCATACATAGCCTTGCTGTCCTCTGAGCACGGCAGGGCAAGCACAGAGAACTTGGATTCCACAGCATGAATCCAGGCGTCAGCATGTAGCGGTTCAGTAGCCTCATGGAAGGTGGGTGGCTGGGTGCACAAAAAGTGCCCATAGCGACCAACTTGGGGTTGAGCATCATGGTGTCCCCCTTGGCGTTGCTGCAGCAGTTGGCACTGCCCATTAAGCATCTCCCGCATCATCTCGGTTTGTGCGACGAAAAACGCCTCCATCGGATTCAGCGGGGGCGGCGGTTGTGGCTGCTGGTTGGCCTGGGCGCCACTGTTTTGCCCAGTGGTGAAGTTGGTATGGCGGGTTGAATCAACCATCTGCAAAATCATTTACCCATCAGCCACATGGCTTTTAAACTCGTTTACAAGATAATCATGTACGAAAACAGTAAATGTCCATCGCAGAAATTTTCCCCACAGCAAGGCTGTCAGAGGAGAAAATTCATATCTCCATGGTTACACGCCCAAAATTTATGATTTTTAGCCAGCAGCTACAAACTTTAGTGAGCTACAACTTTTGTTTATAACTCCAGGTCAGATTCGAACTCTAGCTTGGGCGAAAAAATTCAAAGTTGGCGTCTCTGTCCCTGCTGTTTTCAGAATGGCCGAGGCTCACTAAAACGTGTATCACCAATGGAGCTAAAATTTTGCGAGCATCACCATTATGAAGTTCCTTACAATTTTGGTAATCAACATCCAGCCCAGAAATGAAAGATGCATGCATTAAAAATTCAAACCAGATTCAGCTGCAGAGTTTAGCTGTTACAACCATATCGAACCGACTAACTTTAGGGTCAACTCCTACCCTAAGTTACATCATGGTTAAGCTGCACAAAAGACCTACTCAACTCAAAGCTAGCCTATTACATCACTGTCCAAAAGTAGGCTATGCTGAGGAGTAACACTGCCAACTATCTAGAAGTCGTCGAGGTCGTTGACCGAAGCCTCACTCTCTGCGGGGGAGCTGGGGGCTGCTGGTGGAGGGGCTATATCACTAAGGGTGTCAACCCCGGACATACCCTGGATCTCCTCGGGCTCTATCTCAATATCCATGGGCTCCTCCTCCTCCTCCTCCATCTCTACGTCCTGCTCTATGTTGGCGGTGCAAACGGACGCCAAGATCCACCGCAAGCGCACAGATCATTGTAGCTCTTCCCTTAGAGTATTCCCCCAAGGTTTATCAATCCGTGGATCGACAGCGAACTACCTAGGGTTTTCCATCTAATCTAATAGATCTAATCCTAACATTAAGCGTTGATTGCATAGATAGGGTAAACCTAATAGATATGAATTAATGTATAAAGGTTGATCACATCCACAAATCACAGGCAAAGCTGAAGGTAAACCAAAGATTGACTAAGCCTATCGCCTTCTAGTTATAGCTCTAGCCAAGAACGGTAAACACATCAAGCATCTCATTCGAAGCCTCTTTAAATCACCACCTCTAGTCAAACCCCCGAGAACTACCACCCTACACAGGCCACGCCCTGTCATGACGCTCGTTATCGGCATAGCAATTACAAGGGCACGTTCGAAGAACGTGTTGTACTCCTTGGTAGATCCGGTAAGAACCCCTAGCACCCATGGCTACAAGAACACCCCGAGCAATCTATATCGATTAATAGACTGAAAGCAAAAGCAAACCCAAGCAAGCATAAGATAATAAAGGGAGGCACTTGATTGCTAGTGAATCGGATGACAAGATGATCATTACTCACATGAAGTATTCATTACATCATCACCTCTGAGGCCATACCATGGACGATGAATTATTGGCTCCTGAACTACACCATAGCACAACCACGCAGGGCGGCCATGGCGGCTAGGGATGGCCTAAGCCATTCCCTAGACAACTTCGAGGACTTGCGGCAGCCGTCGTCTCCCTCCGGTGCTCCCTTCTAGGTTTCGCTGACTTCTGGTGAATGGATCATGCCCTCCTCTAGAAGACGAGATATTTATATGCCGAGGAAACCCTAGCTCGAAGGGGAGGCCGAGGCGGCGCAGAAATTTTCTGGGCGGCGCGGCCAAGGTGGCCCTTGGCCGGCCGACCCAAGGTCTTTTTGGCCCACCTCGCTCCCATCTTTTGCGTGCACTTTTCTCTGATGTTCAATATACTGTGTTCCAATTCTTGTGGGCTTTGGACGTCGTTTGCTTCGGGATATGGATGGGTCTTTACGTGTCCTCAGAGTCTGCGCTGGATTTGCCTTGCTCCGGCCTTATCTTCAATTAAACCTTGTCTAGAGGCGGCCCATTGGAGTAGAGCATGAATGGTCTTCGGTTCCTTTGGGCTTCATTAGGGCTTTTGGCCTTCATCTTGCCGTATTATTGCTAGTTCTCAGATTCAGTCCATATTCGCTCCAAAATAGCCAAATACCCTACGTAAACCAATATGCTCCAAGAATATGTGCACAAGTGGAAACGGGGTTATTTCAGTGCCATGTGGCGGGGTTAGTATAAAGATTAGTCCAAAAACATAACCTAGATGGCACTAAAAGTGTGTCATTTAACAGCGCCAACAACCCCCCATGCTTAAACCTTGCTCGTCCTCGAGTAAGTCCAGGAACCTGCTTACCATAGAAATCAGCGTTGCCGAAGATGCCTTCCCTGCACTTAGTTATACACAACTAGACACATTGCTCTCGCAAGTGTTTAGCATTTAAAGTTCAAGTTGTGACCGACTACTTTCCTTTATGGAAGATAGACTAACAATAAAGCACAAGCCACAAATAAATAAATATAATGCTCTCAAACTTAAGCTAACTTCAAACCTTTACCTTGTTCCATTGTGAGGAGTTTTCAAAAACATGCACATCAAACATAAGTGAGGTTCTCTTGCAAAAGTTCATGGAAACTCTCATCTCATCAAGTCACTCCAGCATATACTAGATTATTTTCAACCTATTCTACACATATATGAAAGTGGAAGGCTTATGTGGAGCTTGGTAGGTCAAAACAATCCTAGCAAAACATTATATCTAAAATATTGTCAAATTAAGAGAGAAATCTAATGGATTTACCGAGAATTGTCAAAAAGGCCATGAGAAAATAAATGTTGGAGAAGGAGAGAGATGGAACACACACTTTTTAGATGTTGGACATGTGCAAATGGCAAAGGGTGACAATGAGGCACAAATGAAGTCCGCGTTATTGGATTGCAAATGGTTGGAATAAATGAGTATGGAATATATCTTCTAGGCACCAAGAATTTAATGAAACAAAAGAACTAAGGAGCATTTTTATTTTTATTTTCTTTCTTTTCTTCATTTTTTCTTTGTTCTTCTTTCTTTTCAGTTTTTTCTTCTTTATTTTTCTTTTATGCTCCTTAGAACCTTTTGTAACATGACACCTACTCAGCGGTAGTCAGAGAAATGCTATGACTCCTTCCCCTATGCTTGAACGGTTGCTCGTCCTTGAGCAAATGAGTTGAAAATTAAATGATCGTTGAGTAGAGTATGAAATCTTCTAATCTTGCAGAGAATGACTTGAATCTTCAGAAGGCACACCCACAAAAATTTTCGAGGCCAACAGGGGTAAAAACACCCCTGGTCGCGCGGCCGAGAGGGTCTCTGGCCGCGCCGCCCTGGCTGTTCTCGCCTCTGTTTCTTCTTATTTTTCTCCAGTATTCTTGTAGAGTCCTTCCAAATGTATATTCTTCGTTTGATGCCTCTGTGTTGTCAGAACCTCCATCGAAATAATTTTCCATACTCAATATTTAGGTTGTCGTCAAGGAGGTAATCACAAAAATATATTTTTGGTTTAGGTTGGATGCCCAGCGAGGTTTGTGAAATTTCTGATGTGGAGACTCACAATGCATGGACAGAAAGGCTAGCAAAAAGAAGTTACACAAAACGGAATGGTCAGTTTCTTAGTCTCGTACCAAAGAAATCAATCCTATTCCAACTCATCAAAATATAAGTTTGCAATCTAAGGGTTTCATCATGAAAGAACATGCATATATATAGGCATTGGTAGGTAGAACTTTGCAAAAGACTCATGAATGTAGATAGCATAAGATTTAAGTTTTAAATAAAAACAACACAAGGCTTAAGGTCATCGGTAAACTTAAATCACGGAGCAATCATAGAGTATGTGGGTCTAGAAATTAGTCATTTAACCTCCATAAATTAAAGAGTCGGTATTTATGTCAATTTATATCAATTTAATTGAGATCAATTAGTCAAATCATATACAACATAGTGTAGGTAAAACAAAGCGGCAACTTTCATCACTTCTCCATAAGCAAAGCATAAACAAATGATATCATCGTGGTGAGAACAAATGTGGTGGTGATTAATATTTATTCAAACAAAAAAAAACTAGGTTGTCCTCCTAGTAGCCATGTTATTAACAAGAGAGATATACAATGGTTTTCTACACTAAGGTCGATGACATGTATATGTACAAGCATTTAGAAAACAATGGACAAATAGAAGGTTGAGGGAGAGTTACCGTCCTTTTCGATGCTCATAGTGAAGTGTTGCGTGCCTCCCCCATGCTTAGCATTGTGCTTATCATGGAAGAAAAGTTTTGAGCATCTCGTGGTGATCCTTGTACTCCAAGTGGCTTGTCTCCTCTCGTCCTGCAAATCTTCCCCCATGCTTAGCTGTTGACGGCCGTTATATGCCATTATTGGTCGTCAACCCTGGCATAAAACAAACACCAAACTAGACATAGGGGTTTAATTCTAACTATTTCCACTAGCTTTAGTGAATTGTTGATTTCAGGAGGCCACATCTGGATACAACGATAAAAACATGCAAAATACATATAAAAGTGGCACCATTGGAATGCACCATTGCGAAGGCCTCGTCGAGACGATCGAAATGGATATTTGGATGACCCAATTCGGAGTCCGTACGAGAAAGTTACGGCTCCGGGAAAATCGCCGGCGAAACCTGCCAGGCCGGTCGGCCTGACTTAGGCCGATCGGCCTGGACAAGGCCGGCCGGCCAGCAATCCTCCCCAAAAGGCCCTAAGCTTTGCACAATGGCCTTAGGGAGTCACCAATGGACCCCCAAGCAAGGAATTGACTAGCATGGATGAAATTAAGACCGAAATGATAGAGCTGGAGTGCCCGATCTTTCGGTGAGTGGAGGATAATTTCGACTTGGGCGGAAGTAGACCCTCACGATCCGACTACGACGAGTGAACCTGAAGCGCCAATGCAATCACTGAACCAACTTCCTATGGTTACCGACCCTGTTGAAGCAAGATTAGCCTGATCACGAAGATCAATTCCTGTGCGCAATCGAAGAACGAACAAGAACGAGAGGCGAGCAATCTTATTATCACTCGAAGGTGGAGTTCTGAATCACGAGGACAACATGTATTTGTGCGGCCGTGAATGTAGCTAAAAGCTAGATGTAAAACAAAACTCAAGGATGCTAATGACAGCTATAGGGTTTAATAGCATGGCCACAAGGGAGTTGGGGTCGTGCTACAACCCTAGGACGCGTCCCTAATGGACCCAACTCGATACACGGCCCATTGGGCCAAAATAAGGTGACGCAACACCTTGGACAGAAAACAGTCCGACTCAAAATAATGATTGCGGCCGCCTCGGTGAAGATATGACGGTGATTCTGGATCCATCTGAAAGTAAACTTGATAAGCTTTCCATCAAGTACTTGATCGCCCAAAACGGAGTCCGGATGAAGTCGTGGTGGCCGTCACAAGTTGACGTTCGTGCGCAGTCCGAATCCAGCCACATATCCTTCATTCTTTAGCACCATGACGTAGTTCAACTCTCTTGCACGAGCCCGAGTGATTGGCCCTGAAGGTGGTGCTTGGGGTGAAGGTGCTGCTGGTGTAGATGTACTGGTGATGTCCTCATCATCCTCTCCTTCTTGAACTGAAGTCGTCCTCGACGGCAACTCCTCATCCTCGCCCGCATATGGTTTCAAATCTGCAACATTGAAACTAGTGGAAACACCAAACTCCGCAGGCAGGTCAAGGACATAAGCATTATCATTAATCTTGGTTAGCACTTTAAAAGGACCAGCAGCACGAGGCATTAATTTAGAACGACGCAAAGTAGGAAAACGATCCTTCCACAAATGCAACCAAACCATATCACCGGGTTCAAAAGTAACATGTTTTCTTCCTTTACTACCAGCAACTTGATACTTAGCATTAGTAGCAGCAATGGTTTGTTGTGTTTGTTCATGTAGGTTAATCATATGGTCAACATGTTCAACGGCATCAATATGTGGGGCGTCCACAGCATCAAGCGAAAATAAATCAATAGGCGCCCGAGGAATATAACCATAAACAATCTGAAAAGGGCACATCTTTGTAGGAGAATGTGTTGCATGATTATAAGCAAACTCAACATGAGGTAAACAATCTTCCCAATGGTTCAGATTTTTATCCAAAACAGCCCTAAGCATGGTTGACAAAGTTCTATTGACCACTTCAGTTTGTCCATCAGTTTGTGGGTGACAAGTTGTGCTAAACAGCAATTTAGTGCCTAATTTGTTCCAAAGAGATCTCCAAAAGTGACTTAGAAACTTAGCATCCCGATCAGACATAATTGTTCTAGGAACACCATGTAAACGAATAATCTCCCTAAAGAACAATTCAGCAACATTACTAGCATCATCAGTTTTATGACAAGGAATGAAATGAGCCATTTTAGAGAATCTATCAACAACCACAAAAATGCTATCCCTCCCCTTCTTAGTTCTAGGCAATCCCAAAACAAAGTCCATAGAAATATCAAGCCAAGGTAAAGTAGGGACAGACAAAGGCATATACAAACCATGGTTGTTCAAACGTGACTTAGCTTTTTGACATGTAGTGCATCGTGCAACCAAGCGCTCAACATCAGGACGCATCCGAGGCCAAAAGAAGTGGGCGGACAGCACCTCAAGCGTTTTGTAAATGCCAAAATGTCCCATTAGTCCGCCTCCATGAGCTTCCTGTAACAACAAAAGACGAACCGAGCTAGCTGGAATACACAGCTTGTTAGCGCGAAACAGGAACCCATCCTGCATGTGAAATTTCCCCCATGGTTTACCAGTCATACAATGTTTATAAGCATCTTTAAAATCATTATCATCGACATATTGATCCTTCATAGTGTGTAAACCAAAAATTTTAAAATCCAATTGTGACAGCATATTATATCGGCGAGACAAAGCATCAGCAATCACATTGTCCTTCCCGTTCTTGTGTTTAATGATGTAAGGAAAAGACTCAATGAATTCTACCCAATTAGCATGACGACGGTTCAGATTAGTTTGGGTACGAATATGTTTTAAAGCCTCATGATCAGAATGGATTGTAAACTCACGATGCCAGAGATAGTGCTGCCACGTTTGCAAAGTACGCACTAAAGCATAAAGTTTTTTATCATAAGTAGAATATTTCAAACTAGCACCGCTTAATTTTTCACAGAAATAAGCAACCGGTTTTCCTTCTTGTAACAGAACAACACCTAACCCAATACCACTGGCATCACATTCGAACTCAAATATTTTACCAAAATCAAGCAATTGCAAAAGAGGAGCATGTGTTAACTTATCTTTCAAAGTAGTGAAGGCGAGCTCCTGGGAATCAGTCCAAGTAAAAGGCACACCTTTCTTTGTAAGCTCATGTAGAGGTGCTGCAATAGAGCTAAAATCTCGTACGAATCGACGGTAGAAACCTGCAAGCCCAAGAAAACTCTGAATCTGCGTGACCGTCGTCGGTGTAGGCCATTCCCGAATTGCATCAATCTTGCTGCTATCCACCTCAATACCCTGTGGAGTAACAACATAACCAAGAAACAAAACACGTTGTGTGCAGAAGATGCATTTTTCCATGTTAGCAAACAAGTGAGCAGCACGCAACGCATTAAAAACAGCACGCAAATGTTCTAAATGCTCTTCCATAGACTTGCTGTAAATCAAGATATCATCAAAATATACAACAACAAACAAACCTATGAAAGGCCTGAGAACTTCATTCATCAAACGCATAAAAATGCTGGGAGCATTAGTCAAACCAAACGTCATAACCAACCATTCATATAAGCCAAATTTAGTTTTAAAAGCCGTTTTCCATTCATCTCCCAATTTCATTCGAATCTGATGGTAACCACTACGCAAATCAATCTTAGTAAAAATAATGGCACCACTAAGCTCATCTAGCATATCATCAAGGCGTGGTATAGGATATCGATAACGAATGGTGATGTTATTAATAGCACGACAATCTACACACATACGCCACGATCCATCCTTCTTTGGAACAAGTAACACTGGAACGGAGCAAGGACTAAGAGACTCACGAATGTACCCTTTGTCAAGCAACGCCTGGACCTGGCGCTGAATCTCTTTCGTCTCGTCGGGATTTGTGAGGTACGGGGCGTGATTCGGAAGCTGTGCGCCGGGAATGAAGTCAATCTGGTGCTCAATGCCACGAAGTGGAGGTAGTCCCAATGGTAAATCTTTGGGAAAAACATCAGCGTACTCCTGCAAAAGGTTAGCAACCGCAGGGGGAATATCCAAAGATGGTACATCATCAAGTGAAACGAGCACACTAGAACATACAAGAGCATAGCAAGGTAGCTCATAAACACAAAGATCAACAAAATCAGCACGTGCAGCAAATAAAACAGGCGCATTCAACTTGATTTCAGAAGGTGATGGTACAAGCTGTTTAGCATTTTTAGCGGCTCGAGCAAGGTCATCTTAACAATTTGTTCAGGTGTCATGGGATGTATAATTATTTTCTGACCTTTAAACATGAGAGAATAATGATTCAAACGACCATGATGCAAGCTATCAGTATCATATTGCCAAGGTCTACCAAGTAACAAAGAACAGGCCTCCATAGGAATAACATCACAATCAACAAAATCAGAATAGGCACCTATGGAGAACGGAACACGTACCGATTGTGTTACTTTAATCTTTCCACCATCATTAAGCCACTGAATATGATAGGGATGCGGATGCTTACGGGTGGGTAAGGACAACTTCTCTACCAGCGTAGTACTCGCCAAGTTGTTGCAGCTACCGCTGTCAATGATGATGTGAATCGACCGCTCCTGCACAACACCCTTTGTATGGAAAAGAGTGTGTCGCTGATTTTTCTCTGGCGGGGCGACCTGTGTACTAAATACACACTGCACAACAAGACTTTCATACCTATCTGCGTCACTAGGAGTAGCATGGACCGCCTCATTATCTGCATGGTTAGTGGCAATCATAGTATGGTGAGGTTCATCGGAATCACTAGCAGAAGAGTACTCACCATCGTCACGTATGATCAAAGCACGGGTGTTGGGGCAGTCCCGAATCATGTGCCCAAAGCCTTGGCAACGAAAACATCGAACATCTCGTGTACGTCCTAAGGAAGAAGCTGCGCCTGGGGGTGCTGCAGGTTTCGTCGTCTTCTCACGCGGCGTAGTGCTAGGTGTAGAAGGTGCTGGAGTGAAAGACGTAGAGCTGGACGACGGGCTTCTTCCTGCAAAAGGGTTAGTATATGTCTTCGAACGGCGTCCCTGCACTTCACGTTCGGCTTTGCAAACATATCCAAATAACGTGGTCATATCATTATACTCCTTATAATCAAGTATATCCTGAATTTCCCTGTTCAACCCACCACGAAATCGTGCCATAGCAGTATCATCCTGTTCAAATAAACCACAACGAATCATACCCTTGTGTAACTCTTGGTAATACTCCTCAACGGATCGTTGGCCTTGCTGGAATCGCTGCATGGTGTTAAGCAAATCTCGGGCATAATAAGAAGGAACAAAATGATGTCGCATAGCAGCTTTTAATTGAGCCCAAGTAGATGGAACAGCAGTGGGATGTTTGAGTTTATATTCACGCCACCAAATTAAAGCAAACTCAGTAAATTCACTAATAGCAGCCTTAACTTGAGACGTAGCAGGAATATCATGACATGAAAATTTTTGTTCTACCTCTAACTCCCAATCAAGATATGCAGCAGGATCATACTTGCCATTAAAGTAGGAATCTTAGATTTAATCTTTGCAAATGAATCATTAACCGGATTACGTACCATACGGCGGGCATGAGGTTGGCGGTCTCCATCCTCATATTCCGTGTCACCACCATAGCCCTTCTGCAATTCCGTGAGCGTCGCATTTATCGTCGTGAGCGTCGTGTTCATCGCGTCAAGTCGGGCCGTCAAGGTGTCAAACGTACACTTGGCGGCTGTCTGAGCAAGGTCCTGCTGGTCGAGACGCTCGTTGGATGAAGAGATGGCGGAATCAACCTTCTCGTGCAGCGTCTTTATGTCGTCTTTAAGTCCATCAAGGTCAGCCCGCATGCCTTGCAGCTTGGAGTCCATCTTGTCGTCGTCTCCTGACATGGTTAGCGCAAACACAAGAAAAACAGATCCTACGACAACAAAGGTGTGGGTGGAAAGCTCACAAAGATGCTGCGATCAAGTTCTTATCCGTTCTTACCAAGCAACAGGGGCGATCGCAGACAACAAGTAGCACCTGTGAAAGATTGGAGCAGCGATTGCATGGAGAAACAAAAGTGTGCTCGTCGTAGGAATATGTGTAGTTCTGGGTAGGCTGCACTCAAGTCAAGGATTAGCACAATCAAACAATAAATGCAAAGCTGAATAATAGTGCTAAACACGTAACAAAGCTGCTGGAAACAAGTGCCACCCGCGATGGATCAAGCAAGGGCAACAAGGAAGTGGGGTGCAGAAACAGAAAATCTCCCGGGCCGCGTTACGCTGTGTAAACGGCGTTTTTTGGCCTCGAAACTGACTTCACCTGGCGCTACGCGGGGTGCCCCGTATAGGAAATTTCGTAAGCTTTCCGGAAAAAAAAGAACGCTGAAATCGGAGATCCGAGCGAAAAGTCATGGCCGTTACAAAACAGGTGTTCGTAACGACACAAAACTGCCAAACGAAAAACCGAGCTTTCCAAAAACGAACTGCTCTTTCCTTTTTTTTAATTATTTCCTTTGTCTTTCTTCTCACAACTTTCCTTTTTTTTATTTCCATTTTTTTGTCTTTTCTTTTTTTTCTTTCCTTTTTTTCTCTCTTTCCTCAAACAGAAACACGAAACCGAGTAGGGTTCGGTTGGATCGGCGGCGCGTGGAGTGCGGCTTGGGCAAGGAAAACGAAACCGAGTAGCGTTCAGTTGGAGGGGGGTAACGGCGTGGTAACACGGCGTGGTGGTGGCGGCGTGGTTTTGTAGGGTTCGTGGTGATGATGACGGCGGCGACGGCGCTGGTGGTGATGATGATTGCGGCGGCGGTGGCGCTGGTGGCGAGGTAGAACGGCGGCGGCGGCGGTGGTGGAGATGGAAAGCGACGGAAGCACAAAGTGACCAGCAACAAATTAACGCGAAGCACACAAATTCAACAACGTAAATTACTGAAAGAAAGTGCAAGGCGAAGAAAGGTTTTGGGACAATGGTCTAACATGAATTTTTTTTGGTTTTGTGGACTGTAGGTAATGGAACAACACTCGATAAAAACTCACCGATCAACCTGGAAAGCTGATACCACTTGGTAGAGCTGGAGTGCCCGATCTTTCGGTGAGTGGAGGATAATTTCGACTTGGGCGGAAGTAGACCCTCACGATCCGACTACGACGAGCGAACCCGAAGTGCCAATGCAATCGCTGAACCAACTCCCTGTGGTTACCGACCCTGTTGAAGCAAGATCAGCCTGATCACGAAGATCAATTCCTGTGCGCAATCGAAGAACGAACAAGAACGAGAGGCGAGCAATCTTATTATCACTCGAAGGTAGAGTTCTGAATCACGAGGACAGCACGTATTTGTGCGGCCGTGAATGTAGCTAAAAGCTAGATGTAAAACAAAACTCAAGATGCTAATGACAGCTATAGGGTTTAATAGCACGGCCACAAGGGAGTTGGGGTCGTGCTACAACCCTAGGACGCGTCCCTAATGGACCCAACTCGATACACGGCCCATTGGGCCAAAATAAGGTGACGCAGCACCTTGGACAGAAAACAGTCCGAATCAAAATGACGATTGCGGCCGCCTCAGTGGAGATATGACGGTGATTCCAGATCCATCTGAAAGTAGACTTGATAAGCTTTCCATCAAGTACTTGATCGCCCAAAACGGAGTCCGGATGAAGTCGTGGCGGCCGTCACAAGTTGATGTTTGTGCGCAGTCCGAATCCAGCCACATATCCTTCATTCTTTAGCACCATGACGTAGTTCAACTCTCTTGCACGAGCCCGAGTGATTGGCCCTAAAGGTGGTGCTTGGGGTGAAGGTGCTGCTGGTGTAGATGTACTGGTGATGTCCTCATCACGAAAGGCCTAAGCCATGGATTGGAGGGTCCATCTACCTAGGATTCTCGGACGGCTTCAAATCAACGCAACCAAAACCGCCTCAAAGGACAACATGCAACCGTTGATGAGCGAGTCGGTGCAACAGAGGGCCGAGAGGAGCCAGGGCTTGGCCAAACGACCTCCCCTAGGCCGGCCGGCCTCCAACTGTCACAACCGTCGCCAATCCCTCAACTACCGACCTCAGGACATCATCACGAGCGTCCACAAGAAAGACGGTGCCAGGTGGCGAGAATCCCAGGCCGAACGGCCTAAGTGAGGCCGGCCGGCCCACTTTCGTGGCGGTTACGCCTCCCCTTTCACGTGGAAGCTAAGCAAGCATGTGGCTTAACATTTACGCTGGCTTCCATGCTTGGGAGGCAATAAAAGGTGCCCTTCACCCCCACTCAAGATCACGTCGAAATACAAGAGAAGAAGCTCCAAGGCGAAGCGTTGCCACTCCTAGCCTTAGAAAATAGGAAGAGAGGCGAGGTGAGAGTTCGGGGGAGGAGCCGGAGGTGTCTGCTCTTCCTCTACTTTGTACCTCGGCGGATGCAGTTCATCTTCGAGTGACTACATCCGGTCTTGTCTGGTAACTTTGGTTCCCTCTAATTAATCAAGCATTTACTCTTACTTACTTTTGTTTCCTAGTTCCTTGTTCACTACTTAGTAGTGGGTGCTTTGCTCTGACGTCGAGTGAAGTAGTAATTATTAGTGTACGCGCGGTGCCTAGACTAGTCGTTACCTTGGTTTGCACCCAGTTCAACGGAATAGCTGTGGTAGCCGGCAGGTGGTGACAACCCTGTCCGGCCGACGCAATCCACCATGTTAGTTCTGGTCTGTAGGACTTAGGGGTAGGCGGTACCACTCCCCTTCTCATCCCTTTCTGTGAGTGGTGGTGTCTCAGGCGCCCGAAGTAAACTATCGTTAGTAAGTTAGTATTGCTTGATCAGAGGAATAACCGTGTTGCTACACAAGTACCCTCTCTACCCTCGTCCCATTTACCTCTTCTCTTCGTCGTCATCCATATCCACATTTATCCCTTCGGACGAACTAATTAAGGATTAGTACACTTCACGCTCCCCGTGGAAATCGATACTCTTGAATACTCCCGGGTGAAAGCTACATCGGTATCCGTACGCTTGCGGATTTATCTGTAGGTCATAAGAAATACCAACAAGCTTTTTGGCGCCGTTGCCGGGGAACGGTAGCTGTTCTTATCCCGAACCTAGTTCGTCCACATATCATCCACCTACCATCATGAATTCAACTCCTACCTTATATCAATTCTCAGCTCCAAAAGTTGAAGATCTGGAGCCACCACCATCATCTCACCCCCTAAAAAGCTCTGGCTATGAAATACACACAGAATTCATAGCCAAGATCAAAGAGAATCCATTTTCTAGAGCTGAAGGGGAGAATCCTTATGTTCACTTACGGGAATTTGAGCAAATTTGCTCATGTCTCGTAATTACAGGGATGTCCCAAGAAACTCTGAAATGGAAGTTGTTTTCTTTCTATTTGACAGGTCGAGCAAAGAAATGGTGTGATCACTATCGTGAGAGAGTGTAGGGAAGTTGGGAGACACTACGAGATAGATTCTGCCTAACCTTCTTCCCTGAATCTCGGGTCGCTGACCTTCAAATCGAGGTCCTTACCTTCAAAAAAGGGAAGGAGAATCACTAGGGGCTGTTTGGGCTCGATTTACCTATCTTATGGCCACGGGACCTGACCTAGGGATCCCTGAACCCATCCTTCTAATACATTTTAGAAGAGGCCTCGAAATCGAATCAGCCGAATTCCTACATTCGTCCTCAGGAGGATCTTTCACTCATTTGACACCCAGTGAGGGGAGGGCCATTCTAGACAAAATTGTAGAGAACACCCCTTACATTGGGATCTATGATGAATTCCCGGAAGAAAATCCTGAGGAGGCCATAGAAGAGACATCCGCGTCGGGAGATGTGAAAGCATCACAAGAATTCACACCGATCGTAGCACATCTCTCTGATACTCTCCCTGAACCAACACCCTCGTATGATCATCGTCAACCTTTCCTCTATTCTATGTTCGACGATGATGAATCCATAGCATACGGTGATGCCCCATCATCACCAGGGAAAGAAGATGATGCTTATAGAGAAACTGAGGTAATGACCTCTGACCCCCAAAAAGAATCCTTGTCCAATACTGAGCAACATAAAAAAGGATTCACCATCGCATAACCCGGATTTTGAATTCTTAAAGGACAAATTCGGATCCTCTAGAGGGGATTCACCACCCCTTAATCCGGAGACTCAATTCTCGGAAGATGAATTTGAATTTTCTGATGAGGAGTTCAAAGCTTCTGTCTCGTCAAACCCCTCAGAGTTCCAAGAATTACATCAATCTCAAAATCTTTTCTGTGACTCCGAGGAGAATATTTGCCTTCTTGACCCAGAAAAATCAAAGGACTTCCATATCGAAGGAAAAGATACGCCTCAAGAGTACTACAAGCTCAATTTCGAAAACGTTTGCTCTGTTGACACTCCTGAGGTAGCAAATTCCATGTTGGGTTCGGAAGGAAATGATTAGTATGGAGAATTCATCTTTGAAAAATCAAAAGATCCATGTTTTTCTGTGAAAACTCCATCTCCTCCCGCTATTAGTACACACGACGACTCCAACCACTGCCTATCTTATCAAGACGATTTCAAAAGAGTGGTTATGGATGATTTTGTTTATCATAAATATTGCAAATCTCGTCGTGGTTTGTTGCACTAACCTTGTAGCTAAAAGCTTCAAGACACATCAAAAATTGGTGATAAGACGGGAACGACATCACCAATGGTGCCTGCAAGAGAATGTTCCCAAGGTCAAGCTTATTACCATAAACAAAGCACTGCCGGGAGATAGCCCGGATGATCAGTATTCATTTCCCTTTTGAATAAAAAGCAAGATCATGTCTTTAGGATAAAGTTGTCCTTTGGGTATTTTTGGTTGCTAACCATTTCAGGTAGAGATCAAGAAGAACGATGGATAAGTGAAGCCTAAGAGCATGAGAGCTACATCAACTACAACACCTTAGTACGTCTTGGTGAGGGAACATTATGAAGGGAAGCTTGAACTCCACACACTTGATTTGTGTTGCCGAGCAATCCAAACTCCAAGTCTGGGGGAGGTATGTGAGTATCCCAAGTAAAGTTCCTTTCATGCCAAACTTTCTTTGGTTTGGAGATGGTGTTTGTTCGTGCATCTTGCCAAAAAAAACACAATAAAACTTGAATAAAGGATCCCCGGTTCTTGAACTAGTAGAGCCCCTCTTTTGTTTCCACTTTTTGGTTTTGAATAACAGTACCAGCACAAGTACAAGTGTGGGGGAGATCTCTCAAGCTCATCATCAACATACACATTTGAGGCTCCCCATGAAGGTGTCGCACAACATCGACTGCGCTAACATGACAAGAAAAAAAAAGCGATGGTATGTGCACTCCACCTCTCGCTCCTTAATTCATGAGTTTGATTGAATTTCAATCCCTATCATTAAAATCAATCTCAAGATAAAATAATTCACCCTGCTATGCCTACGCTTCATGTTCCCATGTTTGGCTTGCATATGTTTTATTCCTCGCTTCATCTTGCCACTTGTGAATAAATATTTCTAGGGAACCATGTTCATCTAAGTAGTTGATGTTTGAGATATGGTTTGATGACATGATCTTCACTCTCATGTTTAAGTGCTTGGGAAATTTATTTGAAAATTTGAAAACCCTTTTGCAAAGCTCCTCTTTGATATGCCAAAGTCCTGCCAAAGCCATATGTTGAGTTATCTTGAAAACCATGTACACATATGCTACTTGTCATTGCATTGAGCTTTGTCAAATTGTTGCGACCCTTATGAGAATTCTTTTCATGCTTTCATGATCAAGATCACGTACACGTTTATCCCCCTTTCTATACTTCTACACTGGAAGTTAGCATTGTATCATTCATCCATCCATTCCACAAATTTAATGCTCCATCATGTATGTGCAAGTCTCACTCCTCAGTATTGTTACAAAAGAGACATGGCTATCGAAGAAAAAATATATATGGACACATGAAGGTCCACGCAAAAAAAGGAAAAAAAGAAAAAAAAGAAAAAAAAAGTTGGACACATGAAGGTCCAAGAAAGAAAAAAAATTTGATAGCCATGTTCTCAAAAGATTTTATTTAAAGGAGAGAGACCACACACAAAGGAGTTGTTTATTCCATCCACCATCCATCATACCCATACACGTGCACATCTTGATCCGATTGTATGATTTGATTTCTTCTTGGATCCACTCTTTGACTTTGCAATACATGTGATGCAAGTATGCCTCATTTTCATACCCTACCTTGAGCTCCACATATAGCCATCTTTAGAAGTAGGATGAAGAAAGGAAAGTTAATGCCTTGGTGAGGATATATACGCATTGAGAGATCCGAGAGAATCAAATGAGGAGCAATGCAAAGGTTTGTTTTTGAAAACTTATTGAAAAATCCCATGCTACTTGACACATGGAGTTAAAGTGATTTGATTCACGACCGTTCCATTCCTCAACTACTCAAGATGGCATGATAGACACTACAAAATTCACAAAGTATGGCTTGGAATATTTCATATGCTTGTTCCATTTCCTTGGATGTCATGTGTCGTCTTAGTCCCTACTCCTCGCTCGAGGACGAGCAAGGGTCTAAGTGTGGGGGTGTGTTGATGGCCGTTATATGCCATTATTGGTCGTCAACCCTGGAATAAAACAAACACCAAACTAGACATAGGGGTTTAATTCTAACTATTTCCACTAGCTTTGGTGAATTGTTGATTTCAGGAGGCCACATCTGGATACAATGATAAAAACATGCAAAATACATATAAAAGTGGCACCATTGGAATGCACCATTGCGAAGGCCTCGTCGTGATGATCGAAATGGATATTTGGATGACCCAATTCGGAGTCCGGTCGAGAAAGTTACGCCTCCGGGAAAATCGCCGGCGAAACCTGCCAGGCCGGTCGGCCTGACTTAGGCCGATCGGCCTGGACAAGGCCGGCCGGCCAGCAATCCTCCCCAAAAGGCCCTAAGCTTTGCACAATGGCCTTAGGGAGTCACCAATGGACCCCCAAGCAAGGAACTGACAAGCATGGATGAAATTAAGACCGAAAGGCCTAAGCCATGGATTGGAGGGTCCATCTACCTAGGATTCTCGGACGGCTTCAAATCAACGCAACCAAAACCGCCTCAAAGGACAATATGCAACCGTTGATGAGCGAGTCAGTGCAACGGAGGGCCGAGAGGAGCCAGGGCTAGGCCGAACGGCCTCCCCTAGGCCGGCCGGCCTCCAACTGTCACAACCGTCGCCAATCCCTCAACTACCGACCTCAGGACATCATCAGGAGAGTCCACAAGAAAGACGGTGCCAGGTGGCGAGAATCCCAGGCCGAACAGCCTAAGTGAGGTCGGCTGGCCCACTTTCGTGGCGGTTACGCCTCCCCTTTCGCGTGGAAGCTAAGCAAGCATGTGGCTTAACATTTACGCTGGCTTCCATGCTTGGGAGGCTATAAAAGGTGCCCTTCACCCCCACTCAAGATCACGTCGAAATACAAGAGAAGAAGCTCCAAGGCGAAGCGCTGCCACTCCTAGCCTTAGAAAATAGGGAGAGAGGCGAGGTGAGAGTTCGGGGGAGGAGCCGGAGGTGTCTGCTCTTCCTCTACTTTGTACCTCGGCGGATGCAGTTCATCTTCGAGTGACTAGATCCGGGTCTTGTCTGGTAACTATGGTTCCCTCTAATTAATCAAGCATTTACTCTTACTTAATTTTGTTTTCTGGTTCCTCGTTCACTACTTAGTAGTGGGTGCTTTGCTCTGACGTCGAATGAAGTAGTAATTATTAGTGTACGCGCGGTGCCTAGACTAGTCGTTACCTTGGTTTGCATCCAGTTCAACGGAATAGCTGTGGTAGCCGGCAGGTGGTGACAGCCCTGTCCGGCCGACGTAATCCACCATGTTAGTTCTAGTCTATAGGACTTAGGGGTAAGCGGTACCACTCCCCTTCTCATCCCTTTCTGTGAGTGGTGGTGTCTCAGTCGCCCGAAGTAAACTATCGTTAGTAAGTTAGTGTTGCTTGATCAGAGGAATAACTGTGTTGCTACACAAGTACCCTCTCTACCCTCGTCCCATTTACCTCTTCTCTTCGTCGTCATCCATATCCACATTTATCCCATCAGATGAACTAATTAAGGATTAGTACACTTCACGCTCCCCGTGGAAATCGATACTCTGGAATACTCCCGGGTGAAAGCTACATCGGTATCCGTACGCTTGCGGATTTATTTGTAGGTCATAAGAAATACAACATAAGCGTAGAAGAAGAAAGCGAATCGTCACATTGTTCTTGAAATCCTATTGCCATGTCTGGAGATTATCTTTTGCTCCTTCACCTTTGTTCCCTTAATTGTTCTCTACTTCTTGTTGTCTCTAATCATTGTCCCAATCATTCTTCACATCATTCTCACCTCCTTCCGCGTTCTCCTTCATTTTTCATCTTCCACGAATTTTTCTTCATCATTCAGAACATAACATGTACTGAAATATTGCTCCACTGCAAAGTACTCAAAATTATCTTTCCAACAAGTTCTCATTCGCCCAAAACGGATTCCGGACAAGAGAGTTATGCTATTTTTACTCCGGAGACGTAATCTGTCCCGAGCTGATTTCAGCACGGCAGCACTCAATGTTTTCGCCATAACTCCCTGCTCGGGTCTTTAAATCCCTTGATCTTGGATGCATTGGAACGACAACTTGATGGTGCTTCTGAATATTCATTTTTTTCTTGTTGTACATCTCTGCACATGTGCTTAAAATTGATGAAAACAGTAGCATTCCTTTCGTGATTGGGCGGTGTCTATGATTTTGGTTTCTACTCTTTGATTACAAATTCTTGGGAGTGTTTCATCATTCCTGCAAAACAATTCAAGTGTGTACACTACCCCCAAGGTGACGGTCAGGAGTACTCACCGCTATACAAATGTCAACAAACCAAAGACTTCCCTAAGACCTTAACTTGTGGCATAGCTAGCTTAGTAAAAGTCAATCCTAATGAGTGTTCATGTGTGCAAATGCAAGGTGTGTATGCAAGAAAGAGGAAGGTATATAAACAAAGCAATATTTACACCTAGTTCTAAACACCATGTTTATAACTAGGCTGCTGAATTTCTCCATAGACATAAAAACTTATTAACCAAGGTCAAAATGAAGACCAGGTGTGTCCGAGGACCGGTGGATGGTCGCTTCCTGGTGTGATTAGTAATCGACAACGTGGTGTGGATTGACGTTTGCCTTGGCTCAAGTATTGCAGGTGTAGAATGCGGCTTGGTTGCATTGGTGTAGGTGAAGAACAGGCGCGAAAGGTCTTAGCCATTGCGGCCTCCAGGGAGTGGAGAGACAAGTAGGCTTGGTTCGAGGGACCCGGTGGCCAGATGGACCAAGTGCGGTTCATATGGTGGCAAGAACGAGCAAGGGAACGTGGTTCCAGTGCGAGGTAGCGGCTCATGACCGAAGCTCGTATGCGGACATGAAGCCGGTGCAAGGTAAGTGGCTCACAACCGAAGCTTGTAGGCGGGGTTTGGTGGTTTGGCCAAAAGACCATCAGGTGGACAGTTTCCTTTGGGTTGGGGCTCAAAACCAAGGCCGAGGACTCGTCATGGCGAAAGCGGGCCGTGGGCTGCTAACCTAGCCTGGGGCACCCCCCTGGGCCGGTTTAACCGGCCCCCCTGGGTAGGCCCGTGAGGCGTCGAGGAGCTCGATCTGGAGGACTTGCGGCGTGATTGCAAGGGTTGCGTCGGAGGAAAGCAAGCTTGCAGTGGAAGGTGTCCCAGCCGGAAATATCTTCGATTCAAATGTCAAATTTGCCCCTGAGGGGTATGTGTCACTTAGGGGCAGTTGAGTCATTAGAGCACCACCACTTGGACTATAAATAGGCACCCTAGGGGTTGGTGGCTGCTATCTATTTCTCTAGTTTATTTTCCCTTGCACTTGAACTATTTTCCTTTAGGTTTTCCTTTCTAGTTTCCCATAGGCTAGCCATGTGCTTCACCGGAGAAATCTTGAAGAGGGTAGGATGAGGGAGGATAGCTAGCCTCTTTGTAAATAAGTTGACCTCGTGATGTATGGAACATTTGACTTTCTCTCATCTCTACTTGTGTGATTTCTTTGTTCATCCTGTGGCTCCTTTTGGTCCTTTTGCTAGATTTTCGATTCCTTGTGCTTGAGGCCATTTCTTTGTGGGATTGCTTGGGGGATTCACATATGAGCTCATGGAGACTCTTCTCCTGGTGATTTGCCCTCACAAAACGCAAAGAATCGCTTCGGATTTGGGGAATTTTGGATGAACTCGAGATGGAGGTGTTCTTCGTGAGATTTGAGATTCCGAGAGTTCTAGTAAGTTAGAGGCCGAGATTTTTGGGGCATACCCTCTACTTGAGGTGTAGATCATCTCCCCAAAGTTTGGTCTCAAGAGCTCAAGCCGTTTGGGAGATCGGGTAATTCGATTTTGGGTGTTGACTTTCGGATCCCGTGCTCCCAGGTCAGGCCGGTTTAACCGCCCCTGGCTGGGAAGAGGAGAGTTTGCCTCGTTTTGGTTCAATTTCGATTTGATTTGCTCGATTTGATTTCCGCTGCTGTGATCGTGTTCCTAGGGTCAGTAGCTTCTTAGTAGCTACGTGATCTTGGCTAGATCGTGTTGCGAGGATTTGAAGTTGAGTGGGAGAAAAGCCGGATTCGTTGAGAAGAAATTTTTATCGGCTCCCATTCACTGCCCCCCTCTCTGGTTGCCTAATCGGTCCTTCAATTGGTATCAGAGCCGGTTACGGGTCTTTGCGACTCTAACCAGTCTAAGATCCAAAGATGACGTACCAAGATCGGGGTTCCGGTCCTCCGCACTTTGATTTGAAAAAAATATCTGAATTGGGTTGCGCGTATGGGCGCTTTCTTGCGAGGCAAAGGAAAGTTGTTGTGAGATGTGACAAAAAACGAAGATTATGTCAATCCTACCAACTTGGATGCCTAGGATGCAAGAGATAATTTCGAGGCCAACGCTAGGGCTGTCGACTACTTGTTTCATGCTTTGTTTCATGCTTTGTCGACTGAAGAGTTTGAACGTGTTTTGGGTGAGGACCTAGCTAGCCAGATCTGGCTTAAGCTCAAGGTAGCCCATGGTGATGATAGCCATGTCAAGGCTAGGCTTTTCTCGGTCTATCGTAGAGAGTACAAGAACTTTGAACAGTTGTCTGGTGGGTCAGTTGATGCTATATTTCAGTGCTTCATTTTATAGTCAACAACATGAAAGCCAACATCACCAACCTCCCATACACGGATCATGACAGAGCTTTGAAGCTCTTGCTTTCCCTTGATCGGACCGTGTGGGGTGTAAAGGTTGAGGCCATCATGGAGTCGGCTAACTATGAAGTTTTGAAAGTTGACGAGCTTTTCTCCAAGTTGAAGTCTTCTGAGGTTGATAGATAGCTTATTGCCAAGGCTAAGAGTCCGACTGATTCCCATAGTCTAGCTCTAGTCGGTGGATCTGGTTATGGACATGCTAATACTTCCAAACACTTTGTCTTGTCTTCTCTTGTGTTTCTTCCAGATGAGGAGTATGAGGTGCTGAGCGAAGAGGATCTCGCGTTGCTTACCAGGAGGTTCGAGCGCATGTACCAGAACCGCAAGGGCTCGAGGCGTGCGGGGAGTACATGCTACAGGTGCGGCAAGATGGGCCACTTCATCGCCGAGTGCCCGGAGGAGATCAAGAACGACTACAACCGCAAGCACCGACCGCGAGACGAGCATAAGCACCGCTCTGTTGGTGGTCGTTACGATATGATTTCACCACCAACATTTCACCATATTTCAAACTCATCTTGCTCACAACAAAGTAAAATTGGTTATTTCTAATGAGTTCCACAAGTTTTGTATAATTTGTGAGTGCAGGAGCAACCAAGCAAAAGAGGAGCCACTTTGGGCACCAGGCCAGGCCAGCCGGCCTAGCATAGACCGACCGGCCCCCTTCTGTGGCCCCTTGCCACGTCTTTGATCCAGAAGATCACAAACACAACACCAATGATCCTGAGACGTGCGATCAACGTCGGTTTGATCCAAGGATCCGAAAGGCCTAAGCTACACTTGCATGGATTGAAGGGCCCACCAACCTTGGATTCTCGGACAGCTTTGATCCAAAGCAACCGTTACCGACCTCAGGGATCAATCCAGAGCGTCCCTGAAGAAGGCAGTGCCACGGGGCAGCCAGACCAGGCCGATCGGCCTGGCCAAGGCCGGTCGGCCTCCCCCTGAGGCCGCCACGTGCCCCCATTCGCATGGCAGTTAAGCACAAGCTTAGCTTAAGCTTGACGTCGGCAACCGCCTCTGAAGACTATAAAAGGGACCTCCTTCCACCTTGAGAAGACACCATCCAAAGGAGAGAAGAGTAGTCTAGTGAGAAGTTCCCATCTTTAGAGTTAGATTAGGAGAGAGTGGGTGAGTTGCTTGGGTGACAGCCAAGCTTTGTAGAGAGAGTCCGGGATTTCCTCTCGGTCTCATCTCAACATTTCCGCCCCACAGGAATATACTTCAGGAGTTATCTTCAGTAAGTCCTCGGTCTCTTGCCTTTAGTACCTTGCTAGTTCACGAATTACTTTCAGCAATCTATTTTATTTATCTTTGATCTGCGGGTACCTGAGTCTGCACGAGTGGCAGCGACTCTTGTTTGGGGTTTCCTCTATAGCCCTTCGCGTTGGGTGGAGGTCAGTGGCTGAAAGCTTAGGCGTGGTGCCTGTGCTGGCTAGCCACCTCAGGTTGTGTTGCACCCCACGGAACAGTAGTGGTAGGCGGCAGGTGGTGACAGTCCTGTCCGTCCTTTGTACTCCACCACGTTCGGGTGTACTCATAACAGTAGTGCTGAGCCCGGAAGAACCCCTCTCTCATCCCATTCTGAGTTCTTTCCATTCTAGCCGTCGAAGCAGATCAGATTAGATATAGATAGTTTGTCTGGGGTAACGAATAGCTAACTAAAGTCAAGCTCTCTACCCACTTACCTTGTGCTCCCTGGTGGGTCCGGTTAGAAAAGATCTAGGCTAGTCGCGTCTACCGTTCCTTGGATTCGATATCCAGGTTCTTACTCCCCTGGTGAAAGGCTACATCGTACTCCGTGCGCTTGCGGATTTAGTTAGGCTAAGGAGTGCCAACACGCTCCAAGGACAAGTACCGCTCCAAGGACAAGAACAAGGAAGAGTGAACGACGAAGAACAAGCACGGTGGCTATAAGAAGAACAAGTCTCGAGCGATGGTTGCTGGTGCAAGCGACATCGACACTAGTTCCACCAACACTTCGTCGAGCTCGAGCAGCGAGGATGAAGACCGCGGCCACCGCAAGGAGAAGAAGCACATGAACCACAACTTCAACGGGCTTTCCTGCGCCGCTATGAACTTCTGCACCATGGCTCATGACTCCAACAACAAGAATGACTCTGACTCCGAGGACGAGGTAATGACTGATCCCACCTCTTTGTGTAAGGAGATTGCTAGACTAGAGGAGTTGGTCGATAATCATGATGATGAGCTTAGGAAGACCAACAAGGAGAAGAGAGAATTTAGGTCTTTGCTTGGAGAGTCTAAGGATAGGGTTGTGGAGCTTGAGACTTTACTTTCTGAGACTGGAAAGAAGGCGATGAAATTTGAGTCATTGCTTAGTGAGTCTAGCAAGAAAGTGGCTGAGCTTGAATCTGAGTTGGCAAGTGCTAGAACAGAGATAGGTGTGTTGAAAGATGCTACCATTGTTTCTGATGAACTTCAATGCTCTGTCTGTGATGTGCATCTTGCTGATTTGGTTGCTCTTAAGGATAAACACATGACATGCCTTGATGATCTAGAAGGAGCTAGGGTTGAGATTGCTGAGTTAAAGTCTAGATCTTCTTTCCTAGGTGCTTGTACTTCTTGTCCTGCTTTACATGCCCAGTTGCTTGAATCTCGTACCATGATTAGTTCTCTTGAGGCTGAATTGAAATCTCCTATTGCAAATTCTTGCTCTGCTTGCGATGTTGTTGCTTTGAAAAATGTTGAGCTTGCACAATATGTTGATCGCCTGCAAGATGACAATGATGAGTTGCGACAGTGTTTGGGTTGGTTGTCGTGTCGCGAGCCTCAGCTTAAGATGTTAATTGCAAGGTTCAAGAGAGCTGATGGTCGTGGTCTTGCTTCTAAGAAGGCTGGTGAGTGTAGTGGTGAGAAAGAGAGAGAACAAGACAACTCCACCACAAACATTCCAACACCCCCACAGAAAGCCATCTTCAAGAACAACCTCACACCTAAACCCAATCACCTGCTGAACAAGCTTGATACCACTCCTGATCCTCTCAAGTTTCCCCCAAAGACAGACAACTTCCAGAAGAGAGTGACCTTTGTGAGGAGTGGGGTTTACCAGAAGAGAGAGAAGCATCAACTGAGAGAAACCCCAAAGCCAAAACCAGTCTGATTCCATTGTGATCATTGTGGAAAGGATGGGCATATTGAAGAGTTTTGCTGGAGGAAGAAGAGAGAGGTAAGGCGAGAGAAGGAGATGGGTAACCGGGACAAGTAATACTCTTCCCATAGAGTACCTGTCTCTCATACACCCTTGCCTAGGAGAGAGGCTTTTGTGCGTTCAGTTCCTTCTTTGGGTGTTCGTAGTGTTCCAGCTCGTGGTGAGTTTGCTAGGCAACCTCCTGTTCGTGGTCAGTTTGGTGCAGGGAGGTTTGACCGTAGCTTTGAGGCGAGGAGAGAGTCTAGGCCGCGTTTTCCCCCGCATGGTGCTAGAGGTCCTATGGTGACACACGAGAGGTTTCCACGGAGTAACGTTGATTTTGCTAACCCCTCTTTTGAGCAGATGGCCCGACACTGGTTTAACTATTTTTGTGCTAACCCTAGTGTCGAGTCGTTCGCTCATTCTCGCTCTCGCTTTTGATTGTGCAGGTCGGAGGCATGGGGAACTTTTGGTTGATGGACTCTGGTTGTTCAAGGCATATGACCGGAGATAGGAAGTGGTTCTCCAGCCTCACCCCGGTGGTGTCCTGGGAGTACATCACTTTTGGGGATAAGGGTAAAGGTAGAGTGTTGTTTGAGGGTGCTACTCAGGTGAGTGACAGCTTTGTGTTGAAACGGGTGGCTCTTGTCAAGAATATTGGTTTCAGTTTGCTTTCAGTTTCTCAGCTTCTTGATGAGGGTTATGAGGTTCGGTTTAAGAGTGGAGATTCTCGGATTCTTGATCCTCGAGGTGATCTTGTATGCATGATTATTCCTGAGGGTCAGATTTTTCGTGCTGATTTTTCTCGATCATTTGTCCTTCTCGTTGTTTGATTTCCGGTACTTCTTCTGAGCTCTGGAGGCGGCATAGGAGGTTGGGTCAGGTGAGCTTTGATTTACTCACCCGCTTGAGTGCTCTTGACCTTATCCGAGGATTGCCCAAGCTAAAGTTTGAGAAAGATTTGGTGTGTGCACCTTGTAGGCATGGTAAGATGGTCGCTTCTTCTCATCCACCTTTGACTGAGGTGATGACTGAGCGTCCTGGGGATGTTTTTCATATGGACTTGGTTGGTCCAGCTCGCGTTCGCTCAGTCGGTGGGAAGTGGTATGTTCTTGTTGTGGTGGACGACTATTCTCGCTGTGCTTGGGTGTTCTTCTTGGCATCTAAGGATGAGACTTTTGATTTTGTTCGAGATCTAATTTTGAGGTTGAAAAATGAGAGTAATGGTGGTGCCATGAGAGCTGTACGCAGTGACAATGGTACGGAATTTAAGAACACTCGTTTTGATGCCTTTTGTCGTGATCTTGGTCTTGAACACCAGTATTCGTCACCATATGCTGCTTGCCAAAATGGTGTGGTTGAGAGGAAGAATCGGACTCCTTGTGAGATGTCTAGGACGATGCTAGATGAGCATAGGACTCCTAGGAAATATTGGGCAGAGGCAGTAACTACAGCTTGTCATGTGTCAAATCGTATTTTCCTTCGTGCTTTCAAGAAGAAAACTTGCTATGAGCTTTTTCACGGTCGTACTCCACGTGTGAGTCATTTTCGGGTGTTTGGTTGCAAGTGTTTCATTCTTAAGAAAGGAAATCTAGACAAATTCGAGTCTCGTTTGATGGATGGAATTTTTCTTGGTTATGCTAATCACTCTCGGGCATATCATGTGCTCAATCTTGAAACTAACCAAATCATGGAGACTTGAGAAGTCACTTTCGATGAGACCATTCCGTGTAGTTCTTCTGTCTTTGAGTGTGCAGATGACAAGGAGTTGGGACAGTCTATCTTTGAGGAAGAACAGGAAGATGAGGAAGATGATGAAGAAGGTCGTGCACTGAATGGAAATCTTGTACCCTCTACTTCCACTACTACCACGACTTTCGACGACGCCCCTCTGCTACTTCTTCATCGAGTCGTGCTCATGGTCAAGCTCAAGTGGAAGCTGTTGTTGAGGGGGAGGCAATCTCGAGGCGAGAAGCTCCCCGACGGGTACAAAAGGATCATCCCTCTTCAAGGATCATATTAGATGAACGCACTACACGGTCAAGGTCACAGAACATCTCCCATTTCGCTCATTATGCTTTTGTTGCGTCTTTTGAGCCCAAAAATGTTGGACACGCTTTATCTGATTCTGATTGGATCAATGCTATGCATGAAGAGCTTAGAAACTCTGAGAGAAACTGTGTGTGGGAGTTTGTTGAACCACCTCCGAATTGCCATCCCATAGAGACCAAGTGGGTTTCCAAGAACAAGAGGGGTGAAAAACAAGGCGAGGTTGGTTGCTTAGGGGTTTTCGCAGCAGGTGGGGATAGAGTATGAGGAGACATTTGCTCCTGTTGCCCGTTTGGAGGCAATTCGGATCCTTCTAGCATTTTCAGTTGCTAAAGGGTTCAAATTGTACCAAATGGACATGAAGAGTGCCTTTTTGAATGGGGTGATCCCTCGTCCGTCTGTCTTTTCCAGTCATATCAGCCATGCCACGCCATGAGAGTAATAATAGTAGTAATAAAAAAGGTATATGAACAAAATGCTCCTCAAAGTTTTATGCATGGAAGTATGTGTAAGTCTCTCTCGGAATGATGAATGGTTGCTCTGTTATCACTAGAAGAGAATGAGGCATCCGCACCGGTTGGGAAACCCCCTTCAGCAGCGGTTTCCCAACCGGTGCGGATCTTTCGGTGCTAAAGGGGTACACCTTTAGCACCGGGTCATTTACCCGGTGCTAAAGGCCCCCTTTAGCACCGGGTCCTGAAACCAACCGGTGCTAAAAGGGGCCGCGCACATGGCCCCTGCGCGAGCCCCTTTAGCACCGGTTTGTGGCTAGAACCGGTGCTAAAGGGGAACCATATAATTTTCCTTTTTCCAGCCTTCATATTTATTTGTTTGTATACGTATTTCGCCAACGTATTTCGTCTACGTATTTGTTCTAATACGGATGTCGTACTACACTGCACTAGTATTTGTATAAGGCTCGTATAAACATAAAAAAGACATATATTACATATCTTAGTGCCAAAAGAGTTACATCATCTCATAGTGCTAAAAGAGTTAAGTTTTCTAAGTATCCATAAATTACAATCCTGCACTTCGACGAGCTGATGATGAACTAGGACGAGCAGAGGATCTAGGACCAGCGACGGAGGAACGAAGACTTGAGGTGTCCGTATTGTCCCATGCATCATCATAATGAAATTCTCCATTCACATTGATGATCTCGTCCCAAATAAATCCAACGAGTTGTTCTGCAACTGCGTCGATCTTATGCTGCTCTAGGCTTTTACTAGAGATGGACATCATCTACGAATTGCAAACAATTAAAATTAAAGGATAATAATGGTGAAGTTGAATTAGAAACTTGTAAATAGATATTGCGTACCATAATATCATGGTTAGTATATATTTTTTTAATCCAGCTATGCATGTACTCGCAAACGTAGTATCCGCATAAATTATTGCCCGGCCCCTGTTGATGACACTGTTGGCGAAAACAAAGTTAAAGATAATTTTTTAAGTTGATTAGCAAAGACGTATATGTACAAATTGCATGCGTACCGGGAATTCAGTATTCCATACGAGCTTTTCATATCCAATACCGGGGTGCTTTTCACGAATCTCGTTCCACATCCTACAATTACATAATCATGTTGTTAGTCTCAAATTTGAGTTCAAATAAAATAAGTCAATAATGTAAGTATATAGAAAAATTTGAATTGTTGAAATTTACTTATATATACGACCTTGTAAACATGTCAATGATTTCCTGATACTGTTCCTGTGGTTTCCTCAACGAATCGAAGACGTTAACCACACCTCTATCAGGATTCAGTACTATGAGCACCCAGTGGTAACTACATACATATGTATAAGTGTTTTAGCATAATGAGATAATTTAAAGAAATTAAGAAATTAAGTAAATAAAATGAGATAATATAAGTGTTAGCACTCACCCGAAGTGGTATGGCAATAGTATGGAGTCCATAAAATTTTGCTTATCCACATACTTGAATAAGTTCTGATATGTCGCCTCTGGATCTTTATAAATCATTTCTTGGTTTACCTTTGATGGGTCCATGAAACCAACGTCAAAAATACGCTCCCTCCGACATCTTTGAATCTCCATTCTACATAATAAGCAATAAAGTAGCGCCGTCACTCATAGAGTTTTTTAAATGACAATAAAGAAATTGTTATAAGAAATCACTTACAGAACCCAGGTTTGAATCAAAGACATGTCCAGGGCGTCTCGTTGGTAGATTTCGTAGATATCTTTGAACTCCAACCAAATCGTATCTTCTCCATTGAAAAAATCCTCATCCTTCACTCGACACCCGAACATGTCTCGTCCTTTCGACGCTTGAACCATGTACCATCCATGCAATAAATACATCTTTGTTTGTAGCTTTTTCACATCTTCTGGCGGGACGAACGACTTGCCAAGCTCAAAATGCCACTTAGTCACTTTAGCTTTGGGCGGGGATTCTTGGCCAGTGAGGACCGCTCTACTGAGACCTGTCTCTTCCATTTGACGTTGGATCATCAGTTCGTGCGCATCTGGCAACTGAGTCAATCCTTGCTGAGGTTGTTCGCCGAGCTGAGGAATAGTAGAACGTTTCGACTTATGCGTTACCGGCTTCACTTTAGACTTAGGCGATGCCGGCTTCACTTTAGACTTAGGCGATGCCGGCTTCACTTTTGACTTAGGCGATGCCAACCGCTCAGCCTGCTCAGCTCTCTTCCTTTTCTGAAAAGATTTTATTAATGAGCGGTCGTAGTCAGATATTTCGGCTTTTTTCTGTTCTGCCCTGGTCAAATTTTGTAAGAACCTCGCCGCCTTGACCGGGTCAACCACGAACTCTTTCTCAGGCTCTTTCTTCTTGTGAAAATGCGCGTGTACTTCTGCGGCGACTACCTCGTCAAGTTCCTCTTCCGTCAGCTCGTAAGCTAATTTCTTCTTTGCCGGCACTTTCTTTTGCTTAGTTGGCCGCTTTGGTGGTGGAGGACTTGTTGGCGCAGTTTTCTTTCTGGGCGGATTCCTTTTTGGCCTCGCCGGTGGAGACCAATCTTCTTCTGCCGGAGGATCATCAGCCGGAGGATCATCTGCCGGAGGATCATCTGCCGGAGGATCATTTGCCGGAGGATCATCGTCATGCGGAGACGGTGGACCTGGCGGACCTGTCGAGGTTGTTGCTTCCACACCAGGTATGATGATGTCACGCTTGCTCCATAGAATGATGCCGTGACAACACTGTCCAAGAAGTGTTTCCCCATCACCTCCGGGGATGTCAAGCTGCAAGCCGTTGTAGTCTGAGACAACTTGTTCCACCTCGACTGGTGCGTAGCCATATGGAATCTCCTTGGAGTGTACTGTTTGTCCTTCTTCCAATGGTCTAGCCGTGCCGTATGCAACCTAATATATTAGGTAAAAAGTTAATAACACAATAATATGTTCAACATATGTAAACTAACTTTAAGTCATTGTTACTATACGTACCACCACTGATATGTTCTTCAATGTTGAATGAAGCTCGCAAGCGGTGCGCTGAGATATTTCATCCACAGGGTAACGGGCCGGTTCTGATTGAGCTGGCGGAAGCTCTGTGGAAGCGTGACTGCTACGTTGTTGTGGAGGGGTAGCCAAAGCAGCAGGATCTTCTGTTCCTCTAGATTGTGTCATCTGAATAAGTGCTAGCTTCATTCGCTGTTCCATCTCTCCCTCCATATCCTGTATCCGTGCGCCCTGGGCGGCTACGATTTCCTCTAGCTCCCTCATCCTGTTCTCTGTTTCGGTCTTCTTCCGCTTACGGCTCCTGTAGGAGGAGCTGTCCTCCTTGAAAGCATACTTCCAAGAAACAGAAGTTCCTACTCCGCGCGTTCTTCCAGGATGCTCCTTGTTTCCTAAGGCATAGGTTAGCTCATCTCTTTCTCTGTCAGGGATGAATTCTCCGGCCTCAGCTTTCCTTATGATTTCAAGGAGGCGGTGAGCTAGGTCTCGCAAGTCCTCGCCAAAAATCAAAGATCCGTCTATTGGACTGAGAGTGCCTCCATGACCATAATACCAATGCTTGGATCGTAAGGGCCAGTCATGTGTCGCTGGACGAATGCCTTTAGCATAGAGATCTTCTTCCATCTTGTCCCATTTGTCGACGCTGCCTTTATAACCGCCTGAACCCATTCGATGGGTGTACTTCTTTTTTTCCGCATTGCCGATGTTCCTTGCGGATATCTCAGATCCTTCTGTGGACTGTTTGTACTCCACGAACGCGTCCCAATGATGAGGTCTTATGGTAGGGTGATTGTCAAAATCCGGAATTTCTTCTGTTTTGAGATATTTCTTCCACAATTTTGTCTTATAGTTTTGAAATTGAGTTGCCATCTTTTTCAGCGTCCAATCCTTCAATTTCTCTTCAAGATCTGAAGGAAATCCGAATATTTCTTTCACATCAGTCCATATCATTTCTTTCTCCGTATTAGCCAGAACATACGGTTCATTGGGGTCCGTAGATCTCCATTTCCTGATGCTAATGGGAACGCGTTCACGAACAATAACCCCACATTGAGAGACATATTTTCTGGCAATTTCTTTGGGCTCAGTTGGCTCGCCATCATCCTCCACTTTGGTGATGTGCAATTTGACCTCCTTCAGCCTCTTAGTTGTACTTCTTTTTCCAGGGCGTTTCGTAGCGGCAGTTGTCGCCGTAGATGGCTAGAATAATTAGACGTATAAATTAGTCACAACATTAGGTTAAGATAATGTATATAATGTTTATGAGAAATATTAGCACCTGACTAGACGTGGGCTCATCGCTATTACGTTGACCCACATTAGGTTGCACCTGGTCCAAATTATCGCCACCAGAAATACCTTGCATTATTTCTTCCATGCTCGGTGGCCGATCAGTGTTTCCACCCAAATGAAACTGAGCTGCTAAGAATTCATCATTATCCTCCTCGTGGATCGTCATCTTCAAAAATAAATATTCTACGTTAAATAAATAATTATTGAACGTTAAAGAAAATATTCTAGTCAAATAAATACTTATAAGTATTGTACGCTATAGAAATATATTTACGTCAAATAAATAATTATTGTATGTTAAATAAATATTCTACGTCAAATAAATAATTATTGTATGTTAAATAAATATTTACGTCAAATAAATAAGTATTGTACGCAAAAGAAATATTCTACGTCAAATAAATAATTATTGTATGTTAAATAAATTTTCTACGTCAAATAAATAATTATTGTATGTTAAATAAATATTTACGTCAAATAAATAAGTATTGTACGGAAAAGAAATATTCTACGTCAAATAAATAATTATGGTATGTTAAATAAATATTTACGTCAAATAAATAATTATTGTATGTTAAATAAATATTCTACGTAAAATAAATAATTATTGTATGTTAAATAAGTATTCTATGTCAAATAATTAGTGTACGTTAAATAAATATTCTACGCCAAATAAATAATCACTGTACGTTAAAGAAATAATTCTAAGTCAAATAAATAAATTCTAGTAAATTTAACGTTAACCCTAATCATTTACACTAACTATAAAATTAATACACATGCAGCTGTCGGGTTCTCCATGCACGTCGGAAAGGGCTTACGTGTGGCCGGCTTCAAACGAGCTCGTGTTCGCGCGGCGGTCGGCGGCGGTTCTCGGCAGTCGTAGGGTCGCACTCGGCCGGCTTCAGCGGGGCGGGGCGGGGCGGCGCGACGGTGGGGGCGTCCGAGCGGCAAGACGGCGGGGCGGGGCGGCCAGCGACGGTGGGGCGGCCAGCGACGACGTACGGCGCGGGGCGGGCCGGGGCGGCGCGGCCAGCGACGGCGGGGCGGTGGGAGGCCGCGGGACGGCGGCGGCGGCTGCTGATGGAGGGCGGCGGCGCGTCCGGGGCAGCCAAACGGCGCGCGGGCGGCGGCCCGGGCGCGTCGGGGGCGGCGGCGCGTCCGGCGACGGCGCGCGAGCGGGGGCGCGCGTGTCGTCGGGGTCGAGGCCGCGGGCGTCGGTGGAGGGGCGGCACCGGGGTTGGAGACGGTGGCGGCAACGGTAGAGGGGCGGCGCCGGGGGTGGAGACGGCGGCGGCGGTTGGGGAGAGGCGGCGGCGATGGGCGCGACGACGGCGCGCGGCGGTTGGGGAGACGCGGCGACGATGGGGGAGGACGACGGCGGCGCGGCGGCGCTTGGGACGCGGCGGCGGCGCTTGGAGACGACGGCGGCGGCGCGTGGCGGTTGGGGACGAGACGGCGGCGGGGAGACGAACTGGGGAGTGGAGAAGACGAAGACGCGAAAATTTTCTAAGTGTTCTATATATAGGGCGGACCTTTAGCACCGGGTCTTGGCTGCGCCCGGTGCTAAAGGTCCTTTAGCACCGGGCGCAGCCAAGACCCGGTGCTAAAGGTTTAGGATTAGCACCGGGCGTAGCCAAGGCCCGGTGCTAAAGGTCAGCCGCCGGGGCGCCAAACGAAATTGGGGACCTTTAGCACCGGGTCTTAGATCCGCCCGGTGCTAAAGGTGCCCCAGTTCCGTTTGGCGCCAGTTTTTTGGCGCAATTTTATATTTAGCACCGGTTTTGCAAATACCCGGTGCTAAATAATATTACATGTAAATGTTTATTCTTATTTATTTAATTTATACTTGGTCTTATTTATTTAGGTTGTAGTTAGTGTTATTTAATATATTTGTTATATATGAAATGAAAGAGAAAAAAAAGTTAAAATAATATTACATCTAAATGTTTAGTCTTATTTATTTAATTTAAACTTAGTCTTATATATTTAGGTTATACTTGGTCTTATTTATTTAGATTGTAGTTAGTCTTATTTATTTAGATTATAACTAAAACATTATTAGCCACGTCATAGTGCAATTAATATATAAAAAATTAATATATTTGTTATATATGAAATGAAAGAGAAAAAAAAGTTAAAATAATATTACATCTAAATGTTTAGTCTTATTTATTTAATTTATACTTAGTCTTATATATTTAGGTTATACTTGGTCTTATTTATTTAGATTGTAGTTAGTCTTATTTATTTAGATTATAACTAAAACATTATTAGCCACGTCATAGTGCAATTAATATATAAAAAATTAATATATTTGTTATATATGAAATGAAAGAGAAAAAAAAGTTAAAATATTACAGTTTTCATCATAGTGCAATTAACTTATACAGCATCATTGTTTACTTGAACGCTAACAAACTTTCTCCTAACAAATGTCCCTTGATTGTGATCGCGACGTAGATAGGGTGTCTCCTCTGCTGCTAACAGGACGGTTGGGTCAGCAGCCACCGAGAATGGAGGTCGACCGTCGAGCATATCATAATCTTCATCTGTCTTATCCTCAACTCCTACGATTTTTCTTTTTCCAGGAAGAACTATATGACGCTTTGGCTCGTCTTTTGATGGGTCCGATTGCTTGCTCGTCCCTTTCTTTGGCTTGCTAGCCATGTCTTTTATATAAAAAACTTGTGTCACATCTTTGGCTAGGACGAACGGTTCGTCTAGAAACCCAATCTTGTTTAGGTCCACTATAGTCATCCCATACTCATCAGTTGTAACTCCTCCTGCAGTCAGTTTCACCCATTGACACTTAAACAGTGGGATCTTTAAAGGACCATATTCCAGTTCCCATATCTCCTCTATGACACCATAGTATGAGTTCTTATTGCCATTGCTGTCGGTCGCATCGATCCGGACACCACTATTTTGGTTGGTGCTCTTCTTGTCTTGGGCTCTTGTATAAATGTATACCCATTTATGTCGTAGCCTTGAAATTTTAAGATCGTGGTCGATGGACCCCTAGCTAGAAAGGCTAGTTGCGCATCAATACCCACAACAGCCATCAGATGTTCTCGCAACCAATCTGCGAAACTACTATTGTGTTGACGTTGAATAAATGTCGCAGTCTTTCCTGGATTTTCTTCATACAGAATCTTCATGTGCTTCTCGATGTATGGAGCAACTAAGGCTGACTGCTGCAGAATTGTGAGATGTGCTTTACGAAATGTCAGCATGTCTCTGATTACCATCGTCTTTCTTCCTAGTGTGCCCTTTCCACCAAGTCTCCCCTCATGATGTGATTCAGGCAACCCAATCGGCTTGAGGTCTTCGATAAAGTCAACACAGAATTCAATCACCTCCTCTGTTTCGTATCCCTTAGCAATGCATCCTTCTGGACGAGCACGACTACGTACATACTTCTTCAGAACAGCAAAGTATCTCTCAAAAGGGAACATGTTATGAAGAAATACCGGGCCCAGTATACGAATCTCTTTGACGACGTGAACCAATAGATGTGTCATAATATTGAAGAATGATGGTGGAAATATCATCTCAAAGCTGACAAGACATTGGACCACGTCGTTCTGTAGCCTATCCAAATCTTCAGGATTGATCACCTTCTGAGAAATCGCATTAAGGAATGCACATAGCTTCACAATCGCTTTCCGCACATTAACTGGTAGCACACCCCTCAGTATGACGGGAAGCAGTTGGGTCATCAACACATGACAGTCGTGAGACTTGAGGTTTAAGAACTTTTTATCTTTCATGTTAATTATTCCTTTAATATTGGAGGAATAGCCTGACGGGACCTTGATACTGTTCAAGCATTCAAACATACTTGCCTTCTCCTCTTTGCTGAGAGTGAAGCTAGCGGGACGCAGGTACTTGCGTCCTTTGTCTCTGTTTTCTGGATGTAGATCATTCCGTAGATTCAAACGTTTAAGTTCCTGTCGTGCTTCCAGTGTATCTCTTGGCTTCCCATAAGTACCAAGGAAGCTGATCAAGTTCACACAAAGATTCTTCGTCAGATGCATCACATCAATTGCGTTGCGGACCTCTAACAATTTCCAATAAGGAAGCTCCCAAAAGAGAGACTTTTTCTTCCACATCGCGGCACGCCCATCCTCACCTGCCTTGACAGGTTGGCTTCCATCTCCCTTTCCAAATATACTTCTACATTTTTCACCATATCAAATACATCTTGTCCATTGCGGTGTATCGGCTTTGTACGGTGCTCCGCATCCCCGCCAAAGTGTGGACATTTCTTTCGTAGTTCGTGCTTCGAAGGAAGAAATCGACGATGACCCATGTAAACAACCTTTCTACAATGCTTCAAATAGATGCTTTCAGTATCATCTAAGCAATGTGTGCATGCTTTATATCCTTTGTTTGTTTGTCCGGACAGGTTACTTAGTGCAGGCCAATCATTGATGTTGATGAAAAGTAGTGCCCTAAGGTTAAAACTTTCCTGTTTGTACTCATCCCACATAGTAACACCTTCTTCCTTCCACAGTTGTTTAAGTTCGTCAAGCAATGGTCTTAGATAAACATCGATGTCGTTGCCAGGTTGCTTTGGACCTTGGATAAGCACCGGCATCATAATGAACTTCCGCTTCATGCATAGCCAAGGAGGTAAGTTATAGATACATACAGTCACAGGCCAAGTGCTATGACTACTGCTCATTTCACCAAATGGATTCATGCCATCAGTACTTAAACCAAGCCTTAAATTTCTTGCATCAGCATCGAACGTTGGGCATGCTCGGTCAATGTTTCTCCACTGGGATCCATCGGCGGGGTGCCTCAACATACCATCGTTTTTACGTTCTTCCTTGTGCCATCGCATCAACTTGGCATGCTCTTTGTTCCTGAACAAATGCTTCAGACGTGGTATTAAAGGAAAATACCACACCAGCTTCGCAGGAATCTTGTTCTTAATAGTCTCCCCATCAACCTCACCAGGGTCATCTCGCCTGATCTTGTAGCGTGTGCATTTGCAAACCGGACAACAATCCAAATTTTCGTATTCAGCACCACGATATAGGATACAGTCATTAGGACACGCATGTATCTTCTGCACCTCTAAACCAAGAGGGCAAACAACACGTTTTGCTTCCCACGTTGTTGATGGCAATTCGTCACCCTCGGGAAGAATCTTCTTCACGAGTTTCAATAATTCCTCAAAACCCTTGTCAGTAACACCATTACATGCCTTCCACTGCAAAAAATCAAGCGTGATACCCAACCTTTTCAGCCCCTCTTTGCAATTTGGGTACAAATCAGTTCTGTGGTCCTGTAACATACGATCTATCTTTTTCCTTTCCTTGTCATTGTCGCAGCCTTGCTCGGCATCACGTAACATTTGACCAAGTGCATCATTAGGGTCAATCTGTGGAGCAACATCTTTCTGGTCAGCACCATCCTGATCTGCATAATCCATTGCAACATCCGCAAAGGCACCATATTGAATGTCGTTATCATCCTCCTCTTCTTCATTGTCATCCATTATGACTCCTCTTTCACCGTGTTTGGACCAAACCGCATAGTTTTGCATGAAACCATGGGTCATCAGATGGAAGTGAAGAACCCCTCTTGATTTGTACGATTTCTGATTTTTACATTGCCCACACGGACAAAACATGTCACCTGACGGCGACTTGTTGTCCTCCGCCACATCGAGAAAAGCATGCATGCCATCAACCCACTCCTGACTGCGTCGGTCCGCCAAGTGCATCCATTGCCTATTCATCTACATTTAGCAAAGTGATCTAATTAATTCATACACATTTCAAAGGTGACCAAGGTTCATAATTTATTCATACATTACAAAGTGATCTAATTGAAAATAAAATTGTATTTCTCAAAGTCATAATGAAACACGACCAATGTTCATAACTTATTCAAGATGTCGTACATAAATTTCTCCACATCCAACATGCAACATGACCTATATCTTTAACCATCCTTCGGTGGGAAAGTAGGATGCTCTGATATATTTTTTCCTGGTGCAGAAGATGGTGGAGCTGGACCGTAGCGCCGCAACAGATCTTGAAGATCAAAACCAGGTTCCTCACCCCTTGCAACACATTCTTCATGTGTTTTAATCAAAAATTTAAGTTGTGCTTTCACCCAAGGTCCTAGTTTTTTCGACTTATCATGAGGTGGTACTGTAGTTTTGCCCTTCCCGCGAGACGAACCACGATCACTATCACCGGTCCCACTTCCTCCAGCAGTAGCCATATCGATATATCCACAAGGCTTTTATTTCTCAAAAAACAATAAATGTTATTGAAAAAATACTCATTACAACATACGAACTTCTGTCAAAATAAACTAACCAATTTCACATATCTCCAATTAATATAAAAAATTACATAACACATTTTTAAAAATCATTATATTTCATTCATAAATAAAATACTAAAAAGCATACTCAAAAAAGATTTCTAACAAAATTTCTCCAATACATACCTAACATTAAATTTAAAACACTATGAACACACATATATAACCCTTTCTCTCTCTTCTCTTTTTTCCTTTACAAATTTCATATTTATAAAGTATAATAACAATAGAAACTAAACAAGAACATGAGAGGATGAAATTGTGTACCTCGTAGAATGCTTCAAAAGAAGGAAAGCTTCACAATTTTTGAAAAAAATTGGCAAAATCTCCCCTCAACCGAGCACACCATGAACACAGCTCGGAGTGTTCATGCTGGCTCGGGCGTGGGGAGGAAGGAGGGAATATATAGGTAGATAATCAGCAACGGTTGCTGGCTGCAACCGGTGCTAACATCGGGGATTTAGCACCGGTTCATAGCTAGAACCGGTGCTAAATGTTGCTCCAGAATTAGCACCGGTTGCAGGCAGCAACCGGTGCTAAAGGGGTGGATTTAGCACCGGTTGCTGGATGCAACCGGTGCTAAAGGTCCCCCCCCCCACCAACGCTGCGCCGCGCGCGCCTGCGCGCGGCTGCTAGCCGTTGGACCCGGTGCTAATACTCCATTAGCACCGGGGCCAAAAATGGCCGTTGTTTATGTCGTCCGCGGATGCCTCATTCTCTTCTAGTGTATGCTTTCCAAATGCCTTGTTCATAATTCATCTATCTCACCATTTCCTGTGACTCACTCTTCGGCTTGACGATACAAGTGACCAAGGTATGCAACTTTTACCCTTCCTATAAACCCAGATATCAGCTTTAGAATAAGAAGAGTTGGTCGAATCAAGAGTGAGGACTATACACCTTGAGTGACTCGAGAGCACCATCAGGGATAAATTAAACATGTTTTTGAAAATCCTTATCTCTGAGATGGAACCTGAACAGTTGCAGGGACTACTTTGAAACAACCGTTCAGGCTCCCAACCGCTCAAGACGAAGAACGTAAGCCGATAAACCCCACGGGTAACAAAGGTATGAGATGCCAACTTATTCAATCTACCTGGAGTGTTGGCTTATGACCGAGGTATTTGTTGAGTATAAACATTGATGCAACCCTGACCAATCGAACCTAAAGTTTTAACCTTGCTCGAGGACAAGCAAGAGTCTAAGCTTGGGCATGTGTTGATGGTCATTAGAACCATTTGGTGACCGTCAACTCTTCAGGAATAAATAGAGGATCATACTAAGTTTCATTCATAAAATATTTATTTCTCACAAATTCCACAAATTTTGGATGAGTTGTGCTTACAGGCGAAAACAGGTGAAAAGGCAGCTAAATTGAGCACAAACCCTGGCCGACCGGCCTAGCCTAGGCTGGCCGGCCTAGGGATGCCCGAGATAGTTGAGCCACTTCTTTAGAGCACAGCTGAACCAGAGAACATGATCGTGCATGTTGAATCCAAAGACGGTTCAATCAGAGGAACCAAAAGGCCTAACATGCCTCACCATGGATCAAAGGGCCCACATGCATACAAATATCGGGCACGATCCGTGTGAACTGCAGGCTGGACATTCATTCTACCGTCCAAGGAGTACGTCAGTGCAACGGAGGGGCGACGCGAGCCAGAGGCAGGCCGACTGGCCTACCCTATGCCGGCCGGCCCCTAACCATCGTAATCGTCAGGAATCCAACTCCCACCGACATCAGGATGCAATCAAGGACATCCACTGCAAAGACGGTCGCGAGGGGCACCAGGTGGAGGCTGAGCGGCCTCGCCTACGCCGGCTAGCCCTCTGTTGTGTCCTCACGCGAGGGGCCTTGGCGTGACGGTTAAGTTGGTCGGTAGCATGGCAGTTACGTTAGCTATCGACCTTGGGAGGCTATAAAAGGCTCCATCATCTTCATTCCCAGTGCCGGCCCTAGGATTTTGAAGGCCCTCTGGCGAAGTTGTCGCGAAGGCCCCTCTAGGATGTTGACCTTATAAGAGCATGGTTATCAAGATCATAGAAATTCTAGGTGGAAGAGTAAGAAAAGAAGAGAGCGGCGGTTCACCAAACGTCGGCTCAACGTCGGCGCATGCACTAATTTGCATCTTTTTAGACCCGCCATCACCACTCCGGCTGCTCCTATTAGTCCTCGGTTTAACAGGCTACAAAGGAGCATTAAAAGTTGCATGGTGCAGGGAAATTTTTTTAAAAAAGGAACAAGTGTTTTGGACGGGATGACGTGGCGTTGGATACGTCGGCAAGTGGGCTAAACCATTAAACATGCTCTAAAGCCCCTGGAGAACTCGTCGCGGTATGGCCCCTCCACGATTCAGTACTGGCCCGATGCCATGATCAGATCGCGAGTCACGACTCACGACGGCGCCTGTGAAACTAGCCACAAGCATTTTGCTTTCCGCGCCTCCCTCCGTTTTTTTTGTTCTTTCTCCACGAGATTGGCCGACGACGTCTCGTTTTTGCCCTTTGGGCGTTCTGATACACATACATATAGGCTCGTACGTAACATATACATAACTAGGTTTGGGCCCCTCCTCGGCTTAGGCCCTCGGCCGTCGCACCCGGTGCCCTACCCCTAGGGCCGGCACTGTTCATTCCAAGACACACAATACACAACAAGCTCAAGTGAAGCACTTGAAGGAGCTCTTCCACCTTTTCCATTTCATATATTAGGATTAGAGTTGGGAGTAGGATTGAGTTGAGTCGAGCTTAGGTCGGAAGTCTGGAGTCTTCGGAGTTCTAGTAAAGCTCTTGTATCTTTTAGAGTATATTTAATATATTTACTTCTTTACTCTCATAGTTTAAGTATTCTCCTTCTCTGACTCTTTAGTGAGATGGAAGTTTTCCCTTAGCTTTAGTTTATAGTTTAGTTTAGCTCTGCCAGGATCCACCTCGCGGGTTTCCTCGCCTCAGCCAGGGCCGTAAGACGCCTTTGGAAGGACGGGGATTTCTTCTGAAAGGCCTTAGGGGAAATCCTAACACTCAGATACAAACGTGGTGTCTGGCTTGGTGTTAGCTAGGAAGTGTGTTGCATCCTACGGAACAGCAGTGGTAGGCGGCAGGTGGTGACAGTCCTATCCGTCCCTCATACTCCACCACGTTCGGGTGTATTCATAACAGTAGTGCTGAACCCGGAGAATACCCCCCATTTCTCCCCCTGTTCTATGGTTCTCCCGTTCTAGCCGTCGAAGTGAGCTCTGCCCCATTATTTAAGTTAGTGTCTAGGTTAAGGTTATAGTGGCTTTTCTCTGAGTAGAAGTGTCCTAGGTCCGGTCCCTCCCAACACCTTTCCTTTACTATAGATTTGAGACTCTTGTGTCGCTGGCCTTTTATACCTTCTATCTGGTCACTCATTTGACCATTATCCCTACACTCAGGTGTATTTTGCCTAAGACTAGTGGCAAGATATTTCTGACAAGATTTATCATTTCATTCATCAATCTTCTTTAACCATACTACTTCCCTGCGGAAATATAAATACGACACCCTGGTTTACTCCAAGATGAAATGCTACATCGATCTATTCTGTGCGCTTGCGGAATAACATTCTACTACATACACGATAATCAGAGCACCCTCGAGCGTTGCTAAAAAGTGACGCTAAGGAGTGTCATCACTAATCAATTAAACGAATTATCTTTAACTTTGTTTTCACCAATAGTGTGCACAACAGGGGCCAGGAAATATTTTATGCGGATACTACATTTGCGAGTACATGCACAGCTGGATTAAGAAAGCAATTACTAACCTTGATATTATGATATGCAATAATTATTTACGCATTTCTAATTTAAGTGCACCATTATTATCTTGAAAATTTTGCTGATTTAATTTTCAATTGTCTGCAAATTGTATATGTTGTCCATCTCGGATAAAAGTCTCGAGCGGCATAAGATCGACGCAATTGCAGAACAACTAGTGTGATTTATTTGGGACGAGATCGTCAATGTCAAAGAAGAATTCTATTACGAAGATTGATGGGATCATCCAGACAACTCAAGTCGTCGTTTCTCCTCTGCTCATCCTAGTTTCTCTGTCGGTCCTAGTGGTAGATCGTAATACATGGATATTAAGTTGTACTATAAACATTTGTCACTAAGATGTAATATATATGTCTTTTTTATTCTTATACGAGATCGGCCTATACGAATACTGATGTAGTACGACATCCATATTAGAACAAATACGTAGGCAAAATACGTATACATATATATGCTAACTGGAGAAAGAAAAAAATAAATGAAAGAGATTTAGCACCGGTTCATAATACCAACCGGTGCGAAAGGGGCTCCCGCATGCGCTGCGGACGCGGCCCCTTTAGCATCGGTTGGTGTTGAGAACCGGTGCTAAAGGGGCACCCCTTTAGCACCGGAAGATCTACACCAGTTCGGAAACCGGTGCGAAACGGGGGTTCCCAACCGGTGCAGATAGCCCCTTCTCCAGTAGTGGTAGATCAAGATTTTATATGTACTGATGAGGACATCACCGGTACATCTACACCAGCAGCACCTTCACCCCAAGCACCACCTTCAGGGCCAATCACTCGGGCTCGTGCAAGAGAGTTGAACTACGTCATGGTGCTAAAGAATGAAGGATATGTGGCTGGATTCAGGACTGCGCACGAACGTCAACTTGTGACGGCCGCCACGACTTCATCCGGACACCGTTTTGGGCGATCAAGTACTTGATGGAAAGCTTATCAAGTCTACTTTCAGAAGGATCCGGAATCACCTTCATATCTTCACCGAGGCGGCCGCAATCGTCATTTTGAGTCGAACTGTTTTCTGTCCAAGGTGCTGCGCCACCTTATTTTGGCCCAATGGGCCGTGTATCGAGTTGGGTCCATTAGGGACGCGTCCTAGGGTTGTAGCACGACCCCAACTCCCTTGTGGCCGTGCTATTAAACCCTATAGCCGTCATTAGCATCCTTGAGTTTTGTTTTACATCTAGCTTTTAGCTACATTCACGGCCGCACAAATACGTGTTGTCCTCGTGATTCAGAACTCCACCATCGAGTGATAATAAGATTGCTCGCCTCTCGTTCTTGTTCGTTCTTCGATTGCGCACAGGAATTGATCTTCGTGATCAGGCTGATCTTGCTTCAACAGGGTCAGTAACCACAGGGAGTTGGTTCAGCGATTGCATTGGTGCTTCGGGTTCGCTCGTCGTAGTCGGATCGTGAGGGTCTACTTCCGCCCAAGTCGAAATTATCCTCCACTCACCGAAAGATCGGGCACTCCAGCTCTATCAAGTGGTATCAGCTTTCCAGGTTGATCGGTGAGTTTTTATTGAGTGTTGTTCCATTACCTACAGTCCACAAAACCAAAAAAAAATTCAGGTTAGACCATTGTCCCAAAACCTTTCTTCGCCTTGCACTTTCTTTCAATAATTTGCGTTGTTGAATTTGTGTGCTTCGCGTTAATTTGTTGCTGGTCACTTTGTGCTTCCGCCGCTTTCCATCTCCACCACCGCCGCCGCCGCCGTCCTACCTCGCCACCAGCGCCACCGCCGCCGCAATCATCATCACCACCAGCGCCGTCGCCGCCGTTTGCATCACCACAAACCCTACAAAACCACGCCGCCGCCACCACGCCGAGTTACCACGCCGTTACCCCCCTCCAACCGAACCCTACTCGGTTTCGTTTTCCTTCCCCAAGCCGCACTCCACGCACCGCCGATCCAACCGAACCCTACTCGGTTTCGTGTTTCTGTTTGAGGAAAGAGAGAAAAAAAGGAAAGAAAAAAAAAGGAAAGACAAAAAAGGAAATAAAAAAAGGAAAGTTCTGAGAAGAAAGACAAAGTAAAGAATTAAAAAAAAGGAAAGAGCAGTTCGTTTTTGGAAAGTTCGGTTTTTCGTTTGGCAGTTTTGTGTCATTACGAACACCTGTTTTGTAACGGCCATAACTTTTCGCTCGGATCTCCGATTTCAGCGTTCTTTTTTTCCGGAAAGCTTACGAAATTTCCTATACGGGGCACCCGGCGTAGCGCCAGGTGAAGCCGGTTTCGAGGACAAAAAACGCCGTTTACACAGCGTAACGCGGCCCGGGAGATTTTCCGTTTCTGCACCTCACTTCCTTGTTACCTTTGCTTGATCCATCGCGGGTGGCACTTGTTTCCAGCAGCTTTGTTACGTGTTTAGCACTATTATTCAGCTTTACATTTATTGTTTGATTGTGCTAATCCTTGACTTGAGTGCAGCCTACCCAGAACTACACATATTCCTACGACGAGCAGACTTTTGTTTCTCCAGGCAATCGCTGCTCCAATCTTTCACAGGTGCTACTTGTTGTTTGCGATCGCCCCTGTTGCTTGGTAAGAACGGATAAGACCTTGATCGCAGCATCTTTGTGAGCTTTCCACCCACACATTTGTTGTCGTAGGATCTGTTTTTCTTGTGTTTGCGCAAACCATGTCAGGAGACGACGACAAGATGGACTCAAAGTTGCAAGGCATGCGGGCCGGCCTTGATGGACTTAAAGACGACATAAAGACGCTGCACGAGAAGGTTGATTCCGCACTCTCTTCATCCAACGAGCGTCTCGACCAGCAGGACATTGCTCAGACAGCCGCCAAGTGTACATTTGACACCTTGACGGCCTGGCTTGATGCGATGAACACGACGCTCACGACGATGAACGCGACGCTCACGGAATTGCAGAAGGGCTATGGTGGTGACACGGAATATGAGGATGGAGACCGCCAACCTCGTGCCCGCCGTGTGGTACGTAATCCGGTTAATGACTCATTTACGAAGATTAAATTTAAGATTCCTACTTTTAATGGCAAGTATGATCCTGCTACATATCTTGATTGGGAGTTAGAGGTAGAACAAAAATTTTCATGTCATGATATCCCTGCTACGTCTCAAGTTAAGGCTGCTATTAGTGAATTTACTGAGTTTGCTTTAATTTGGTGGCGTGAATATAAACTCAAACATCCCACTGCTGTTCCATCCACTTGGGCTCAATTAAAAGCTGCTATGCGATATCGTTTTGTTCCTTCTTATTATGCCCGTTTGCTTAACACCATGCAGCGATTCCAGCAAGGCCAACGATCCGTTGAGGAGTATTACCAAGAGTTACAAAAGGGTATGATTCGTTGTGGTTTATTTGAACAGGATGATGCTGCTATGGCACGATTTCGTGGTGGGTTGAACAGGGAAATTCAGGATATACTTGATTATAAGGAGTATAATGATATGACCACGTTATTTGAATATGCTTGCAAAGCTGAACGTGAAGTGCAGGGACGCCGTTCGAAGACATATACTAACTCTTTTGCAGGAAGAAGCCCGTCGTCCAGCTCTACGTCTTCCACTCCAGTACCTTCTACACCTAGCACTACGCCGCGTGAGAAGACGACGAAACCTGCAGCACCCCCTGCACCAGGCGCAGCTTCTTCCTCGGGACGTACACGAGATGTTCGGTGTTTTCGTTGCCAAGGCTTTGGGCACATGATTCGGGATTGCCCCAACACCCGTGCTTTGATCATACGTGACGATGGTGAGTACTCTTCTGCTAGTGATTCCGATGAACCTCACCATACTATGATTGCCACTAACCATGCAGATAATGAGGCGGTCCATGCTACTCCTAGTGACGCAGATAGGTATGAAAGTCTTGTTGTGCAGCGTGTTCTTAGTACACAGGTCGCCCCGCCAGAGAAAAATCAGCGACACACTCTTTTCCATACAAAGGGTGTTGTGCAGGAGCGGTCGATTCGCATCATCATTGACAGTGGTAGCTGCAACAACTTGGCGAGTACAGCGCTGGTAGAGAAGTTGTCCTTACCCACCCGTAAGCATCCGCATCCCTATCATATTCAGTGGCTTAATGATGGTGGAAAGATTAAAGTAACACAGTTGGTACGTGTTCCGTTCTCCATAGGTGCCTATTCTGATTTTGTTGATTGTGATGTTATTCCTATGGAGGCATGTTCTTTGTTACTTGGTAGACCTTGGCAATATGATACTGATAGCTTGCATCATGGTCGTTTGAATCATTATTCTCTCATGTTTAAAGGTCAGAAAATAATTATACATCCCATGACACCTGAACAAATTGTTAAAGATGACCTTGCTCGAGCCGCTAAAAATGCTAAACATCTTGTACCATCACCTTCTGAAATCAAGTTGAATGCGCCTGTTTTATTTGCTACACGTGCTGATTTTGTTGATCTTTGTGTTGATGAGCTACCTTGTTATGCACTTGTATGTTCTAGTGTGCTCGTTTCACTTGATGATGTACCACCTTGGATATTCCCCCTGCGGTTGCTAACATTTTGCAGGAGTACGCTGATGTTTTTTCAAAGATTTACCATCGGGACTACCTCCACTTCGTGGCATTGAGCACCAGATCGACTTCATTCCCGGCGCACAGCTTCCGAATCGCGCCCCGTACCGCACAAATCCCGACGAGACGAAAGAGATTCAGCGCCAGGTCCAGGCGTTGCTTGACAAAGGGTACATTCGTGAGTCTCTTAGTCCTTGCTCCGTTCCAGTGTTACTTGTTCCAAAGAAGGATGGATCGTGGCGTATGTGTGTAGATTGTCGTGCTATTAATAACATCACCATTCGTTATCGATATCCTATACCACGCCTTGATGATATGCTAGATGAGCTTAGTGGTGCCATTATTTTTACTAAGATTGATTTGCGTAGTGGTTACCATCAGATTCGAATGAAATTGGGAGATGAATGGAAAACGGCTTTTAAAACTAAATTTGGCTTATATGAATGGTTGGTTATGCCGTTTGGTTTGACTAATGCTCCCAGCACTTTTATGCGTTTGATGAATGAAGTTCTCAGGCCTTTCATAGGTTTGTTTGTTGTTGTATATTTTGATAATATCTTGATTTACAGCAAGTCTATGGAAGAGCATTTAGAACATTTGCGTGCTGTTTTTAATGCGTTGCGTGCTGCTCACTTGTTTGCTAACATGGAAAATGCATCTTCTGCACACAACGTGTTTCGTTTCTTGGTTATGTTGTTACTCCACAGGGTATTGAGGTGGATAGCAGCAAGATTGATGCAATTCGAGAATGGCCTACACCGACGACGGTCACGCAGATTCGGAGTTTTCTTGGGCTTGCAGGTTTCTACCGTCGATTCGTACGAGATTTTAGCTCTATTGCAGCACCTGTACATGAGCTTACAAAGAAAGGTGTGCCTTTTACTTGGACTGATTCCCAGGAGCTCGCCTTCACTACTTTGAAAGATAAGTTAACACATGCTCCTCTTTTGCAATTGCCTGATTTTGGTAAAATATTTGAGCTCGAATGTGATGCCAGTGGTATTGGGTTAGGTGCTGTTCTGTTACAAGAAGGAAAACCGGTTGGTTATTTCAGTGAAAAATTAAGCGGTGCTAGTTTGAAATATTCTACTTATGATAAAGAACTTTATGCTTTAGTGCGTACTTTGCAAACGTGGCAGCACTATCTCTGGCATAGTGAGTTTATAATCCATTCTGATCATGAAGCTTTAAAACATATTCGTACCCAAACTAATCTGAACCGTCGTCATGCTAATTGGGTAGAATTCATTGAGTCTTTTCCTTACATCATTAAACACAAGAACGGGAAGGACAATGTGATTGCTGATGCTTTGTCTCGCCGATATAATATGCTATCACAATTGGATTTTAAAGTTTTTGGTTTACACACTATGAAGGATCAATATGTCGATGATAATGATTTTAAAGATGCTTATAAACATTGTATGACTAGTAAACCATGGGGGAAATTTCACATGCAGGATGGGTTCCTGTTTCGCGCTAACAAGCTGTGTATTCCAGCTAGCTCGGTTCGTCTTTTGTTGTTACAGGAAGCTCATGGAGGCGGACTAATGGGACATTTTGCCATTTACAAAACGCTTGAGGTGCTGGCCGCCCACTTCTTTTGGCCTCGGATGCGTCCTGATGTTGAGCGCTTGGTTGCACGATGCACTACATGTCAAAAAGCTAAGTCACGTTTCAACAACCATGGTTTGTATATGCCTTTGCCTGTCCCTACTTTACCTTGGCTTGATATTTCTATGGACTTTGTTTTGGGATTGCCTAGAACTAAGAAGGGGAGGGATAGCATTTTTGTGGTTGTTGATAGATTCTCTAAAATGGCTCATTTCATTCCTTGTCATAAAACTGATGATGCTAGTCATGTTGCTGAATTGTTCTTTAGGGAAATTATTCGTTTACATGGTGTTCCTAAAACAATTGTGTCTGATCGTGATGCTAAGTTTCTAAGTCACTTTTGGAGATCTCTTTGGAACAAATTAGGCACTAAATTGCTGTTTAGCACAACTTGTCACCCACAAACTGATGGACAAACTGAAGTGGTCAATAGAATTTTGTCAACCATGCTTAGGGCTGTTTTGGATAAAAATCTGAACCGTTGGGAAGATTGTTTACCTCATGTTGAGTTTGCTTATAATCATGCAACACATTCTTCTACAAAGATGTGCCCTTTTCAGATTGTTTATGGTTATGTTTCTCGGGCGCCTATTGATTTATTTTCGCTTGATGCTGTGGACGCCCCACATATTGATGCCGTTGAACATGTTGACCATATGATTAACCTACATGAACAAACACAACAAACCATTGCTGCTACTAATGCTAAGTATCAAGATGCTGGTAGTAAAGGAAGAAAACATGTTACTTTTGAACCCGGTAATATGGTTTGGTTGCATTTGAGGAAGGATCGTTTTCCTACTTTGCGTCGTTCTAAATTAATGCCTCATGCTGCTGGTCCTTTTAAAGTGCTAACCAAGATTAATGATAATGCTTATGTCCTTGACCTGCCTGCGGAGTTTGGTGTTTCCACTAGTTTTAATGTTGCAGATTTGAAACCATATGCGGGCGAGGATGAGGAGTTGCCGTCGAGGACGACTTCAGATGATGAGGACATCACCGGTACATCTACACCAGTAGCACCTTCACCCCAAGCACCACCTTCAGGGCCAATCACTCGGGCTCGTGCAAGAGAGTTGAACTACGTCATGGTGCTAAAGAATGAAGGATATGTGGCTGGATTCGGACTGCGCACGAACGTCAACTTGTGACGGCCTCCACGACTTCATCCGGACTCCGTTTTGGGCGATCAAGTACTTGATGGAAAGTTTATCAAGTCTACTTTCACATGGATCCGGAATCACCTTCATATCTTCACCGAGGCGGCCGCAATCATCATTTTGAATCGGACTGTTTTCTGTCCAATGTGCTGCGCCACCTTATTTTGGCCCCATGGGCCGTGTATCGAGTTGGGTCCATTAGGGACGCGTCCTAGGGTTGTAGCACGACCCCAACTCCCTTGTGGCCGTGCTATTAAACCCTATAGCCGTCATTAGCATCCTTGAGTTTTGTTTTACATCTAGCTTTTAGCTACATTCACGGCCGCACAAATACGTGCTGTCCTCGTGATTTAGAACTCCACCTTCGAGTGATAATAAGATTGCTCACCTCTCGTTCTCGTTCGTTATTCGATTGCGCACATGAATTGATCTTCGTGATCAGGCTGATCTTGCTTCAACAGGGTCAGTAACCACAGGGAGTTGGTTCAGCGATTGCATTGGCGCTTCGGGTTCGCTCGTCGTAGTCGGATCGTGAGGGTCTACTTCCGCCCAAGTCGAAATTATCCTCCACTCACCGAAAGATCGGACACTCCAGCTCTATCATGTACTTTGTTCTTTTTTGGAAAAAGTCTACTTAACCCCTGATCTATGCATGGAGGTATACATCACCCCAAACATATAAAACCGGATGTTGTGCACCTAACCTTTATGAAACCGGACACTTAACCCACTGAGGTGGTTTTGGTACACGGTTTTGCATAGGTGGCGGATAAGCTGGCAAGATTTTGACACTCGTGCACTTGGGCCCGCTTGTCAGATCTTTCTTCTACCTTCCATCCATCGAAAAGCAGTGGTGCCCCTCCCTGCTTCCCGCCGCTAGCGAGCCGCATCGCTCCACTGCCTTCCTCCCTATCCCTCCGCCGCCTAGCTTCCCACGGTTCCCCATTCGCACGCTTGGTCGCCCGTCTTCCCGCGTAGCCATCAGCAGGCGGAGGCGATGTCTTAGCACAGGCGGGTAGCGGATCCCGGCCCCAACCTTTGTGGCGGCGGCGGCGAACCTCGGCCCCGGCTTTTGCAGTGGCGGCGGCGGCGGCGAACCTCGGCCATGGCCTTTGCAGTGGCAGCGGCGGCCGCGAACCTCGGCCATGGCCTTTGCAGTGGCAGCGGCTGCCTCCGCCTTACTTGAATCGGCCACCACAAGACTGAATCGATGGTGTGTTGTCACCTTCGCTTGAATTGGCCGCCGCATCCTCAAATTGGCCGCCGCATTGTCGTCCCATCCATGCTGATGCCGTCCGCCCTGTCCATTCCCTCATTTTTGTCTTGCTTCCCTCCCATCCCAAGAATGCATCCCCGTCCGATCCATGACTTGGCTTGGGAAAAGCTAAAGGGCCTTGGCTTTTGTGTGGACTGCAGGAGAGCGGAAGGCAAGGGACCTGTATGGGCGGCGATGCACCCTGTCCCGTAGAACTTGCACAGCACGCCCCACTGCGCGTCCTCCCCGCCGTCACAGGCCAGCCGTCCTCGCATCCAGGAACTCCGCCGCGGGCGCGGACTTGAGCTCCGCGAACTCGTCGAAGAAGCGGCACCGGTCATGGGAGTCCCGGCCGTGAAGGCGGCCCCCAGCCCCAAGCGCCATGCCGCGAGGAGAGAGGACGGCGACGAGCGGCGGCGCTTTTTTATTGGAGAAGACGAGCGACAGCGGGCTAGTCCAGCTGACAAGCCGGTCCGAGTGCCAGATTGTCAAAATCTTGCCAGGTTGTCCGCCACCTATGCAAAACCGGGTACCAAAACCACGTAGGGGTTAAGTGTCCGGTTTCATAAAGGTTAGGGTGCACAACATCTGGTTTTATAAGTTGAGGGGTGATGTATACCACCGTGCATAGGTCAGTAGACTTTTTCCGTTCTTTTTTTACACTACCAATTGATAAATTCATGCAATAATTAAAGGGACAACAACTTTATACGCACTTCATATATCTAGGCTATATGTTGACACAGCATAAATGCCTAGAGTATACTACGCATATGAAGGGTGTAAAAAGGTCGTAATTGTGATTTTCTTGAACGCAGGGTACAATATTTAAATGGTTTGCGAGTTGTGGGTTGAAATTTTAACCCCAAGATAGCAGTCTAGTCTAAGATCATATTTCTTGACTTTTTCATCGTTATTTAAAAATATTAGTTGATACCCATGAAAATTTTATTGAAATAATGCATATTCCAATGCCAATATATAATAAGATAACAATACATATTTTATCCAAATATATAAGTTTGTTTCTGTAATACGTTGGTTAATACAGGTGAGGCCTGTAGGTAAACCGCGCTTATCTTTGTTTCAGCAATTACTTGCGCAATATAGGCCCTGTTTGGCATAGCTCTTGCTCCACAGAGATCAACTCCACTCCTAGACTCCAGCTGGAGCAAGCTCCACATGGAGCAAGAGCTGACTGGAAGGGGTGTTTGGCTAACAGGATGCTCCAAACTCCAGAAATGAGGATTGTAAGGGTAGATTGCCATTTTTGCCCCCACTCGTGGGTCCCACATGTCATCCACCCTAACATCTCTCTTTTTTATCCTCCCCATCCTTGCGATAAACCCAGGGGCGGCAGCGGGAGGGCACGACGGCGCCGGCGGGGAGGGCAGGGCGGCGCCGGCAGGTAGGGCAGGGGGCGGGCCGCGGGAGGGCAAGAGGCGCCGGCGGGGAGGCCAGGGGGCGGCGGCGGCTCGGCAGGCGGCGCCCGCGGGGAGGGCAGGGCGGCGCCGGCAGGCAGGGTAGGGAGCGGGCCGCGGGGAGGGCAGGAGGCGCCGGCGGGGAGGGCAGGGCGGCGCCGGCAGGTAGGGCAGGGGGCGGGCCGCGGGGAGGGCAAGAGGCGCCGGCGGGGAGGCCAGGGGGCGGCGGCGGCTCGGCAGGCGGCGCCCGCGGGGAGGGCAGGGCGGCGCCGGCAGGCAGGGTAGGGAGCGGGCCGCGGGGAGGGCAGGAGGCGCCGACGGGGAGGCCAGGGGGCGGCGGCGGCTCGGCAGGCGGCGCCCGCGGGGAGGGCAGGAGGCGCCGGCGGGGAGGTCAGGGGGCGGCGGTGGCTCGGCACGGCAGTGCTGGCGGGGAGGCCACGGGAGGCGGAGCTGGGCATGGCGCTGGCGGCGGGGAGGCCAGGGGCGGCGCAGGATGGGCAGGCGCGCGCCGACGGGGAGGGCATGCGGCGCCGGCGGGGAAGCGGAGAGGTGGTGTCGAGAAAAACAGAAGCGAATCGTTTTTTGTGTAACCAGTGGCATTGGTGGGTAATTACCTTGAACTCCACGACTATGCTCATATGTGGAGTTTCTAGAGCTCCAAAAGAGGTACTCCACCAAAATGAACTAGAGCTCCTCAAACTCTGTGGAGCTGGGCTGCTCTAGGAGTTGGTGGAGTTGGAGTGTTTGGCTAGAAAAGTGGGTGGAGTTGGTGAAGCTTAGCTCTGGAGCCATGTCAAACAGGGCCCAATATAGTATCACCGAAGAGTAACCAACAAAATCTAGGGTTTTTAAAAAATGTGAGAGGCAAAATCAAACAATGTAGCGTGAAACTGGAATTAATTCATGTCTTTGTGAACAAATTAATTGAATCGACTGAACTTACCCTACTGTTTATTGATAGCCTTCACTGTCCTGGTCCGGACTTGTTGGATTTCTGGGTACTTCGCTGTGAATTTGCATGTTGTAAGACTTCTGCTAGAACAAATCTTCTTCTCATCAACTCATCATTGGTCACCATCCTTATTTCCTAGAAAATTAAGAACGAATAGAACATCAGGACGTGTGCCATCTTCATGAATAAATTAATTATTACTACACTGTAAATTCCTAAAAAAAGTCCAATTTAAGATTTGGATCTTGCAGATAATTAATGGCATGCATCAACCCGTTTCTTGACACCGTGAGAACATTAAGATGCATGGAGCTTAGCTGTACCGCAGGAGGCCTTCCGGACGATCCATCTGTTCCGTGAGGCCCTGATGGAGCGCCTAGAGATGTGCCTACACACATGTGCCTACATCAAAGAACAAATCTGCAACATGAAAAGTCATCGTTTGCAACAATGAAGACAGGCCAACTCTCAGCCATGCACGGGCACAGTCAAAACCTCTTGTTGAAAATGCAACATACGGATAAAACACTTGCAACATGTGCGTGAAACATACGCAGCATTGCAACATCCAGATCTACTTTTATAACATTCACATAAAACAGTTGCAATATTTTACTAAAACATATAAAACACGTGAAATATACACTTGCAACATGCAGCAAACCCTAGCAAAAGAGGAGAACTGCACAGGTGGGCGGAGGAGGAAGAGGATGGAGAGCAAGGAGCTCGCCGTCGGGGAGAACACTCAAGGGAGCTCGCGCGGCCAGGGGACCTCGTCCTCGTGGGGAACTCGCACCGCTGGAGGAGCTCGCCTCGCCACCCGCAGAGCTCGCCGCCAACCTCGTGTGCTGCCCTTCTCGTTGGACTAACGGCCACATCACGGGCGACGAACTCTGCGACAAGGAATTGAGCGCGGCAACGAGCCCTCGGGAGGCCGGGTGGCGACGAGCCCGACTGCCGGCGGCGGGTATGAAGGGGTCGACTGCGCGCCGCGCGGAGCAGTGTCAGGCCCATGGTTAGAGGCGCGAGGGGGCAGCGGGAGTGGGGACGAGCAAGAGAATGCGGTGGTGGTGGGCGCGGCGACAGCCAACGGGCACAGGCCCAGGCCGAAGGTGCGGTGGTGGTGGGCGAAGACAGCGGCGAAGCCTCCGCTGGCTGCTGCGGCAAGTCCATCCTACAAGCGGGCGTTGGTAGGAATGAACGATGTGGATAGGAACATAGCGAGAGGATAATGTTGTGCGCGTAGGTGGGAGTCGCTCGCATGGATGAGAATGAACAGTGGTGGGCCGATTTTTTTTTGGCCAACGTCCGACGCGTGGCCTAAATGTTGGACGTTCGTAGCGAAGCATTACCGTTATATTATTACGTAGGCATGAAAACAAGGCACACTCATACTATTAGTACTGTACGGCTCGTCCTAATAAGAATACAAAAGCGGCTCACTTTTCTGGCAAGAGCAACTATGATGGTGATTGGTTCCTTGGCCTAACTCAAGACTGGTAAGAGTTATGCATGGCCAACTCGAGACAGGCTTAATCAAAGCAATATGCTCATGTTTGGTTGAGATGACTTGAGATAGCCCGGATTGCCATGATTGTATTTGGTTGGTTGCATAATTTGGTATGGCGACCTTGTATTTGCCACGGGTGAAGGTACCGCTCGTCTTCCTTACACTAGGTGATACCCCGCGCGTTGCTGCGGGACATTTTGTAAATTTTGAGATGATTATTTGATACAATTTGCATTGATTTTTTATTGAATAGATAATTGAGGAGGATACATATGGAGTTCATTGATTAAATAACATACAATTGGAATGAATGAATCACTTCTCAGTCTTGATACTAGAGTGATCTTCAGTGAAAATAGCATGCATGTATGGTTGTTCTTTTTTATCTATTGAACAATGATCGTGTGGTCTGGAGTTGGTAGGTGCTTGGTTATGTCTTTGGTATGAGAACCGCCGTTGATAGTGACACAAACTTTTGGGATTGTATCATCGTCCACCTTATTCATTGCTTGGACATATCTATGATTTAAAAAAAAGAAAACAAAGATGTAAATGCATTGGTAATATAAAATAAGAAGCAATGCATAGAGATGATTATGTTAAAAAGAATGAAACTTTGTAAGTAGCAATAGGACCAACCTTTTGAATTGTTATTGGTGCGCCATTGTTTTTCGGTAGGAGGAGATGAACAATATATCAACACAGGACGGAGGGGAGTGTATTTTATAGTGGACAAATGGAGGAGAGATTAATGTTGGGGCGATTGCATAATAAATTAAAATTAATAGTAATAATATTATTTGAATACTGTAGTTATTGTATCATAAATAAATATCATGTGGCAATAAGAAAAGGAAATAAAGTAAGATGTTTGTAACATCTGTATGTTACACGGAGGAATACTAAATTGATCCAGTATGTTACTTGGTAAAGTAAATACATTTTCTCCTTTTCATCAAAACATCAGTATGAATGAAAGGAGAAAATATTGATTTTATTCTGGATGGAAATGAGATCCATGGTTGTGTGCCAATGTGATGCTGAACTCAGAGCTTGGGCGCAACTTGACTTGTTGTATTTTCTTCTGCATTGTTGTCATCTGCAAGTCTATTTGAAATAAATTTCAGAAATGTATATATTTTAAAAAAATAACGTAAGGGTGTAGGAGGAAGCAGTACTCTAGTCTTTGACGTTTAGCAATTGTGTGGGAAGTAGTCTCTTCATTTTCTTCACTGCAATCTTGGTCGTCATCTGCATGTCTATTTGAAATAAAATTGAGAAATATATATATATATATATATATATATATATATATATATATATATATAAATTAACTGAAGTGTGTAGGAGCAAGCAGTACTCTGGTGTTTGACGTTTAGCAATTGGGTCGGAGGGAGTCTGTTGGGATTCTTCAATGCAATCTGTGTTCTCTTTGAAATATAATGATCTTTTTGCCTTTGAGCTGTAAGTTAATGAGAAAATGTATTAACTTTACCAAGTTAAAGTGGTTGATTTGGGAGCAGGTGTATAACCTTTCTGATCCAGTGGTTTGAGGTGGAGCAGGCATTGGTGGCATGGCAGGTGTTGCCTAAAAACAAAAGACCATATGTTATATTGGACAGTATACATACATGTTGAAGAAATTAAAGAAATACTAAATTAGAGCAGCACCTGTGGATTTGTTACCTCTGAAGTTGAACTTTGGTCAATTTGAAAACACTTCCGTAGGACATATTTGACAGAGAAACTTGAGGATGAATTAGTGCTCATTCCAATGTGAAATAGTCTAGTTTTTCCAATTGCTTTTTCCAGAGCGACGGCGTGATGAATTAGTGCTCATTTGCAGTATCACGATCAATTTGAGGAGTGATAATATGGGATGAACGACGGTGTGGCCGTTCATGACCTACTGAAGTACTTGAAGAACTCTCCCCAAGATCCATTATACCTATCAGACACGGCCCTCATGAAAAACATTAACAGAGGAAAATAATATTGCTTACTAACACTCACATTGGAGCATAGAAATTAGTAGGCGCCTATGAACAGAGGCTGTAAGCATTTCATCAAACATATTGAGTGCATGAAATTGAAGTGGAAATTAGTAGGTGCCTATGAACAGGGGTTGTAAGCATTTCATCGAACATATTGAGTGCATGAAATTGAAGTGGTTCATGCAAGTATGTCATCAAATATATTGAGCGCATCATCAATCTTAGAATGGAAGACAAAGTGGAAACCCAAAGAATCGCAGGATGGAAAACCAAGCAGCAGCCACGGCAAGCCGACTCACCTGGATGTTGTTCTGGACGGCGAGGAAGGTTGTCCCCGGTGAAGGAGGGAATCTCCTGGCTTGGATAGTGAGGGTCGGCGAGTCCCCTGGCGTGGACAGCGAGGGTCGGCGAGGGAGGGAGCACCTGGACAGTGAAGTGAGGCCGGCCACCGGTCTGCACAACAATGGAGGCACGATCTGTTAATTTGCCATGGATTTACTTAAAGAAGAATAGGGGAGGCGAGGGGATATAGGGAGTAAAGAGGGAGGGGGGGGGGGGCTACTCTTGATCTGCGCCATGGAGTAAAGGAGGGAGGTTCATCGGCAGTCATGGAGGGGGGAAGGCCAACGGAGAGGACACACAATCTGGGTAACTAAAGGTTTAGTGGAGAAGAGATGGTTTGGGTTTCTAATGACGTGGCTGATGATGTGGCTTAACCAAATTGCAGGAAAATAGGTAGTGGGGATCTCCTATATAGGTATTGATGATTTCGTCTTCCTTCTCTCTTATGTGCTTGGGTCTCTCCATCACCGCTTCCCCATCCACAAGTCAACTATCCCTTGGTCACCAAGCGGCGGCACTGCACCCCGACGATGAGGCTGCGGCCATCCGTGCGTCGAGCTCTCCAAAAAAAATTGCAAGTGATTTCTTTTTCCCTTTCGATCTGCCTATGTCGTTGCCAATAAATCCCCACTCCATCGTTGTGTGCCTGCACTACAAGGTTTTCCCCCTTATGCAACGCCCTGAATGTGTTGCAATATGGCCGAATTGGTTGCAATAGGCACAATTGCAACAAAAAAAATGTTGAAGCAACTCGCATTACACAAAGTTTGGACCATGAAGTCGCTTTTTCTGTTGCAAAGATATTTCTATTGCAACGCAATTATGTGTGGGAAGTAACATCTTAGGTAATGTTGTGCTTGTGGTAATAAAACCAATTGCAATGCATCGATTGTTGCGCTAGATGCTTGTTGCAACATACCCAAATCATGGCAATAGGTATATTAGTAACGAAAATAGGCATCGCAAACAACTATATTGCCACGCACCATGAATGTGGAAATTTGCAATACTGTGTATTGCTATGCTCTCAGCTTTGTTGCTATAGGTGGAACCATAATTGCCATGCTACATGATCGATTGCTATAGTTGGATCACGCTATTGCCTCCTGATGTATTTGGGAGCTATAGTTCCATCACTCTATTGCCACCATATCGCTTCGATTGCTATAGGCGAGCCCCTATATTGCTATGTTGTAGGGGTCGTTGTTATAGGTAAAACCCTCTATTGCAACCCAATCGTTGAGGGTGCGATAGGTGAGGCACTATATTGCCATGATGCTGGAGTTGGTGGTATAGGTCCGCTTTCTTTTGCCACAATGAAGGCATGGTTGGTAAAGGTGGTGGTAGGCACAAAAATTGATGCCACACATATATCCATTAATGAAATCAATTCAGCATTCAGGCACACCATTCATGATAAATCACAATATTTAACATATGAAAGTAACTCTTGTCCATTCATTCGCATCACTCCCAATAATAAAATATCTAGAAAACCTATATTAGTGCACATTTATAATCTTGATCACTTCCAACATTTATGATGTTCAATAACTTTTATTCGCCTAAAGGTTGAAGGCCTTCTTGCACTCCTAATACCAAACCCAGGATGACCCATTTTGTTTTTGCCTCACATGCCCTACACCTCACATTTCCTCGGCCGAACACACATCCAGTGACTATTTTATGCGTTCGGACAGGCATCCTTATTTTAAGGTTATCTCCAAATTTGAGATACGTATGAGTTGTTTGGGAGGGCTTCACCGGCGGCTTCGGCTCCGGGTTCAGCCTAAGCCCTCCCAAACTGTCACACTCTGAAATTCTCCAATTTCAGGATGTGAATTTAAAGAATAATTAAACAACGATTTTCTCTCAATTTTAAAATTTTCCCAACATTTATTTACTTTTTACAGAGAATTTAGCTAGAAAGAAAATTAATTGTGTGTGTTTCTAAAAATAAATTAATTCCATGATAGGTGGATTTGGGAATTGGTTTGTTCCGATTCTGATAGGTGCACCTGACACTCTCCACGTGTTGCATTCATGCCGAGTTGCATCTTGGTGTTTCATGAGTGCTAAGGTTTCAAAAAAATGCGTTCCTTAAACGTTTAGGTGCTTCTGAGACTTTTCTGGACTTTTCTGGAATTTATTCTCCTCTTCCTAGAGCTAAATCTATTTATTAGAAGGCTCTAAAATCCTTTTCACGAGCTCTAGATATTTTATTTGGACTCCCCGTGTCCCAATCTATCTCTGGGATTTTTTCTAGAATTTTTGGGATTTTCTGGGTAATTTTTGTGCTTTAAAAACATTATCTGGAGATTTTTCGGATTTGTTTTCGCACAGGAAATCATTTAAAAAAAAGAAAACGCTAACGGCCCAAGCCGTCCTGGCCCGACCCGCCAGGGCCCATCGCGGCCCGGCGAAGCCCGGCGCGCCGCCGCCCGGCCATCCTTGGCTTGCGTGCCAAGCTGGCCTCGTGCCCCGCGCCTATAAAGGGCAGGCGCCCAGCGCCGTGCGCCCGCTGCTGCCACCGCCGCCTTTTCTCTGCCTCGCGCCGCGCCGCCTCGCATAGCGCCGCCGCCGCACCGGCCGGCCAAGCCGAGCGCCGCCGCCGACCTCTCCCGCTTCTGTCGGCCGCCGGACAAAGCCGCCGACGCCGCGAGGTCCGCGACGACGAGCCGCACGTCCGCCACACATCCACCGCCCGTCGCCGTCCTCTCCCGGCCGCCGGAGCGCCGCCGCCATGAAAAACGGACCCGGCCGCCCTCCGTCCGCCGCCGGCCGGATTCCGGCAGTCTCCGTTGCCCTCCGCCGTCGGTGAGACCTTCAACGCGTCGCCCTCGACCCCCTCCGCCGTTTCCCCACCATCCCGGCGACCAACGCTCGCCGGAGCGCCGACGATTGGGAGCGCCAGGGCCGCCGACCGCCATGGCCAAGCTCTTCGAGCTTTTTGCAGAAAGCCCCCCGATCTAATTTGTAATTTTGGTCAATTCTTTGAGTCTTGGCATATTTACAGAAAACCCCTGAGAAGATTCCATCCTTTCAATCTAACCCGGCCCTGATCCTTTTGCAGATCTAACCCTGATCTTTGATCTATTCGCGGGCACTGTTCACTGAGTCTTATGAATCTTCTCAGCAAGCCACTGAAATCTACGGTTAATTACGTCAAGGCCCTGCCGCCTTGTTTTAGGTATACCTTCCATGTTTTAAATCTGTTTCGATCCGTTTTTGTTTTGTTAGACTTGTAATCACTTAAATTACGTGTTAGTGATGTTATTCATGATAGTTATGTTTTTATTTTTAAATATTAATTTGATTAATTGCTTATAGGCATATTTTGCAATTAAAATCTATATAGCTCTACAATGCTTGTTTTATAATAAAGTTTAATTTGATTAATGTTTATGGAATTATCTTTTCTGAATAAAATTTAATTAGGCAATATATCGGCTTTACAAATTAAATGTTAATGTGATTAATGCTTACTTTACATGCCTTTTCTAAATAAAATATGATTAGGCTTATACTTCATTTTCTTAAATAAAGTTAATATAACTAATGTCTACGTGAATGTGTTTCTAAATGTAATTTGCTTAGTTGAACACACGTAAAAAAATTATTCGATTAGATGTTTCATATACCTTTCTTTTCTAAAGTTAATTGTTTAATTGGTATAATCTGTACATAAACAATTGTAAACAAAATATGGCTAAGTTACTACGGCTATTCAATTACAAATATAACTGGAGTTAATTCTAATATAATTATGTTTTTGTAATTAAAATAAATGGAACACCTAGCTCTTGTTTGGATAATTAAAATCTTTCGATAGTTTATTTATAATCGCAGTTTCGTTTTCAGCGTTGCGTCTTGCGTTTGTAGCAACGAGCTCTTTTGTTTAGAACGCTCTTTTAAAAGCTTTTCTTTTTAATGGTGTATTGTTCTTAGTTGCTCTTGTTTATTTGCTACTATGTTTGTCCCTGTTGATTGTTTCGAGTAGAAGTGTTGCTGTTTGGAAGCTTGAAGAGTAAGAGATCAAGTCAGCAAGAGCACAAGAGCAGTAAGAGTAGCTTTTCGCTGGAGAAAGGTAAGTGACCCTAACCATCCTTCTACCTATGCTTTATAAGAATATTATACTTTAATCGGAACATGGGAAACCACCCAGGACTTACAGTACAACCGTGAGACTAATGGGCTCTGTTCTTGGCTAATTAATTAGAAACTCTAGCTTGGGATAGTCTTACCTGTACTGGGCAAGAGGGAAAGCGTTGACGGTGTATAGCCTGGCCCTTTTTGGGAGGAAACCTTTGCTAAGGTGTGCCCATTAGAGAGGGTTATGCCTGCTTCGTCTTGAAACCTTAGTGGACTATCACTTGTTAGGGAATCTTTGTAAAGGCCTCGTTGCGTCCCTATGCGGTCACACCTCGGTAGTGCGATACGTGCCTAGCTAGCACAGCGTGGTTGGGTTTACGCAACTCATGGTGAAAGTGTACAACCTCTGCAGAGTGTAAAACTGTTATAACAGTCGTGCTCACGGTCACGAGTTTCCTGGACCTCCACATGAGTAATTTACTTGAAGATTATAATAAATCACCTCTGGTTAATCTTTGTGGTCTTGCTGAGTACCAATCATAAGTGTACTCACCCTTGCTAAATTGCTGCTTAGAAGAAAAATGTGTGAAGCTGTTGAAGATGATGCTAGGCGTACGCAACCCTCGGTCGACTGCTTGTGGAGTTGGAGCCTCCGTTTTCAGGATTGAGCTGTGTATTACTCTGATAGTCTTTTTAGTTTATATTGTTTTATTCGTGATACTGTCTCTTATATTCACTTTTTGTTCGCCGTATGTGTGAAACTTGATCCTGGCACACATACGGTGCACATCTGGTTTTGTTTTCAGAACCGGGTGTGACAAAGTGGTATCAGAGCTGTATCGACCGTAGGACGTAAGCCTAGATAGCAATGGTCGTTTCCTAAGGTATATTTCACTATAAAAATTATCCACATCCTATCATTGACCTTTTCCTTGTCTACTTATCTCATCCTTCATAATTTAATTCATATTATTAGCCCTTGTTACTTATTACCCTTCCTTGTCTTGCTCTTACTAATTTTTAATCCTTGTCTACCTATTTTCATCTCTCCCTCAATCATTCACTCCCCTGTCAATGATTTTACCATTCTCAAATCTGTTCGCGTCACCGTCTGACCTTGCTGTACTGTTCGAATTAATTCTGGAGCTACAGGTCTCGTTTTTATGTGAAACCAATTTTGTTGGATTCAGAATTTGATGGTTTATTTTCTGCCAATTTTTCACAATTTTTGGACTTTCGGACATAGAGCTATGTGCCTGTCTTTTCAAATGTCTGAATCTGTCATGATTGTCATCCTGATTCCAATTTATATAATCCTTCTCTTTTATTCTTAATATTAATTATTCTTTTACTCATTTTAATTTATATTTCACTCTTTATTTCCTTGCTTCCTTATTTATTCTGTTTTTCCCCTAAAGAGAAACCCCGTGCTTAGGATAACCCTTTTTCCCTTACTAACAACGTTTAGATCGTTTTTGTTGTGCTGAGTGGTGGAATCCCATGCTTGAATGATGATGTTTGTTTTATGATCATGTTTGATTTGATTCTTTGTATTGATTGTGGTGTATTGTTTTTTTGATAAGAGTCGCCTTGACTCGGCCTTCACAGGAGGCTTGCGGGTGCCGGGGTTCGAACCCCGGCTGGCGGCACCACCCTTGGTGCACTTTGCCAACCGAACTATGCTCGGCTCCCTGACTGTGGTGTATTGTGGGTCTTATATTTACAATAACATCAGTTGCCTAGTTGGGTTCTTCTTTTACCTTCCAACTCCTTGTCTTTCTCCTTTCTATCTGTTGTTTCGATGGAGATCATGGAGAACAAAGCTGAAGGCAATCCCAATGTCGACAAATAGAGATCATCATCGTCATCACCGACTGGATGGAAGCAAATTGAAGAAAACAACAAAAGATGAAGGCTCAAGATTTTGTCTCGCTCGACGATAATCCTGTTTATCTGCCTCCTCGTTTCTTCTTTCTTCGAATCTTGGGACGAGATTACTTTTAAGGGGGTAGTTTTGTCACACCCTGAAATTCTCCAATTTCAGGATGTGAATTTAGAGAATAATTAAACAACGATTTTCTCTCAATTTTAAAATTTTCCCAACATTTATTAATTTTTTACAGAGAATTTAGCTAGAAAGAAAATTAATTGTGTGTGTTTCTAAAAAGAAATTAATTGCTCTCCGCGTGTTGCATTCATGCCGAATTGCATCTTGGTGTTTCATGAGTGCTAAGGTTTCAAAAAAATGCGTTCCTTAAACGTTTAGGTGCTTTTAAGAAATTTTTGGACTTTTCTGGAATTTATTCTCCTCTTCCTAGAGCTAAATCTATTTATTATAAGGCTCTAATCCTTTTCACGAGCTCTAGATATTTTATTTGGACTCCTCGTGTCCCAATCTATCTCTGGGATTTTTCCTAGAATTTTTAGGATTTTCTGGGTAATTTTTGTGCTTTAAAAACATTATCTGGAGATTTTTCGGATTTGTTTTCGCACAGGAAATCATTACCAAAAAAAATGAAAACCCTAACGGGCCGAGCCGTCCTGGCCCGACCCGCCAGGGCCCATCGCGGCCCGGCGAAGCCCGGCGTGCCGCCGCCGCACAGCGCCGCCGCCCGGCCATCCTTGGCTTGCGCGCCAAGCTGGCCTCGTGCCCCGCGCCTTTAAAGGGCGGGCGCCCAGCGCCGTGCGCCCGCTGCTGCCACCGCCGCCTTTTCTCCGTCTCGCGCCGTGCCGCCTCGTATAGCACCGCCGCCGCACCGGCCGGACAAGCCGAGCGCCGCCGCCGGCCTCTCCCGCTTCCGTCGGCCGCCGGACGAAGCCGCCGACGCCGCGAGGTCCGCGACGACGAGCCGCACGTCCGCCGCCCGTCGCCGTCCTCTCCCGGCCGCCGGAGCGCAGCCGCCATGAAGAACGGACCCGGCCCCCCTCCGTCCGCCGCCGGCCGGATTCCGGCCGTCTCCGTTGCCCTCCGCCGTCGGTGGGACCTTCAACGCGTCGCCCTCGACCCCCTCCGCCGTTTCCCCACCATCCCGGCGACCAACGCTCGCCGGAGCGCCGGCGATTGGGAGCGCCAGGGCCGCCGGCCGCCATGGCCAAGCTCTTCAAGCTTTTTGCAGAAAGCCCCCCGATCTAATCTGTAATTTTGGTTGATTCTTTGAGTCTTGGCATATTTACAGAAAACCCCTGAGAAGATTCCATCCTTTCAATCTAACCCGGCCCTGATCCTTTTGCAGATCCAACCCTGATCTTTGATCTATTCGCGGGCACTGTTCACTGAGTCTTGGAAATCTTCTCAGCAAGCCCCTGAAGTCTACGGTTAATATCCCTGCCGCCTTGTTTTAGGTATAACTTCCACGTTTTAAATCTCCGTTTTCGTTTCGTTAGACTTGTAATCACTTAAATTATGTGTTAGTGATGTTGTTCATGATAGTTATGTTTTTCTAAATTAATTTTAAATATTAATTTGATTAATTGCTTATAGGCATATTTTGCAATTAAAATCTATATAGCTCTATAATGCTTGTTTTATAATAAAGTTTAATTTGATTAATGTTTATGGAATTATCTTTTCTGAGTAAAATTTAATTAGGCAATATATCGGCTTTACAAATTAAATGTTAATGTGATTAATGCTTACTTTACATGCATTTTCTAAATAAAATATGATTAGGCTTATACTTCATTTTCTTAAATAAAGTTAATATGAGTAATGTCTACGTGAATGTGTTTCTAAATGTAATTTGCTTAGTTGAACACATGTAATAAAATTATTCGATTAGATGTTTTATATACCTTTCTTTTCTAAAGTTAATTGTTTAATTGGTATAATCTGTACATAAACAATTGTAAATAAGATATGGCTAAGTTACTACGGCTTTTCAATTACAAATATAATTGGAGTTAATTCTAATATAATTATGTTTTTGTAATTAAAATAAATGAAACACCTAGCTCTTGTTTGGATAATTAAAATCTTTCGATAGTTTATTTATAATCGCGGTTTCGTTTTCAGCGTTGCGTCTTGCGTTTGTAGCAACGAGCTCCTTTGTTTAGAACGCTCTTTTAAAAGCTTTTCTTTTTAATGGGGTATTGTTCTTAGTTGCTCTTGTTTATTTGCTAGTATGTTTGTCCCTGTTGATTGCTTCGAGTAGAAGTGTTGCTGTTTGGAAGCTTGAAGAGTAAGAGTTCAAGTCAGCAAGAGCACAAGAGAAGTAAGAGTAGCTTTTTGCTGGAGAAAGGCAAGTGACCCTAACCATCCTTCTACCTATGCTTTTATAAGAATATTATACCTTAATCGGAGACTAATGGGCTCTGGTCTTGGCTAATTAATTAGAAACTCTAGCTTGGGATAGTCTTACCTGTACTGGGCAAGAGCGGAAGCGTTGACGGTGTATAGCCTGACACTTTTTGGGAGGAAGCCTTTGCTAAGGTGTGCCCATTAGAGAGGGTTATGCCTGCTTCGTCTTGAAACCTTAGCGGACTATCACTTGTTAGGGAATCTTTGTAAAGGCCTCGTTGCGTCCCTATGCGGTCACACCTCGGTAGTGTGATACGTGCCTAGCTAGCACAGCATGGTTGGGTTTACGCGACTCATGGTGAAAGTGTACAACCTCTGCAGAGTGTAAAACTGTTATAACAGCCGTGCTCACGGTCACGAGTGGCCTGGACCTCCACATGAGTAATTTACTTGAAGATTATAATAAATCACGTCTGGTTAATCTTTGTGGTCTTGTTGAGTACCAACCATAAGTGTACTCACCCTTGCTAAATTGCTGCTCAGAAGAAAAATGTGTGAAGCTGTTGAAGATGATGCTAGGCGTACGCAACCCCCGGTCGACTGCTTGTGGAGTTGGAGCCTCCGTTTCCAGGATTGAGCTGTGTATTACTCTGATAGTCTTTTTAGTTTATATTGTTTTATTCGTGATACTGTCTCTTATATTTACTTTTTGTTCGCCGTATATGTGAAACTTGATCCTGGCACACATACGGTGCGCATCTGGTTTTGTTTTCAGAACCGGGTGTGACACAAACACATTGTTTTGTAGGGGCTTCATGCGTGAAGTCGGCAGAGAAGCCGTTTTCGGCTTTGCCTGGCATGGCAAAGCTCCGAAACATGGCTTCGACCGGCTTCTCCTCGCGCCCTCTTGCCAATGACGCCCAGGTCCTCGGGGTGGCGCGCGAGATGGTGGGAAGCAGGGAGGCAGCGAGGTGGCGGAAAGCAGGAGGAGGAGGAGGCTGGGAGAGGGAGGAGCAGCAAGACGCGAGTAGAGGCGGGGGACTAGGTGGCCGCCGGGGCCATGGCGCCATGCCGCCGGGGGATGGAGGCGGGGGAGGATGCCACCGGCGGCTGGGCGCAGGGGAGGAAGCGGCCGCCGCGGCTAGAGGCGAGGAAGAGGCGGACGCCGGACCCCAGGGAGAGGGAGGAGGTGGCCCTAGCGCCAAGCCCACAGCAGTTGGAGGCGGGGAAGAACGAGTCCTTTGGCCACCGCGGTTGTAGGAGGGGAAAGGGTCAGATGCCCAGGAGAGGGAGGAGGAGGCGGCGGCGGGCCGCAGGGAGAGGGAGCAGGCGGCGATGGGGAGGAGGAGGAGGAGGCGGCAGCAGCGAGCAGGAGGAGGCGATGTGAAGAGGGACGAAGAGAGGGACAAATGAATGGATAAGAAGGAAAAACAAAGAAAAGGAAAAAAAAGAAAAGGATGGAAAAGAAAAAAAAGAGAGAAGGGCATTATAGAGATTTCATCAAGAGAAGCCGTTTTCAACTACCCGAAGAAGCCGTTTTGCCAAACGTTTTACTAACAGGTGTTGCCAAAGCCAAAAAAGCCGCTTCACCGGCAAAGCCGCAGCCGTAGCCGTTTTCAGAGAAGCCGCAACCCTCCCAAACAATGAGGGCCTATTGCAACGAATGTCGGCCGTTGCATTAGGTGAAAAACTATTTAGTATCATGACTTGTGGCCGTCGGGTGATGTGGCGCAAATGGCCAGGTGGTGTGGCGTTGGTGTCCAGTCACGTCACGCGGGTGGCCGGGTGATGTGGCATTGGCGGCCGGTCATGTGACGCAGGCGGTTGGGTGATGTGGTGTTGGTGGCCAGTCACATCACGCTGGTAATCTTGTATTATTGATAGTACAAAAAGAATTGAAATCATAATTTTATTAAAATTACGCTAGTAGCACAATGTTTTGGTCTATTTGTTGGTTAGCATTAGGTCATGGGTTCAATTCTCTAGCCCTACATTTTTTATTGAAAATTTTTATTGTCATCCATGTGGTCTCTACCACGCGATTTAGGCCACACGTGGCCTCTACACACGTTTCCTTGGCCAAACGTGGGTTCGGTGACCATTTTCAAGGTTCAGCAAAGCATCCTCGATTTCCGTCTCTAAACCCCGAGGCATATTCGGCCACAAGTTCCCTCTAACATATGTTTGCTTGGCCAAATGCACGTCCGGTGACTATTTTCAAGTGCTCAGCCAAGCATCCTCGTTTTCTATTTTCAAACCCAAGACCACCCTTTTTGGCCTCACATACCTTATACCACACATTTCCATTGCCGGACACGCATCCGATGACCATTTTCATGAGTTCAGCCAGACATCCTTATTTTAAGGTTATGTCCAAATTTGAGATACATATGGGTTTCATAATGTTGTAAAGGTTCAAAACATGAATGATAAACATGTTGACATACATATGCGTCCAAATTAGAGAATTTGAAACCTTTTTATTTGTGATCAATGTATAGTCCTCTTCAATAAAATCACTTAAACTTTTATGACAAATGTATAAATATAAGTTTAGAAGTTATTTTGGAATGTAATTTGAGTCGCACAATTGGATTATTCAAGTACCACATTTTTTGTATATATCAAAAATTAAAAAAGTGGCAAAAAGGGACATTGAACCCAAGACGTAGCACATGGAACTAGCTAGAACTACCACCACACCACTTCATTATTTGTGTCAAGTTGTTGCATTCTGTTTTATTTATTTATTTAGCACCATTGCGTCTATTGCAACCAATAAGGGCCTATTGCAACGAATGCAGATCATGGCATAAAACTTTTTCAAAGTATTTTTCAACTATTTTCGTATGGAATTTTTCATGGATAACTATAGGACACATGTCATGTACATGTGGGACCTGCATATTAGTTGTTGGTCACGATCGACGACCAGCCAGTAGACATCACGCTTCCGACCAGTCATATCTATATATGGAAGATGAGGGAGAGTCCGGATCGTATCAGAGACAAGACGTCACCCCCTCCCCAATTCCTATGCCACGGTGCTCGAGTCCTCTCTTCTTTACTAGCTTGCTGCATGCTTGTAGATCTTTCTTTATTAGCTCTACATGCTTGGAAATCTTGGTTTTTCGTCGATTCTCCACGAATCAATTTCCATCTTCTTACCGTTCACTTGAATGGAATCTTGATTCTTCCTTTTTCCAATTCTCGTCAAAGCCACCACCTCTAGCTCCTGTCATTGATCCGATCCAATGGGCGGGGGAGCAGCAGCTTTAGCATCGTGCTGGCATCTCGGTGTGGGGGCCTTGGGAGGTCATGCGGGAAGCCGTTGAGTGAGAACACGCGTGCAGAGAGGGAGACGAGAAAGGTGAAGGTGAGTGTCACTGGCTGATGGTGGGAAGTGAGTTGAATCAGACGTCTAGGCCACCGATGATTTATGCAGCTTGTATAAGCCGGAAAACGCAAATGAATTTCGTCTCCTGCGATGCATGCTAGACTGCACTTTTGCATAGCCGGAGCCAGGCTAACAGGTCTGTGTAGGAACCAAACATGTGAAGGCTGCCTTACATAAGGCTGGCCAGGGGCCTAGCCACCCTACCAATCACCACCTATATATACATAGCTGCACTGAGCCACTATCACTACTAATAAGACTAAAGTTGGTCTTCATTCTTCGTCCGTCACTAGAAGAGAATAAGGCATCCACGGAGCACATAAACAGGGGCTATTTTTGGACCCGGTGCTAATGTGTCCTTTAGCATCGGGTGTATAAAAACCCGGTGCTAATGTGGTCTTTAGCATCGGATCTAAATGTTAGGAGGCTAAAAGAGAAGATGAAAAGACTTTAGCACCGGTTGTTGACATTACCCGATGCTAAAAGCTACTCATTAGCACCGGTTGAAGTCAATCACCAGTGCAAATGAGCTAGAGGCGCTCCTCTTGCCGCACTTGTGACAGGCCTCCCCTTCTTTTTTATCTCTCCTTCTCTTTCTCTATCTTCGTTCAACCTTATCTCATCTTCTTCCTCTTCTAACTTTTCTTCTCTCCTCATCTCTTCAGATGTGTGGCAGCGGAGCGGGGGCCTGCGCGGCTCGGCTCCCCGCCGATGCAGGCGGGGGCGCCGCGTCCCGGATGCTTTGATGGTTGATGCTGCAGCTAGCCTGCAGGGAGAAGGAAGCAACGCATTGTGCATGCGTATGCAGCTCGGACGAATCGATCCCCCAGCTCCGATCCTGGCGTGTGTGACAACTGACATGGCAATCATGTACTCTGCTCTGATGGAGCGTCTGTACGTACGTTCGTGTGTTCCTTCTGTCTCTCTTATCTCTACGCTGTTGGCGGTTCTTCGATCTGGAGGTCAGACTGTCAGACAAAAATAAAGGCAGCTGAAAAACTCGCCGGCGCGGGGGCCTGCGCGGACGCCGGGACCTGGCGGGCAGGCGGGCTCATGCGGGGATGCACCGGCGCCGGGCGCTGGCAGACGCGCGGGACGGCGCGGGCGCCGGGAGTCGGCAGGCGGGCGCGCGCGAGCGGTGCTGGCGCCGAGCGGGCGCGGCGGCGCACGGGACGTTCCTGCGCCGGCGGCGGCGGCCTGTCCCCGGCGGCCCCTGCAGGCGGTGGCCTCCTTTTTTCCGTTTTAGATATGGTCTGAATCTTGTCTCTGTTGGCCTTCTTTGTTGGATGTTGCATGTTGTAATTTCCGGTTTTATAATCCAAGTTTGATCTACTCCTCATCTCTTTTTTTCTCCATTCATTTTTCTTCCTACATTGTATCTTCTTTTTCTTTCTGTTCTTGGAGAACCGGAACAAGTTCTTGAGGAAGAACAAGTTCTTGGACGAACAAGAACAGGGAGGAAAAAAGATGCGTTGACACAAAGAAAAAGATGAGGAATAGGATTTATTTTTTTTACGCATAATTCCTTTAGCATCGGTTGGTGTTGACATCCAGTGCTAAAGGCAACCTTTAGCAGCGGGTATTTGACCCGGTGCTAAAGGACTCCCCTTTAGCACCGGAACATTAGCACCGGTTGGGAAACCGGTGCTAAAGAGGGGTTCCCAACCGGTGCTAATGCCGTCTTCTCTTCTAGTGCGTGGTAAAAACTCTGCGACCTTCGTCCGCTTCATCCAATCGTCCCACTCCTATGCGTTCTGCACCCTTCGTCTCTCACCCTCTGTGTTCTCGACCTTTGATCTTCGCCCCCGAACTGCCCCTGAACTCCGCGCGTCGTCATCATTCCGCGTCGTTCGTATGACGCACGAACGCGTCCCCGTCCTTTGATCACCCCGAGTTCACCTCCCACCTCGCCTCCGCCTCCCTCACCCAGAGACCCCTGCGCGCGCCGCGCTCCTCCTAAACCTAGTTTCCCCACTCAAAAGATCAAATCCTCTAGCACGCCGTTGGCACCTCCAGTGTGGGTTCGGCACCAGCTCTTGCTCGCCGAAGCCGCCTCCACTGCCATCTTCGTGGAGGATTCTAGGTGGTTGGAACCGCGTCGCATCCCGCGCTGCTGGCCCTCCCTTCCTCGCAGCCACAGCATCCGCCGCCTCATCCACTCCATGCTCGCGCATCACCTCATGCACTCCGTGCCCGCGCATCGCCTTAGGACTCTCCGTGGGGGATTCCAATGCCATGGCAGTGGTAGGGGCCGTAGAGTTGGTGGTGTAGCATATGCGGCTCGGCCCACCGCAACCATCGTTGTCGAGGTCGAGGACGAGCGTAGTCCTTCTCGGCATTGCTCAGCCCGTCGGTCATCACGCACCATCTGGGTCCATCATTTTCTCCGAGCAAACTATCTGACCGCTCTTACCCTACTGCCCCGCGCCATGCCGCTGTCAGTGCATAAACCGACTTCAAGGACGATTCTACCACCGCCCTCACCTTCTCCACCACCAGAGCACCTCGCCTCCTATGGCCGCTTGGCAAGGCCCGCAGGTGTGAACCGTGGAATCCTATCGACCACGACCGAAACCCACTCCCTCACGGCAAGCACCACAATCGCCGTCTTTGGTGAGGTCTGTTGGGTTTTTATGTGGCTTTCAACATTAGTTTTATACTATGATTATTATTCAACTCAATGTGGTGTTATTGGATAGACGTGACATGGAATAATTGAATAATTGATGCGGAATTCAACTCTAGAAAGTAGTACTCGAGGTGCCGAAGACATCTGATGAGGACATCACCGGTACATCTACACCAGCAGCACCTTCACCTCAAGCACCACCTTCAGGGTCAATCACTCGGGCTCGTGCAAGAGAGTTGAACTACGTCATGGTGCTAAAGAATGAAGGATATGTGGCTGGATTCGGACTGCGCACGAACGTCAACTTGTGACGGCCGCCACGACTTCATCCGGACTCCGTTTTGCGCGATCAAGTACTTGATGGAAAGCTTATCAAGTCTACTTTCAGATGGATCCGGACTCACCTTCATATCTTCACCGAGGCGGCCGCAATCGTCATTTTGAGTCGGACTATTTTCTGTCCAAGGTGCTGCGCCACCTTATTTTGGCCCAATGGTCCGTGTATCGAGTTGGGTCCATTAGGGACGCGTCCTAGGGTTGTAGCACGACCCCAACTCCCTTGTGGCCGTGCTATTAAACCCTATAGCCGTCATTAGCATCCTCGAGTTTTGTTTTACATCTAGCTTTAGCTACACCGAACACGCACAAATACGTGCTGTCCTCGTGT